>CM037920.1:13271818-13725456 GCA_021346845.1 Apeltes quadracus | reverse complement strand
CCCCACTTTAGAGCTCAATCAATTTATCTGGAAAATAAATGTCACATTAATTCCTAAAGAAAATAAAAGTTCCTTTTTAACAGTAGACAGTTTCCCTTGTCAAAGTTAAATATCATCCGATTAAAGTAAGACAGCGTGACAATGAGGCAGAATTAACAAATCCAGGACCCTGAAACCAAAAGCAGCTTAATGCAATTCAGTTACCACTCATGTAATTATTTACACTTGTTTTTTCCTTTTTTTTCTGTTTCAAAAAAGGTAACTCAAGGCTAATTCAAGGCTTTGAGGAATATGGATTTTAACATTGCAAACCTGATCAAATACTTCCCAAATTCTGAATCAATGTTCTTTCATCACAGACATGCACAGCAGAACGCAGTTTGGATTGACCTGCTGATGAAATGTCACATAATGAAGCTAAACGCCAATGTGATGGGAGGGAATGAATCCCATTTCAGGACTCAATAGCAACAAAAAAAAAAATACAATCTCTCATAACAATAAATTAAAGTTCAATGTGCGGGTTGTCTTGGCGATAAGATAACACTGCAATAGTATATTTTTGGCTCAGCGAGTCTTTAGCATTAATCTCCATTGCCCGTTACCACTCACCTGTGTTCTTGGGGGCTTCCCCGTACATGGGCCCGGGAGGAGGTCCCCCCTGCCAGCCAGGCTGCGGTTGACCCGGGTATCCATAAGCAGGCTGTCCAGGGCCCGGATAAGGACCCCCGGGGCCCATCTGTCCTGCAGGGTAGTTGGGGTACGCCGCATTAGGCTGCGCCATGTTCACGGGGTATCCTTGTGGAGGATAACCCTGAGGGGGGTAGCCCTGTTGAGGTGGGCCTTGACCAGGGTAGCCTGGAGCAGTGGGGCCATTGCCTGGGTACGGAGGAGGCTGCTCAAAATTCATCTTCGATACAAACTCTCGCCTGAAGAGCAAGAAAATAGGAAGAAGGTGAATTAGTCTGCTAAGAAAGGACACCGGTGAAGAGACGGGCAGAAGACGTTGGTATGCTGTCATGTAAACAGCACTAATGTCAAAACAGGGAAAAGAGAAAACAATACCAGTCAAAGGTGTGAAGTCAAAATTGAGGGCAACAAGTCAATGTTAGAAAGTAGTGCAACTACCGTAGTTTTCCTACTGACATACTTGCAAAACGAAAAAATCATAAAAGTTCAATACAAATGCTACATTTGAATCTATATCTGTATCTTACGGTATGAATTTTTCACACAGTGTCATACGTCCGTACAGCCGCAACGTCTGCTGTCGCTCTTGGGCAGGCTGCAATATGCACTGTGCATCGCAGCTACTTGTGTTACGTGTATTGAGATTAAGTCGTGGTTATAACTTTATAAAAACAAGGAATCACACACAAACGCTCCTTAACAGGATGAAACACCACAGTATAACAGCTTGTGACACATAAACAACTTTTAACAACGAGTGTTGAACAGCTAGTCAGGGGACCAGTGATCCTTTTTGTTGTCAGTGAATGAATGAGTTTATTCGCAGAAAATAAATACTGTGACCATCACAATTAATTTTGGCCGTACCGCACAGTCCCGGTACACACAATTTGGGGGTTCTTATGTATAGAAATGGTAAGTTTAAACGGTCTCATTGTGATACTAGTTTGCTGTTAAGGTTATTTGAATGTTTCCAAATTCTATTGCAAATTCAGAATAACGTGGCATTGTATCAACCGTGGAGTCTATGCATGTCTCTGTGTGTCTCTGTGTGTCTCTGTGTGTCTCTGTGTGTCTCTGTGTGTCTCTGTGTGTCTCTGTGTGTCTCTGTGTGTCTCTGTGTGTCTCTGTGTGTCTCTGTGTGTCTCTGTGTGTCTCTGTGTGTCTCTGTGTGTCTCTGTGTGTCTCTGTGTGTCTCTGTGTGTCTCTGTGTGTAAATTAGCCTCGAGGGTCACATTAGGCATAGAATTCCACTGAGTCCTTCCATGAGAACACAACATTTTCAGACAAGCCCACACAAATGATGCAACTGTTTCCCAGGATGGAAAAGTGAGGAGCAGAGAGCTGCTCTCTAATCCCTAAAATCACCTCCTCGGCAGTATCGCATAGGGAGCAATACCCGGACGCCACGCAAAGGCGACAAAGACAAGCCCAGCATATCGCTGTTTCCACCTCGAGTGAGTCAACAGTCATCACGGCCCTCATCAGAACCTACAAAGATAAGCTGTTATTTTCACAGACTTTACAAATAGAGGAGTCAGCGTCACAGAGTGCAAGCCGATGATAATCAAATGAACCCTTGGAAAGAGAGCAACGAGACTGCGGTGACCAAACTTCCCACTTTGCTTTTTCTTCCTTACTGAGAAACGCAGACACACAAACACATTGTGTGTTTCTGTGTGTAATATGTGTGAAACAATCACATTTTTAAAAGGCAATGCCTAAACAGGATTTTTTTTCTTCTTTTTTTTTAGTCCACAGCTGTTGGGAAAGTCCAATAAATGTTTGTGTTTAGCTTTGCCTCTTACAGTTAACCGTTAAACTTACGGACCTTGTAAGAAGAAAGGGCATTTCCAAACTTAATGGAATCCGATAAGGCAGATCTGAAACTATCTTAACCGTTATGAAAGTCTTCATCACAGCAAAGGAAAGAGGGCGAGATGGAAAGCATGTCTGCCAGACCTCCCTGGATTGCTCTGTCATGTTGTATATGTAAACTAAATAGCACTCTAACTCCATTCTGCTCAGCATCTCCACCCACTCCTCCGCCCATGACAAAGCAATGCTGTAAGCTGAAATGAGTCAAGAGGCAAATTGGTAGACAGAGAAACAGTTTTCATTTTGGAAAAGTAACATTGTATTTATTAGGCTATAATATATGAACAGTTTATTTAATCTCTTTTACAATAATTCTGTAAGATTAATAGTTTGGATTAAGGATGACTCCTGGGTAATGTTAAACAGTTAGTTAATTTCATAAAAGAAACAATTATGGAAAGAAATATAGGAAAAGAAAAAAAACTTAAAAATCAGCAGTAAGCTTCTTTTTGCATCGCTTTTCAAAAATATGTCTGCACATTTCTCTCCACCTGACAGATGGCAAAGCCTCTGTAACTACGGTAACCATGCTCCAGGAGGAAAAGAATGATCCCCAATAGTTTGTTTTTGTGGTAACTTGAGACAGCAAGAAAGAGTGAAATAACACAATTACCTGATGTCTCTTTCCCTCTGTCCCTGTTAACAGGGAAGCGTTGATGGCTGTCAGATCTTTGCTCTATCTCAAGTCATTTGTGACCATAGCGAGTGTTACATTTCCAGCTACAGGCTGAGAAGAGCCTTTTTCAAAAGGGACCTTACAGGAGAATGGGTAATCTGACACCAGTGAGGCTGTTTACACAGCATCAAAGTTTACCCTGTGGGTCACCTTGGCTCTATTCTACACACATAACTATGCAAAGGCCTTCGGTATTGTTTTAGGTTCTGATGAGGAGTGATTAACAGGTTTTTTCTATTATGAAAGCTTGCAGTTAGAGCACAGTGAGTGTGTGCGTCTTTCTTTAGTGTATCAGTGCAAGTTCACTTCCATGTTTGTCATTTGTTTACCAAATGAGTGAGCTAGGACATTGTTCCCACAATATAATCATTGAGACGCCTCTCTGATGATGGTTTTACCTTCAAAAAAGGAGTAGACAGGCGAAGTCGGTTCATTAATATGTGCGTTATATAATCGCGCCCTCGAACAATGTAGAGTGAAAATCAAGCCACTGGGTAAGCCATTAACCTTGATCAAAACAATAACGCTTCAGGCTAAAGCAACAAAATAAAGCAACTGGTTTAATTTGTGTAAACTGGTTTAGGAAACGGCAGGACAGGACACCTATAAACTTATAAATAGGTTCCCTTTCATACGTAGGCCTAAAGTGGAAATGTATGTACAACTGAAATTGACAATGTGATTTTTAAATTGCATTCAATTTCCCACAATACAAAAAAGCACTTTGTAGTATTTGTCAATTAAAAAGTATTACACATCAAAAATTCCAAGTTTCCATAGAAAGGTGGCCTACAAGCCACGACTACAACACAAGGCCTAGTTTATTCAAAATAGGGGCTTATTGGACTGAGGCCGTGCTGGCACAGGGGCAGCTCAGCAGCCTCACAGCCTCAGGAACCCATCACAAGACAGGAAGGCTGCATGAGAGGAGAGGACCCGCCACTACACGTAGTGAGGAAGAACCAGAACCACAGCGATCTCACACATACACACAAAGGCAAACACACGGGCGGAGCCAAGTCACGACAAAGTGACAACAAGAGATAGCGTTGATATAGCATTTGACCGTTTCAGTAAAAAAAAAAATGGTGCCACACACTTAACTGATATTTAGCCGCATAGCATTCATTTAAGTTCGGCTATTAAGCTAGCTAGTTATTAGCTTAATATTACCATTTTGACATTAGCCTTTTGATATTAATATCAGTGACGTATAAGTAGATCAATTCGTATGACGTTGTACCGCACCAACAATAGGTTAAGTTATCAATATAATTTAATGTTTAAGAATTATTATGAGCTAATAACAAATGGCACCTGCAGGCCCCAACCCATAGCATTGTTCCGTTACCCAGGGCCCTGAGTTAATGATGAATGTAATGTTAGGCTCACAAAAAAACAGAAATAACGCCTAAGGACCTGTTGTGGACACCTACCTTTCGTGTGAATAGTCTTTTGTAACACCGCAGCACTGTATGTGTAGAAAGAAACCTCCTCCTTATTCCGCGTTTACATCAATTTGTTACCGCAATGTGCGACCCTGTGTCTCTAAAAACCCAGTGCGTATCGCGTTTGCGCGACGTGACGTCATTTAAGAATACGGCGCTGACGGGGGGGGGGCGACAAGTGGGCAACGGAAGCGGGGATTGGCTAACATAACCGTCACTGTACGTGACTTCCAATCACCAACGAGAGCCATGACCAGTGAGTCGTCAGCTAAAAGCAGTGACTGTTGATCATCTGACTTCCCATATGAATCGGCCCATATCACTGAGCCAGTGACGCAATTACGTGACTGGTAAATCATTAATCATTAATCACAAGATGCGTTGATCTCCCCCTTTGACTTTAATTTTGATAAGAGCATGGAACAATTGCAGCTCTTGGCATACTAGTAATATGTTATATGTAATATAATGTACAAATATATACATTTTACAATTTACAATTTAGGTGCTCTTTTATTCAACTACAGCATGTGTTTTTATTCACCCTATGCACCTGTTTGTCGAAGGTGCGTTACTGGTTTTCACCCAGCAGGTGTCAGTCTACTCCCAGTCAATTCCACTCTGCCGGTTGTTGCTGTGTCTTTCTCTACAGTGAATAAGCTGCCAGCCGTTGTCTTGTCATGTAACTAACATATTTGGTAGTGTTTTTTTTAATTTATGTTATTGTCTACTTATAGAAAATCCACTTATAGAAAATCCAAATCCTGAGTATAAACTCAGCATATGGGAGCCCACTCAATCTTTTCAACCCATTGACTGTTGCTCATTATCATTCAACCTTTGTCAAAACAAAAATGGTACAGCAAAGCTTTTGTTTAAAAGAAACCTTACAACAAAATGGCTGATTGCATGTGAGTGCTTGACAATCATCTGGGCTACAAGGTCACCATAGTATTCTCTAATTGTGAGATTGTCCTCTTTATGGACAGTGTGTTCACTGTCAAAATCTGAGTGAGTCTATTTTTGTTATGCCAAGAGAGAGCTATGGCTGGGGGGGCCTCTCTCTCTCTCGCTATGCACACGTTGAGCTCTTGGCTCCTTTAAGGCAGGCAGTGATGAGACAGCTCATTGAAAGAGTGAACTATTCAGTGCCAAACGCATGCCTCATTGTTAGAGCATGTACAGTACATACACAGCACATGAGGGCTGGCTGCGGAAGAGACGTTAATCTATAACAAAGCATCCTGTTCTACGTACCGTTAGTGTATTATTAATCTCTAAAATAACTTAGCTATAGCTGAATACTTCATGTTCAAAAAATAGGTCATTGGGTTTGAAGGTGGGGGTTGTGCAACATCATCCAAGTTCCTACATCAGACGTGAAATTATAGGACAAGAATATGAGCATAGTGACATACCAGGGGCCAGCCACCCCGACAGCTGCCACTGACAGTGGAAGTTAAAAAGGAAACAGTTCATATTCTGCAAGTTGACCTCGATCCATGGAGCCACGTGTGATCGAGATGTAGACCAGCAGTGCCCTCAAGGAATAAGGACCTGACCTCTACCATACTCACAGTGAGCTATATTTACAGCCATTACAACGTCAAGCATGGGAAACATGTTGGAAGGTGGTAGGTACTGTTACTGGACACAATTTGAGCAATAGGCTGGCAGCCGCTGCGAGAGGACTGACCCGAGACTGTCCCGTCCAACAAGGAATGTCACAGATTCTTCACACAGCAAAGGAATACTCCTCTGATTGTTATATAGTGAACACGGCTAAGGCTTTCATTCAGTGTAGGTAAAGCTGTGTAAAGTCGATTAAAAAGTGTTTCTTGTCATTTCCTACACTTTACAACCTTCATTCAGTCCTGTGTTGGCAAGCTCACCTATAGGAGCTAAGCAGATGAAACCTGGTATGAAATACACATGTCTACGACAGCAGTATTTTCCAAGAAACGAAACATAATCTTTCAATAAAGTGCAGCACATCTAGGAATAGAAATATTTTACTCAGCAGGAGCCGCTGTGTGAAACAGTTGGCTTAACTCCTGCAAAAAGGAAAGAGATACACAGCCAAGTTTAAGTTTAACCTAGCGTGTTCAGGGTGCGGGGGATAAACATGCAACCCACTTCACTTCCCCCTGCCCCGTCATGTTGGTTGTGATCAGGTCGGCCATTTGTATACCAGTGTCTGTTTACATCGTCACCCTGGCAATTTAACCCGAATCTGCTCCAACGGCTTCAGCAGGAGCAGCTGACTGAAATAGAGCCTGGCCCTCCCCGGCTCTACCCGGGGAGGAGGAGGGTGGAGGGTGTCTGTGGAAAACGGCAAAGGAGCAAGATTACCAGAGTTCATTGAAGCCCAACGGGTGGTCGTCTGAAAAGAAGTTGTTTACGATGGTGCGAGGACAAGGTCGTCCAAAACAACATTACACGGATGGATGGCAATCAAACCATAGACTTGTTCTCTACAAGCTAAGATGAAGAATTTACACAATAATTATATTCTGTCAAATAGTACAAAAAGTACCAATCAGAGGTTTTCTCATCCAATTCAATGATAAAGTGTGTTCAAGCTTTTGACTGGTATCATGTATGCAATAATATTTTAACAAAGTCACACAAAACATTGTGGGGGTTTGTAGAAATCATCACTTTACAACAACAACAGCATAAGCCTTGTCATATGCGTGTTTGCAGACACTTTTTGCCCTCATTGTGTGACACGTGCCTCGCCCTGAAAATGTACTGCGTGCTCCTGTGTCATTGTGACACACGGCCAGTGATAAACGTAATAGCGGCACTCTCCCACTCTGGGAAATTGTTTACCACTGAAACAGAACATTCTTGACATAACTGCATCTATTTTTTTCCAAACCACCAAAGGCCAATTACTACATGTTATAAAATGAACGGCGTGCAGTGGAAGGAAATTCTATGCAGGCATATTTTACAAATGAAAAATAAAGGTGGCTTTGTTTTAGATCCATAAAAGGAAAGCACATTTTCCATGCAAAGATGTATCAGTATTTGTCCAGAATGGACTTTAATCCTGTATTCACAATGGGAGGGCTACATTTGTATACTTTTAAAGGCGCAACTTGTCAGTCATGAAAAAACCCTTTTGCGCTAGTCAATAATTTTACCTTAGAATGCACCGTATGTACACTGAATTATTGCTTTTCAACAAGTCAGCAGGCTTGTGATGAAGCTAGAGGACCGTTCTGTAAACACGTTGAGTGGTGTCAATAACTCAATAATTCATTTCAATACACCTGTGGCATAGCAGTCCAAAGCCGTTTCTCTACTGGACATTGGAGCCGCTCCCGGAACAGGACATGGGATGATTACAACTAAATTAGCAGCTAACATACATGTGGATAAAGTAACACTTTACACAAAGACATCCAATCCAAAAATCCCTCAAAATTTCACAGAAGAATCATGTGGCCTTTTTTACTCGAGTGCCCAGAACAGACGAAAACTGAACCTGCAAGTCAACCAGCATGTTTGAACAAAAACGAGTGATTAAGCATTATGCAGCGTTTCATAAAAAGTTATTATTCTGCACTCCAGAGCAGGTGCAATATTTGCTGTAGGTCACAGTAACAATATGGCCTACAGCAGGTTTACTAGAAAACGAGCCAGATACCAAGCACATGAGCTCCGAGTCACATATGAGGTCATGCAGATAAGAGCTTCTTGGGCAAAACTTACGGAATTAGTCCGATGCAATGCTCAGCGGCCACACCTGCCAGGCCGTGTCCCTCAGCACTGACTCACCTATGACGCATGGGGACCTCCTAGATATTCAGTAAATAAACAATTGCGTATCTGAGACAAGAGCCTGGTCAAATACCAGGAGGTCTCAGATTCCCCTACCTCACCTCCCAACACACATCACAACATGGCCTTAGAATGCCTGGTCTTGGAAGCTCGAGGTAACCTCATTCCAACCCACCCGACGCGTTCCTACAGTCGGCCTCCCTATCTACAGATCAGTGGCAGGAACAAACGTGCATACTTCGCCTGGACATTGTGAACACTGAGGCCTTCAGGCTTCGCAGCAACACGTGCGGTCCTGCGCTTTGAAAGTCACGACACGTGCTTTGATGGGCCGGTGTGTTAGTGGTCAAGCATCGGATGTTTATCTAGTACAATGTGTCTGACAGGTTGCCCAAGAAGCAATGTTGACCCAACAGTGTTTACAACTTAAATTTGAACCAACGCTAAACTGCTTAAATAATCCAACAGGGCCACATCCATGTGCCGCAGTGAGGGTACCCATCAGCGGTGCTTAAAAACATAGACACAAGACAGTTACGCAATCCATTAAATATGCAGGTACTGTGCCCAAATGCTTTGCCATTACATTAATACTTTTATTGCATTTAAATGAATAGGTCAAATTAATAATGTGCTAAACATTGTTTAAAAATAGAATGAGGTCCATATGACAAAAAGAACAAACAAAATAATTGCTGGCAGTCTGAATAGCCTTTATTTGAAATGATTCACATTTCAGGTCTCCCTCCATACAAAACAGCAGAGGCTGATTTCCAGAAGGCCCTGACCCCCAATATCATGACAAAGGAAGTTAGACATCCGTTTTTTGGGTGTGGGAGGAGATGTACAACAAAAACTGATGACTATACATTCTTAATGTAATCATCCTGTATTCCCCAACTTAAAAAATAGGCTACATTGTACAATGTTATTTACAAAAGATTTAAAAAAGCAAAATCAAAATGGATTATTTCAATCCTGCTGCAGTGAGTAAGCCACTAATCAGCCCTTTAAACACCATTTCACTTTTAGGATCAAAAACATCCTACAGTTTTATAACTTTCCATTCTTTTTTTTTGGTTCCTCACAAAAGCTTTTATTTACAAATGGAAAAAAAGCTTCATTAGGTAATATGCATTACAGTCATGAATGACCTTGGGAGGTTTTTAAATGATAATTCTCCACAGGAGGCAATACTGGAGCTCAGATGTCCATCTCAAACTGGTTGTCATCTGTTGAAAGGGAGAGAAGAAACGGTTAAGATTAAGACATGGGAGGGGCTTGACAATCAGCTGGTAGCTTTGTGTTTGCAGAGAGCCAAACAGCACTTCAACGGACTAAAGAGAAGATCACAAAGTACAGACTTTATCAATGCGTCCAGGATGGGGAAGAAAAAGAAAAAGAAAACACATTTGACTTTTAGGGTAGTCTGGATCTGCGAGCTATACTCAAGGTCCTGTGTGTTTACTGATCCAAAGGAGAAAAAAGGGCGTCGACATTAACCTTTAGTTCTTTACTTTGAGAGGAGCGATAATGGTTTGATAAATATTTTTATTTTTTTATTTATCTAAACTTCCCAAACCGTTGATAACGCCCATGAATCATAGCTCAAAATAAAGTTCCGTTATCTGGAACGAGCTTTAAAAGGAACAAAATAGTCAGTAAAACTGCAGAGTGGAGAAAAAAAAATCCCTCTAAATCAGAAAACAAAAACAATATGTCAATTATCAGTTTAACAAAACAAATAAAAAGCAAGCCTATGTCAAAATTAAATAAATTGATTGTAGCGCAACTGGTCATTAACCTAGTTTAAAAGCCACAGTTAAATATTTACCTGGTACATCCTTTTCTTCTTCAGCCTCCTCCTTCAGATCCTGCAGTTTTCCTATTGGGTGTGTAGCAGGAACAGTCACCCCGGGGATCTGGGGTAGGCAGCAAGGGGGGGTCCGAGCCAATGGGGAGTTTCGACAATCCAACAGAAACTTCCTATCATAAATGATTCGGGTACCTGAGAGAGACAGACAATCCAGTGGTTAAACTAAAGTAAAATAAATCTTTTCCAAAAAAGGACAAATTATATGAAGGCAAATCAATGTCGAAATCAGGTCGATGCGGTCGCATATACAATACATGTCATTTAGCTGACACTTTCATCCAAAGCAACTTACAATTAATATCTAACCCATGGCTTGTACATTTTGCATTGTAAACATTTTGTATCTTGCTCAAGGACACATGGGGCAGCCGGGATTCAAACACCATCACACTTATCAAATATCTGCTCGCTCGCAGACCGTTTTTTTTTCCAGTTTTCTTTACAGTACAAGGGCGGACCAAGTCCCCATGGTATAACAGATGAAATCCACACAATCCAAAGACAAGGTGTGTAACCAATTAGATGTAGAGTTAGGCATTCCCAGAACTATAGAAACCCATAGTCGATACTTAAAATTATGAAACAGTTCTGAAAAAGTTTCCACGAGATAAAACATGCGTAGGCTCCTTCATCCAACAGACTTTTGCTTGCTAACGTTTGACCTGGCAGGCATGGACCCGATTTTCTGAGATTTTTAGAATCATTTGTCATCATGAAATTATTTGACGACAAACCAATTGAAAGCAGGTGAGTCTAAATATAATAGTCAAGTTATTTCAAGAGCATTCTTGCATGTGTGCAATGTGCACAATGTGCATATTTGGGAAGTTTAGTATCAACTTCCTCTACCGGAGGGAATTTGTGTGGGAAAAGGAGGGCTTTACTCGAGTGCGAGGGGAAGGGCGCCACTGCCAAGAGTTCTTGGAAATCAGAGCACAAACCATTCTCTCATTGAAGCAGGAGGCCTTTAGATTAGAGCAACATGTTATTTTAGTTAGTCAAATTTTTTACATTAAAAGAAAAAAAACAGTGGGTGTTTCTGAAGATTAACAGCTTGCACCATCTAAAAACAGCCTTTCCAATCTTGTGTCCGTCATCATCATGACTTGGAGACTCGAAGCAAAAACAGCATCATAAATGGCGTGTTGTGAGGAGTTTGACCGAGACACTACTTTAGTCAAGGAGTCAACTGCTGCCTCTTTATCAGAGTTTGAACCTGTTCAACCTTGCCAAGAGGAAAAACATGTTACGCAATAACTGTCGAGCAAAGCGCCCTGGACAAAGGGAAGCAGAGCAGAGGGTGGGGGTAGGAGATGGGGCGAGGAAAGAGGGTGGGAATGCAAGCCATAGTGCTTGCGATACATTGCAGGGCAGGCTGCCGTGTGGGCGGAGCAGTTATGTTTAAAAAAAGGGGGTGGGGGGGAGATCCAGCCACACATGGCGTGACCCCAGCTGAGTGAAATGTATTGCACATACAGTTGGAAAACAAGTCGAAACTCTTCTGCAGCAAGTTCCTCTGCCCAATTCAGCAGTGTCATCCAGTTTTGGTGCGCATTAACAAAATATACGTTTCTCACTTCCTCCATGCATTAAACATTTCCATTCCTTCCTCCTCTTCACTTGTACAGAATGTTCTCGACAGTTCTTGTGATGCAAAGCAGCGAGGATAGGACGGCCTCCAACAAGGCGGAGGCCAACCACGCCACCGTTTTTGGCATACACCCGCTTTAAATCACCAGACACTTGTCAAATCGTGTCTTGTCTCCACAAGCCACAACAAAAAGACAATGTCCACAGCACATGCCTTTTTAAAAAATCATGTTTATGCCAGTAAACATGCATCTTTTGTGTAAGCCACAGTTAATATAGTTCAGATTTAGCAATTGAAATATGTACTGGTCACTATATGGTCTAATTGAGAGCTCTCTGAAAATCTGTAATGTAAAAATCGAGAACATACCAACTTACTCCATGCTAGCGCGAGTGTTTCCTTTATGTAAAAGCACAGTGCTTCAGCTGTTGTGCTCACTGTACTTGTAAATGACAGAAAACTTGCTGTATCGACAAAACGAGGGCTGCAGCCAACTGCCACTATGCAGAATATGAAAAACAAGACACTTCAACTTAACTCCACTGCTCCCTACAGATTTTTAACGCTTGTTTAGTTCACCATTAATCATCTTCCTCAACGCGTGTTTGTATTGCATTGTTTGTAGCTTCTCGCGAGACCGAGCTCATCGTTTG
Source organism: Apeltes quadracus (assembly GCA_021346845.1). NCBI lineage: Eukaryota > Metazoa > Chordata > Actinopteri > Perciformes > Gasterosteidae > Apeltes > Apeltes quadracus. Next base: position 13,712,852 of record CM037920.1, on the reverse strand, counting down.
CGTTTATGCCTTTTGACACATGCACAAACCGTTGCGTTTACAGCTGCTGAAGCTGCGCAAACGTTTCTCCGTGGCGTTGAGGCATTTCGAGAATTAAAAAAAAAAAAAAAAAAAGTTGGGCTCAAATAGGAAACGTCGTGCTGTTCTTACCTCCGGGCGTGGTGGAGAAAAGGGTCCCCCCGGGTGTCTGGCTGTAACAGTCGGGTAGCTGGGACCAGTCTTTCAGGGTGAGCACCCTGGTGGGGATGGGGCAGCTTTTAGCTTCATTAGTGCCAGTCGACATGCTCAGCTTCTGCATTCGGGAGTGGGACTAAGTCGTTTTTTTAAAAGTCCTCGAACTGGCTATTTCAGACGCGCTCTCAGGCCTGAACAAAGACAAACGACTTCAGAGTCGTAGCGCGTCTGTACAACGAGCGAGTGAACTTAATGCGGCTGTAACCTGCAAACGAAAAACTCGAACAAACTCAAGCCCGGTGGTGTCCGTCGCTACAAGCTGCTTCTAAACGCTACCATGTGCTGTCTTTGTACTGCACACAGCTGCAGCGGCCACTCGTGATGTTTTTGTGCAACAAGCTATGAGACACGTGGGGCAACGGTTATGGGGTGCGATCGTTTTCTTGTAAAAGATAGCAGCGGGGGGCGTTGTTCACAAAATAACCCAAGAAACCCAAGGAACAATTGTTTGAATATCTCTTTCTTTTAGAGTACAACTGCATTCAATACCCAGTATGTAAAAAATAAACAGTTTCAACGTTAAGCTGTCATGTTACCACTTGTGTCAGAACTTAAAAATATCCTTCAGGAAAACGTCTTTTCAGCCCTTCATGCTGGCTTCATAGTATATGTCGACACAAAGTTGCACTTTGGATGAATTGGGTAAAACGAATGTACAATGTATGTACAATTATTTCATTGTTTTTACAGTTGGTTCAACATGAGGATTAAAAAAATGTCCATCCGTGTCTTGTCTGGTTCACAAATCGAGCGCTCCTCCACATCCTCCGTGACACTCACTCCAGCACACTGCCCCCTACAGGCTTTTTATGTGTGGAGCAGACAGCACGTTGCTCACGGAGGGCTCGTCGTCAGCTGCTCCACTGATCGACGTCATTAACAACAATCAATAAGGAATTTTGTGTCATTTTCTGAATCTATTCCAATTTATTTCTGTTTTCTGGGGTGTTTGTGGGATTGTTGTCATAATTGCGGTACTTTGATTGAATTTATTCTGTGCTTGGATCATACGTTCTTCCTTGCTGAGTGCTTCCTTATAAATTGTTCTTGGTGATTAAAAGGAAGGAATGAAACACAAAGTCCATGGTGCAAAGGATGTGCAAATTGCCTGTAGAATCTTTATTATAGTCCACACAGTGCACAGAAACATCGGCAAAAAAAGTTACTTTCTTCTCCTTTTTCTTCTAACAATGGAAAGGAAGCAATGACATCACTTCAAACAATTAGATGTTATTAGATTATATTTTAAATTGTTAAAAATAATTTGCACTTTCAATACCGGTTTCTTATAGAAATGTACTCTCATTTACCAACCACTTGAGGGCGACAATGTTATAAACACATTTAGGAAACAGTTCTTATGTATAATACTAAAACAATGGGATATCATATTTATATATATAAATATAATATATTATCATATTAAAATATTTTATAAAATTACAAACAGTAAACGAATTGTGCACAAACGAACAAACGAAACAAACGAAAAGGAAAGAAAGAGTGTTGCGTGTGTATTTGTGCATGTGTGTGCATGTGCAAGCCTGACTTTGAGATTGGTCAGGGATGTTCATAAGCAATGGAAATGTAAAGTGAAACAAATATAGATATATGTAATATTACCGAAAAATAACTAACGCTAATACATTGACGCTTACAAAACAGTAATTAGATTTTTTTTCAGGCACGTTTTGAATCATTTTATGGGGGGACATTTTTCTGTTATGTGGGAGAAATCATTCCATAATTTGGTTACCCTAAATCCAAAATGTGCGACATTGGGCCTTTGCGAAATATTTTCCTCTGCGGATGCGGGACGTACAGAAAAAACGACTGCAAACCTACCTCGGCCTCTCATTGGTCCAGAAAGATGGAATCAGATGACGTAGTAGTTCCGGTTTCTAGTTCCTTCAATAAAGGTAACTCTCGGTCACTTTTGAATAGAGGCACGACTGACCCGGTTTCCCTCCGCTGAAGGTAAGAATGCCTCAAGCCTCCCCTAAAGCAAGGTGTCACTCCTGCCGGTCTCTGTCCTCCCATTCCCGCCTCCATCCGTTTCTGAGATGACTGGTAGGGTTAATTTGTGTCGGAGGTGTTGAATTGGCTTAAGCTAACACCATCAGTAGCTAACGCTGACGCTAATCAATATACGGCCGCTTTGTCATCATTCGTTACCGCCGTGGCGCTTTGCCCATAGGGACACATTAACCGCTAAGTAACGCATGTGTAAGGAGGGATGGAAAAGCGCGCTCTCCGGTTCACGTGTAGCGAGTGTGATTTGGAAAATGACGTTATTTTAATGCGTTTTTCCTTACGCGCTTTAGTGTGTCACTCCTAACGTTAGAAAACTATACAGAGTGCGTCCTTTCCCGATGTCAAAGTCTATTTCAATATGGGTTATATTATATTTGTACCATACATTATTTATATTGGCGTGTAACTTGCTCGGCATTTTGTCACTAATGTGTGCCACTCGTGGTGTTTGTCTCGCCATGAATATTCATTGAAAGATGCGATTTGTATGAAATACTCTTTTTATTTATATTTAGAAACAAAGACGTGTCATCTCGTTCTGAAATCCACCAGAGCCGAAAAAAAATCCCCTAAACGTCCTGCATTGAAACCAACTGTCTTTATTTATCTGAATGGAGTTAAACCAGCTTTCCCCCTCCTTCTTGGATATATTGTAGTGTACACACATTCTGTGACGTTAGAGGACATGATTCACTACAATGTGGAAATGACGCTTACGGTGAGGCAGTGTTGGTCACGTCAGTTTTTCCGTAGGTTTAAAACTTGAATTCGGCTAAGATACCAATTAGGCCAATACTGCACTCCTTGTACTGTACGATTGGTTCATTGCTTAGCCTTCCTGTCCAGCTGGCTCTGTTACTGTATTGGTTATTTATTCAGATGCAGCCCCCCTCAATCTGCTCCGTGTCTCAAGGCTATTCTTGGCGAGCCAAGCTTGACCTATAGTGGCTTTTCTCTGACCACTGAGTGGGGTGAGCTTCAGGAGTGTTGTCATTGGTCGCGTGCAGCTCTGTGCCCTTGCATATGACCCGCGCCGGCTGTGAGGCGGACACTTTGGATGAGGTTGTGGATGAGTAAGTGGCTGACGAGTTCGATTCACAAACCAGTTTTGTAAGTGTTCTTTTGTGTGTGTGTGTGTGCAGCTGCACAGGCTTACTTGTACAACTAACTTCCTCTTTGCCACCGTATCTGGCACACAGCTATCTGGGTTCTCTTTGTTTAATATTTTGACTTGTAAAACTCTAGCTATTTTACATGTGTATAAACGTTCTCTAATTTTTTTTTTTTTCCTGAATTTTTTTTTTTTTTTTCTGCTTTAGGTGGAACATTTGAGGGCAAGTGGACCAAATATTTCCATCTCGCATTTCTAGGATTTTTAAAATTGGGTTACTTTTCTGGAGGGCTTGGACTTTGTAACGGGCACATTAGACACGCTATAGAAAACTATTCTAAACAACCAGGGCTTTTCCAGAGATCAGAATGGGTCTCCAATCAGACTCTGCCCTCCAAGCGGTCCTCCTGCTTCCAATCCACCTGATGGTGTGGCTCTACTCCGTTCTGTCCTTCCTTCCCTGGTACTGCATGACCAGAGCCGGGGAGAAAAAAGCTCTAGCCAAGCGTATGAAGGCCCGCTCAACTTCAGGCCACACGGAGGGGCCTTACCGCTCTGTGGACCACTTTGATTCCTTAGCCAGCGAAGACTTCCCAGGCAAGGACACGCTGGATAAGCTGTTCAAGCATGCTGTGCAGCGCTTCGGACCGGCCAACTGTCTCGGCACCAGAGATGTGCTGTGTGAAGAAAATGAGATCCAACCCAGCGGTAAAGTATTTAAAAAGGTAAGGACTCTCATTATTCTAATTATGTTTTGTGAGGGATGCTTGTGAAGGAGGAAAACGTGTGACTGTGCAACTTGTCCCTTCCCCTGTCAGCTGATTCAGGGCGACTATAGATGGCTTTCCTACGATGAAGTGGACCGTATCGTCGATCGTTTTGGCAGTGGACTGGCAGCTTTGGGACAGCAGCCCAAAAGCAGCATCGCAATCTTTTGTGAGACCAGAGCGGAGTGGATGATCACAGCCCAGACGTGCTTCAGGCGCAACTTCCCATGTAAGAACATCCCATCTCGTGCAGCAGCGGCAGTCAACTGACCCGTAGAGGAGAAAGACATTTGTTGACGTAACCCCCCAAAACAATTGATGTATGGAAATATTTTATACGGAAAGAGCTACCAACCCCTCATGAGTGTGAATTACCTGATGGCCGAGGGTCAGCGAGCATTTCCCAGATAAATAGTCATTATGGATTTACTGTGTTTATCCGTCTGTCCACATTCAATTCTGCCCTTAAGAATAATGGTTATAGCACAAGATATTCTTTCATGAATGTAGATCATGCAATTACTGTTTATTGATGTGTAGATATACACACACCCACTACTACATACATATTTATATACACTGACTTTTTTTGTATTCAGTGGTGACATTCTACGCCACTCTGGGAGAGGACGCAATTGCATTTGGACTAAAGGAGGCTGGAGTGACTCATCTAGTCACCAGCGTGGAGCTGCTCGAGACCAAACTGAAAGTGAGTGGATTATTTTTAAAGTAGTATCTAAAGGCCAATCAAGTTCATTATGGAAGTCATTTTCTGCACATTGTGCTTGTCAAGCCGCTTGTCTATTCTGATATGAGGTAATCCTTTTGCTAGCGGGTACTAATAAGGATTATCTTACTTGAATGACAAACCTCAGCAGTTTTAGATTCCTACCTTTTTTTTTTCTTCCAGTTGAGTTTACATTTGTTGACTCTCTATCTATTCTAAGTCAGCGAAGATAAACATAATTAACTGGTCTGGTCGGGCGTCCCGTCCTAATGGCAGCTTTGTCTCCTCTTTCTGCCCAGAATGTGCTTCCACAGATTCCAAAACTGAAGCACGTGATCTACGTGGACCAAAAGAAGCTCAACACCAAATGCTACCCAGCGGGATTGTCCATCCACAGCATGCAGGACGTGCAAGAACTGGGCGCGCTGCCTGAGAATAGTGCGTATTTGTCTGATTTTTAAATGTGCTGCTATTTCAAAATGGTCTTGTACGCACAATACAAGGAAATATTGAAGCTTGGTTTGAATGCTGTTGAAAGCTTTGCATTTGCTCCTGAGGATTGTGCATCCTTGACGTGTCTTTGTCCCGCAGTGGGGAGGGCAATTGTGAAGCCCGAGCCCTCCGACTTGGCCGTGGTGATGTACACCAGCGGCTCCACCGGCTCACCGAAAGGAGTCATGATCGTCCACAGCAACCTGATAGCGGGAATGACGGGCCAGTGTGAACGCATCCCTGGACTTGGGTGAGTCAATATTGGTCCGTAGACGTGCAATTCTGAATGCTAATACAATGCCGTTTGCGCAGGATCCCCCATGAGGTAGCTAACCGTTAACCCCCCCTGTCCCTTGTGTTGTGGCAGGCCTAATGATACTTACATAGCCTATCTGCCCCTGGCTCATGTTCTGGAAATGACAGCTGAAATCTCCAGCGTCACATATGGCTGTCGGATCGGCTACTCGTCCCCTCAGACGCTGTCGGACCAGGTAAAACCACGCCAGCCACTTCTGTGGGTCAAGCTGCAGTTCTTCATCACTCACCGAAGTGTGGTTGCTACTCATTGTGCTTTTAAATGCCTTCTGTTTTTATTGTTTCTCTCTTCTGTTCCCTTTTAGTCCACTAAGATTAAGCGAGGAAGTAAAGGAGACAGCTCTGTGCTCAAACCCACTTTGATGGCAGCAGTGCCAGTAAGGAACCTTTGACCATGAATCACTCCCCTGTTCTCCTACTCCGTTTTTACAAACATTTCCTACCTACTTCTCGTCAAATGTAAATTAATTTCTTTCTTTTTTCCCCCTCCTTTTTTAAAAGGAAATTATGGACCGCATCAAAAAGAATGTGATGAGCAAAGTGCAGGAAATGAATATCATCCAGAAGACTTTGTTTACGCTTGGCTACAAATATAAACTAGAGCAGATCAGGAGGGGCTATGACGCACCGCTCTGCAATGCGTAAGCAAACCACCTGTGAATTTGTCTTTGGAAATACGCTTGTTGTGGTCGGAAGTTTTAAATCAACCACGGGGCTCTTTGACTTTCACAGCTTGTTGTTTGGGAAAGTGAAGAAACTCCTTGGGGGACGTGTGAGAATGATGATGTCCGGAGGAGCCCCCCTGTCCTCGGCCACGCAGAGGTTCATGAATGTATGCTTCTGTTGTCCAGTGGGTCAAGGTTATGGCCTGACGGAAACCTGTGGAGCCGGAACAATCACCGAGGGTGAGATGAGATGGAAGACATTAGATTAAGAAGACCATGCAAAAAAAACGGACTCTGATTAATATGTTGTGTCCTATTTCATAGTTGCGGACATCAGCACTGGTCGGGTTGGAGCTCCTCTGATTTGCTGCGAGGTCAGGCTCAGGGACTGGGCTGAAGGTAGGGTTGAAACACCTGTTTGCATAAGCCACACGTGAGTATTTTTGGAATGAATTACTTGTATTTGATCATTTTCCAATCTTAGGCGGCTACACCAGCACAGACGAGCCAAACCCAAGAGGGGAAATCCTGATCGGCGGCCCCAACGTCACCATGGGTTACTACCGGCAGGAGAGCCACAACAAGGACTTTTTTGTGGATGAAAAGGGTCAGAGGTGGTTCTGCACAGGCGACGTGGGCGAGGTTTACGCAGACGGCTGTCTCCAGATAGTGGGTGCGTACGTTAGTTCCCTCACCTATTACTCAGCGCCGTGGCAGTCATCTGATGGCGCTTGTGAAAGGCGCTCCATACACACTTAATTTTATAGCACTGCTCTGCAGACGTTGTGGTTGTAACTTAAAACAGGGATGCACTCTGTGCTCGATAAAAGCGCGTGATTGTCAACCCGTTTAATTTGTTTTTCCTATTCCAAATTAGATCGCAAGAAAGACTTGGTTAAGCTGCAGGCAGGGGAGTACGTGTCTCTTGGTAAAGTGGAGTGCGCTCTGAAAAACTGCTCTATCATAGACAACATCTGCGCTTATGCAAACAGGTGAGTGCCGTTTGAATTTTTAAAATACCCTCTATGGATGCTTCTTGAATGATTTTCAGACGTCCCACCTTTGTGTTGAATGTCATGTCAGCTGTAGCCACTATTTCACATAATTCTGCTTTCTGCTCCAAACCACCACGCTACAGTGTGGATGGTTATGGATGGAGCTGTGTCAATCTGCTCTCATTTCTCAGAGGGGGGGAAAAGACAACATTTCAGAACTAAAAACGTACTATTGTATTCAAATCTTCCTTAATTCTAGAAATGTCATATTTTAATTTGCATTCATGCCGTTTTTTTATTGACACTTATTTCAGTCTGTTGTTAGTCTTATTTCAGTCTTCTTTCACTCAACAACTTGAGTGAGCACTTTCCCAACTGATACTTCAACCTGAATCCCCACGTACAATCTGATTAAAACTGTAACTTGCTTCAGTGATTGCCCTTCAATTCCTTTCCAACTGGTTAAAGTTTCAGTTTTTTTCTCTTTTCTCTCCTACGTCAATGACTGATTATTTCAACTGCCCATTTTCGGAAACGAGCACAGATACATCTTTATCCGTAGCCTTTCTTTGAACTTCTTTTATGTTCTTTATCTTTTCAGTGACCAGAACTATGTGATCAGCTTTGTGGTTCCCAACCAGAAAACGATGACTGAACTGGCCAAACAAAGAGGCATAGTGGGAGCATGGGAAGAGATCTGCACGCACCCGGACATGGAGAGGGAGGTGCTGAAGGAGATCAAGGCGGTTGCTGTTAACAGTAAGACATGGCTGTGTGTTTTCATAATGTTGTGACACGGCTCTAGTGGTCGGCGTGTAACTTTTATGCATACTTAATCGTTTTCAGTAGAACAGCTTTTTTTTTTTTTTTTTTTCTTAATTCTAGTATTGTGTAATAAATGAGAGTAAGTATCCGTGTTCTCTTCCCCTCTGCTTTTCTTTCATATAGTTAAACTCCAGCGATTTGAGATTCCCCTGAAGGTGCATCTGAGTCCAGAGCCGTGGACACCTGAGACGGGCCTCGTCACAGATGCGTTCAAGCTGAAGAGGAAAGCGCTGAAGAACCACTATCTTCACCACATTGAGAGAATGTACGGGGGCAAATGACTTTGCTCACTCTGACTCCAAGCGTCTCCATTGTAACCATAACCACTGCAAATACTCCTCCCAGTGGGACCATTATGAAGCTGTTTGTGTCCCACCAAATGAAAATGTCTTGAACAGAGAAGCTGTAAATATTTGTAGTTGTAGTCCATGTGACCTGCTTTGTATTTATTTGTGTAAGAGCTTACACTGTCAACGAAATGCACTTGAGTAGCAACTGTAGAAAAAGTCACAAGACGGTTTACGCCACATTACTGGCACCCACTTAAGTCTGCTGGCCCTTGGTTTGTAGCTGGAAGAAAAAAGTACCACTGTGGCCCATATGTTACAAAGCTTTGTTGTTACTTCAATTGAAAATACTCATTTGTAATTATCAGGGAGGCTTGGATTCTGTAAATTAGAAGTACTAATGTTGTGCCTTCACTCTGCAATACCTGTGTAGTCAATATCGTGTAGATTAAACATTTGTGATCATACTTTCTTTTTCTTGGATATTTAATTTATTTATTTTATTTAATTTAAATTTAAGCATGTTTTGCAAGAACAAATTTAAGTTGTGTATTTGCATTAGCTAGTCATAACTGGATATGATGCAATCTATTTTGCTTCTGTTCCTGGGTTACTGTACATTTTGGTGGCAGGTTTATCTGTCTAGTTGGATCCTTTTAATGAAGGCGTATTTTTCCAAATGATGTGTTGATGGTGTCTCATCAAACCTAAAGACGCACTCATTCTCAGTGGTTTTACATTTGGTTGCTTTGTGATCATATTTGTATTTATTACTCCATTATGAGCATATTATCTTGTTCATTTCAGCAAACACTTTTTTGTATCGTGTGGTGTTAATTTCAGTTTTTCTAATAAAATAAAAAAGTCAGTGGATCTTGCTCACTGTTTCTTGTTCATACATTTTAGATCATGAGCGCCTCAGCTATTCCAATCTTGAAAACGAAAACAGTCGCTTGCAATCTTCCAAACAGGCTGGTCGTTGTTGGGTGTAGCCTGCGCTGTTAAAAGAAAGTTCTGGTTGAAGAAACGCTGTTTGTTTCCTTCGAACTTCACTGTCCCACCAGTCACCACAAGCAGTGTGGTCTGACCTTGGGTAGCTTGCTCTGTGAATAAAGGACAAAGGGTTCATTAATGCTGGAACTTCACAGGCAGAACATCAGGTTATTAAAAGATCTCAACTTGATCATTTCACTGAACCTCAACATGCACAGTTCTCCATTATTACGAGAATCCACGACAGCACTTAAATATATTAAATATCGACCCACGGACCGTGAACTGGCTGGCAATCCAGGGTTTGAACCTGGAACTCGCTCGAAGGCAAAGAGTCAAAGAACTCGCTGAGGGCGTCCTGTCCTGACACCGCATTCCCATTCCACACCAAGGTCGACTTGTCCAGGTAGAGTCGGGTCAAGTTCTGGGACAAACATAATCAAAAAGGACACTGCTCTACAGCTAGACCGATACTAAATTTATGCGGACAATGCAAACCTTTAAAAATAATCAGATAATACAATCTGTTAATAAGTAAAATTGACACTGCTCACTGTTATCTTTACAGTTTGGGACTTTAATGTTTTATACAAATATATATAGCAGTCTGAACCCTAGCGGTACCGGCATTGTTGATGTATTTTTTGGGGCTCATACAAATTATTCATAACAGGAGCAACATCAACATTTTACCAAAGGAGAGAACCGAATAAAAACACCACCTACCCTCCTTTTCTTATCCATGCAGTCGTAATAAATGTTGACAAATTCTTCTGAATATCTGCATGACTGATCGACATGGGTCCTGAAATCCTAGAGTGGTCACGATAAATCAAAGTCAAATACAGCTTGTAAAAATCGTTTCCAAGCAAACTCAATGTAGAAGGTAACTAGGTAACGTGAACGTTAAACGTTAGCTAGCTAGCAAACAACACGTTAGCAGGATGATTTCAGCGGAACTGTATAGCATTTAAACTTACAAGCGTATTCGCCATAATATCTTAAATTATAATCGGACCAATGCTGAATATATATATATATATATATAGAAAGAAGAAAATATTTTCCAGCAACAATTTAGTATTTTTTTCTCTTGTTCAAGCAGCACGTTGGCAACCAAAAGCAGCCATTTTGCATCATGTATTACTTCCTGCGGGCCCCAACTATACCTACCAAAATAAAACCCTTTTACGTTCTTCAAAATGAAGGTATGCCTATGATAGCATGGTAACAAGCCTATTAATCAAATGTCCATGTTTTGGGGGGACTTACACTGAAATATAACTGAATAAATGCTAAGATATCGGGGTTATTTAGTCTCACTGTAAGGTGATGCCACTGGTAGTGTTTTCATTTGAAGGGAAAGAATAACCCATGCGGAAGTAGAGCTCACGATTTCCTGAGTCATTGCTCCCCTACGTTCTAACGATAAAACCTTAAAACTTCTGTGCATCTCCATTCGACTAACAACAAATAGTGTAACCGTTCCTGGACATTGAAGCATATTTAGCAATGGAGGGCTCTGTATCAAATGTGGAGGTCTGTAATTTTGCGTACACTGGACAGTTTGAGAAATTAAAAGAGTGCATTCTGTTGGATAAATCGCTTGCCTGCAAAATAGACCAGGTAAGACTGCATTTTAAAAACATATTGACTGGTTCAAAGTGACGTTTTTTCACGTTTTCACCATAGTTTTTATCCATAACTTTCTGTAATTCCAGGACCGTAGGACCGCCCTGCACTGGGCATGTTCTGCTGGACACACCAACATTGTGGAGTTTCTGCTTTATCTGGGTGTTGAAGTGAATCTGCAAGATGACGTGAGAACAATGTTTTGATGCACTTTTTTGTCATCTAAGGTGGTGGGGGTGACCCTTATATATGATTTAGTCCTAGTATTTCATCAACCATCCATGCAAACAGTACTCATCCAAATAACCACCCCAACAGTGTAAATGTAAATATTTGTGTTTTAAGTGTTGAACGTGTTATCTGTCATTCTGGACATTGTATTCACTGTATTCAGGGCTGTCTAGGCGGTACAACAAATATGAATGAAAAAGACCTATAATACCTACTACTTTTAAAATAATCCAATGATTGTGATGTTGTACTTCCTAGGCTCTGTGGACGCCTCTTCACATCGCAGCATCTGCTGGCAGAGAAGACATTGTGAAAGCTCTAATATCCAAAGGAGCTCAGCTGAACTCCGTCAATCAAAACGGATGCACCCCTCTGCACTACGCCGCCTCGAAAGACCGATATGAGGCAAGACACCTAGGATGCAGTAACCTTTTATTATCATTTCATCTAAATGGTGTTTAATTCCAGATTCATATCTTTAAAGTATCTTATATACAATTCAAATGACTTAATATTTTATAGAAATATCGTCTTGGTTGCAGCCCTATATTTTTTCAAATGCCTTTTGCTTTTCTTTCATTTACAATCACGATGATGTCAAAGATTAGGCATAAGAAAGCCACAAATGAAGTTTGTCCCTGACCATGTATTAGCGAGGTGTGTATGAAGCAAATTAATTAATGAATATTTAGTATATAATTATAATAGTTATTATCCTATACAAATGCTAAAAAGGTCAGCTTTGAATCTATGTTGATGTTTAACCATTTATTTATCCCTCCACATTTACTACACACACTAAGATACAATATTTATCCAACGGATAATCCCTTTGGATCTGTCCTTTGCTGTTAAGTGTGAAAGGTTATTTTAACCTCATTTATGAGTCCAACGTATACAAATCGTAAATTAAATGTATTTCTTTTATATAAACTGCAAGATATATTGTATATTAATACAGTTATTATATAGTAAACAATTTGTACGGAATTGGGAAAACAGAAAATGACTTTGCTTTACATCCGTCATTCCCTGAGAGGCCGACGTAATGCAAAAAGTCCCATAACACCAGACATCTAAATTGTCATGGAACTTATTTGAGGAAGTTACGAATCTTCATATGTACTTCCCCCATCAATCGTGCTGTGCCAAAACCAACAGAAACCAACAGAACAGGATCTCGTACTATGCGTTTTACCTAAATGGAAAGTCGTTGATGAGAAAAAAGATTATCTGTCACTGGCATGAAAGTAATATGGCTTTCCCCTCGTTAAAGATCGCCCTGCTGCTGTTGGAAAAAGGAGCAGACCCCAACGTCAAAGACAAGTATGAGTCCACGCCCCTTCACAGAGCATCTTCCAAGGGCAACCTGCGCCTCATCCAACTGCTTCTTAAACAAAGTGCCTCGACCAACATCCAGGACTCGCAGGGCAATACACCTCTGTATGTGTGAATAAGTATTAACCCATTTCAACATTATGGCCACCGGCACAAATCTACAGCCACGGTGTGATTCTGTTAGGCTGGAGTGAACAACATGCAACTCCTTAAAGGGTCAGTTAAGCTGAACTGAAAACACCTTTCCACCAGTTTGGTGTAATTTGCCTAAAATTTGATGTATTTGTGTCAGTGCTTTTTGGCTTCTGCCCTAACGAAACGGAGTGTTTGATGCTACTGACATTGAAAATAAATATAACTATTTTGTATTTACAAATCTATCTGCAATTTCTTGTACCAGCCACCTGGCGTGCGACGAGGATCGTGTGGAGGCCGCCAAGGTGCTTGTGGAACACGGGGCCAGCATCTACATTGAAAACAAGGAGGAGAAGACCCCCCTTCAGCTAACCAATGGTGGTCTGAGCAACGTACTTCGACGGATTGTTGAGGGATGATTTTTTTTTTACCATCCTGGGCTCATGCTCCAGCTCGAGTGCCGGCCATTGCAAGTTCCAGCATGAAAGTTGTCATCCCAGTCAGTCCTCATTGAGCTGCCTGGTGGGACCCCTTCCCACGTCTAACACATGGAAGATGAGATAGGGTCAGGGGAAAAGTTGGAATATATTGTGTCGTTATCAGCTCCTCATATGGGGGTTGTGAAACTCCTCAGACTTTAGACTTTTCTTGAAAAAAACACTCTTTAGAGCACTTATTCTGTAATCTGTTCAACACTGCAGCGTAATTTCTCATGAGCTGTGACTTTTTACGTTGTGAATTATTGCAAAAATGCCCTAATAAAATCCATCAGCCAGTTTAAGATTTATTTATCTGTTGTACATACATATTGGTGTCCTGCCCCCTCTGAGCTGCCACCTAAATGATCTCTGCTGATAGTATTTTATGTTATTGGCTTAAATTATTACTTAAGCAGAACTTTTTGAGTTTTATTTTAAGTGTAAGTGATTTTGTATTAGATAGTATATCTGTCTCTCAGTCAATCCTTTTTGTCACGTGGTGGTCAGCTGAGCTGCGCAGACAGGGTGCGCACACCCCGCTTCTTTCACTTCCTGGAAGCGAGGTCATATAAGACAGTTTTCTTCAATCGTTGCGTTCTCCCGCAGGCCGTGTTCGCAAGAAAGACTGGCTGGAATTAAAGCCTGAAGATTCGGCTGTAAGGTAAATTTGTAATGTTACGACATAGTTTATTGAGTAACTTTTTGACCTTACGTCATTGGAAATAGCCACGCTAATGTAGCTAGCTAGAATTTGTAGCTAACGTTAACCCCTTAACGTTATACTAAACCCGTGTTACAACCAAAGGTTGTATTTCGAGAACGCAGGTCAAAGTCCTTACCGGGAATTGCTACCCCGTACGATTGGCGTGCCTTTAGCTCGTTATTATTTTTTACTTTAGCTTCACCACTGAGCTGACAGTGTGTGTCTGCTAGTGAGGTGTCAGCTGTCAGATGTGATCCGCAGTTTGCAGTATTCGTGGTGACCTGCCAAACACTATTGTTATTCTTTAACGCACAGGTGCGAGGCCTTTCTAGAATGTTTAGTCATTACGAACCATTAATGTACGTGGAGATTGTAGCTGGGTCTATGTAAGTTGGTTATTCTGTTTCATTTACGAAGTTGAAAGATCATAAGCTGCCCAACCCATAAAATGAAATATGCTATGAGTATGACTAACAGCTAACTACCCTTTTTTTTCTATGCCACACCTCTGTACACATGTTCCTTTTAATTGTATTTCCTGCGTACAGACTGTCCTATATCATAGTCAGAGTCTAGCTATTGGTGTTTTTCCAAAGTTGGCCATATTGGATTGGGCTTGACTGAGAAACGATACCCCTTTTTCTTGTGTATTGCAGTGTCTCTTTGGTGCCCATCCCTCATATGGATTAAATAATGCCTCCATGTGATTTCAGATGGCATTTCTCCGAAAAGGGACTGTGGCTTTCTTGTGCGAGAGAAATCTATTTCTACCTCAAAGTTGTTTGACGATTACGTGGACTACTTTTAACCTTGTGGAATTAAAGAATGTATGTAATGTGTGTTGTTGGCTGTTAGCAACTCAGTTAGCCTTTTATAACAAGCAAGAAGTGCTTCACCCCGAAATATGTATACTCATAATCCATTTTATTTTTATTTTTTTCTCTCCATCCAGTTGCACCAAGCAGTGTCCTGTCTGCTTCCATCATGTGTGCTCTCAGAGAAGACACCCAGTTGGAGTCAGATCACATGGCTGATTTTTCCGAGATAAGCAGTCGCGTGAAGTCATTCCGTGGCTCCAGTCTGGCCCAGCAGGTACCAGCTGAAAGGTTGGCCCGGGCCGGCTTCTACTTTACTGGCTATGCCGATCGTGTCTGCTGTTTCAGCTGCGAGAAGACTGTGGAAAACTGGCGCGAGGGAGACACACCCGTGGAGAGACATAAAGAGGTACTTTCATGAAAATGAGAGATCAACTTTTTTGATGTTTTCAGCCTCTTATTTTTTAATTAAAAATGTTCCATTATTACAGGTTTCCCCCTCATGCATATTTCTCAGATGCACCCAACGCACCAATTTCAACCCAAGTTGTAAAAACGGACTGACTAACGGTTTTTCATACAACGAAGAAGCAGAAGACATGGAATATCGTTTGAGGAGAGGAGAGGTGGAAGATGAGTCCACCTACCCAATGGCCCCTCACATGAGGAGTGAGGAGGCCCGGCTTCAGACACTGTCTACGTGGCCCTCTAGTGCTCCTGTGAGACCGCAAGATCTGGCCCAAGCCGGCCTCTATTACCTCGGCCAGGCTGACCGGGTGCAGTGCTTCTGTTGTGGTGGCATGCTGGCTGGTTGGGAAGTGGGGGACATGGCTTGGGAAGAGCATAACAAACATTTTCCCAACTGCTTCTTCATCCTCGGTCACGATGTGGGCAACATCCCACTCCAGGGGGAGGCCGTGGAGGAGGAGAGCGGCTACAGACAACATGCAAGCGCTCGTGTCCCAATGGGGAGTTTTGAGGAGAGGCTTGGCAGCTTTGCAGGCGTCTTGCATCAGATAGACCCCGAGAGGCTTGCCAGAGCTGGCTTCTACAGCGAAGGTACAACTCAGACACCTTGGGGTGAACTTTTCGGGATTGCATGTTTACGGGTATTTGTTTATAGCTATGAGTGCAAGCAAGATGGAATTGTTTGTGTGTCCTTGCAGGCACTGGAGACCGGGTGTTGTGTTTCCGGTGCGGCGGCGGCCTAAAAGGTTGGCAGACTGGAGAAGACCCATGGGAAGAACATGCCAAACACTACCCTGGGTGAGAACAACTATGGTTTTCCCTGTTCTTATCATAAAAAATCCACTTTCTTAAATGTTTTGTTGCCATTTGAGTTTTTTTGTACTAAAATTACGTTTTATTTCTTTATTTTTATTCAGATGCAGCTTCCTGTTGACAGAAAAAGGACAAGAATATGTAAACAGTATCCAGCTACAATACCCACGACGTAACAGAGCTGTAAGCATTCTGTTCTTTTACATGCATTTAAGACTTTTTTTATTTTATAATGTAAACAAGAAACTATCTTTCCTTAATCATAAGCAGTGCCTAGAGTAACCTGGTGAAACCCCTAAATTCCTGGCCAATGATATGCATCACCGGATGCCAAGTGTTGCACGTACGCGGGACACATATAAACAATTGCTGGGATAACAGTGCTTTAGGATAAAAGCAAATATTAGTACTCAGGATGGTAATATTTTGTTTTAGTACTGAATGTTTTTTTCCCCCCTGTGCCATGGCTCAGCAAAGAGGACCTAAATGTTGTCCTAAAAACAAACCTCCCAAAGGCATCAGTTGACCTTTATGGATACATTTCAACAAAAGCTCTTGAATCAAATATCTTTAAGAGTCTTTGCTGCCAGTGTGGACAATTGATAAGTCCATTAATATGGGAGTTTAGATGTTGTGTTAACCTATTCAGTAACTGCAGTAATTTGGGGATTTTATTGTGGCTTTAAAGAAATTGAAAAATAACTTGTGCTTACATAATGAAATCATAATACTTGGTACTATGTTTGTTTTTCTTTTAACAAGTATACAATATTTTGCTGTGTGGAATATTTGAAATTTAAGATGTCACCTGAACCAATGTAATGGAGGGTTATCTTTTAACTTGAATTATTCGAGACAATCATGATCATGTTTTTTTTTCTTTATTTTTTTTTCAGGCTTCAAGTCATCAGAATGGGTTTTCTGCACATGGGAATGGTAAACACTATTATTGGAATATATATTTACATCTCTCCCCATTGTGGTGTTCGAATAACTAATTTAAAAAAATAACGTGACACGTTAAATTAAGTAGTGGTTTACGATGATGTTTCCTCATTTTCTTCAGAGGTGCTCCAGTCGGCCATGGCTCAGCAGGCCGTTGGGATCGGTCTGGAGCCCAGCGTGGTGGAAAAGACCATCTTGGAGAAAATCAGCACGACAGGCTCAAACTACTCCACCCTGGAAGCACTTGTAGACGATAGTCTTAACAACTCACAGAAGCACGGTATTGTACCTGCTACATATTGTACCAGCTTCATGTTGTTGTTGACTGCTTAAAAACAAATCCTAAGCAGCATTTAACACATTTTGATCTTTTCATTTTCTTGCTTCTAGATGTGGACCCGCTAGAGAAACTGCGGGAGCTGCAGAGAGAAAAACTGTGCAAAATATGTATGGACAGAGATATTGGAATCGTCTTTGTCCCATGCGGACATCTGGCCACATGTACAAAGTGTTCCATGTCACTAGACAAGTGTCCGATCTGCTGTGCAGTCATAACACAGAAGGTCCAGACCTACATCGCCTAACGGCATCTCAAACACTCAAATATCATTGCTGCTTTCTCGCTGACATTATAACATTGTATTTTCATATAAAATGTAGATAACCTGTGATTTATGTATATGTGTGTGTGTGTGTATATATAGCGCTATAGCTATAGAGAGAGAGGGAGATGTATATAGATAATGTAGTTTTGTATGTGAATGAGTAATCATCACAAGACAACAATATTTTCACAATCATTCAGATGGAAAATAGCTGATAACTTAAGATGGAAGGACATTATAAACAGCTGATATTAATTGTTTTAAGTAACTTTAATTTCACATTTGAAATAATTACCAAGTTGTAGCCCTGTCTTGCCAGAGGTGCCTTTCTCTAGGTTCATGTACTTGTGTCACATTTGTTTGTTTTATTATCTACACGTGGCAATTGATCTCGACATTGGATGTGATAACAGCTGATTTCACCCACTTATGTTTGAGTCATCCATTTAGTATGCCGTGCCTACGTTCTTATCTTTGTCTTTGTGTACCTCTTATTGCAATGTGTAAAATTAGATCATTAATCCATTCCAAATGTTTTAAACCTGACTCAATCAAAACTAATATAGGACTTAAAATCTGCAATGAATCAGAGTTGTTTTAAATTATTTTACTATTCCATCATCTGTTGTGTCGTAAAGAGTGAATAAATTGTAATATTTTTGGACTGGGAAAATGTTTTTCTTTGATCAATACTAGTCAAACTACAACTAGTTTGATTTGGTAGCAAGAGCAGATCAACCTCTCCTACTCCCCCATGGGTTTGTTTCCATTTGTTAAACCTGCATTTTAGAGTTGGTTCTGTTTTACAGACTATATAAGATTTGATCAGCTAGAAACCCTCCTCTGCTGTATTTGGGAACAGCCATATATAACATTAGGTGAATTCTCTGCCTATTCAACGCAAGGTAGAGGTGTAAGGGGGGGAATCAAAATCCCTGTATCACAAAATAAAAATGCTCTGCCGTAATTTCCCCGTGTCGAAGTTGGAGAGGATCAATGTGGATCTAAGTCGGTTGTTTTAACAAAACGGTACAGACGTACAGCTTTTTGGGGAGAACAGACGACAGGGCGAAGTGTCAGTCGGTCCCCGCTAGATGGCCGCTCATCTACCGTCTACCTAGTGCGGGTGCGTTGGCCGCTAGGTGGTAGCTCTGCACCAGGATTTCCTCCTCCCAGGTCGTCGAAACAACAAACCGAACTACGGAGCAAGCGGGGTGCGAGAACGTCCGAAACCGCCTCTGACCGCGACTTTTAAACTATTTTTACAGAATTGTAGCGGGATTCTGACGGAAGCCGTGTACGAATATAACAAGTCACTATTCTGCCGGGACTGCATTTTACAATAAGGTAAGTTAGCTGTAAAATGGCGGAGAGCTATCTGGAAGTTAGTTGATTTGTATTTTGCTAGCCGTCTAGCTAGTCGGGCTAGCGCTAGAAGCCCAGAGCGCGGATGCCTGAACCAAGTCGCTTCGCTAGCTCGCGGTACATGGCTACTTTGGTTGTTAGCAAGCTAACGACCTGAGGTTTTGGCTCAGTAACGCTAAAATATTTAGTTGGTAGCCCGAATAAGCGTTTTATGGTTTCCAGCAACTTATTTGCACTTTAGATATTTGTAAACAAAGTGTTAGTTGCTTATGCAATACGGCACTGGAACTCCCGAGGCAAGATGGAGGACGCAAGGACGTGATGTTTTTTTAGGTAACGTTAGCAGTAGCTGTTAGCATAGCTAACGAGTCGTAGTTATCATCAGTTCCTTTTTTGCAACACAACGTTATGTGGCATGTCTATTGGCTTTGTCTTCTGGCCGGCTCTGGGTTCGACTGGTGTGTAGTCAGAACGTCGTCATTGTCTCCGTAAACATTGTTAACCAGCGTTATTGTGTACTAGCTGATATTAGCATGCGCTGGTACAGTAGGGCTTGCGTTGTTTTGTTATTATGCTCCAAATAAGATAGCGCTGAAAAAACACTTGCATGTTTTCGATAGAAACGTATCGTGCATTTTATTTAGCTATCGCCCCTCTGGTCCGGTACATCACAGCCGGTTTGCACTGAGTCCAGCACGCTTACGCGATCCAATTTCAACTAGCTTGACGCTCGTGAAAAGGAACGCCGAAACCCTCGGCTGCTTAGCTAGTGGCGCTAGCACCTAGCAGCGCACCGGCGTCAATTTTGACAGGAGCCGACGAAGAGCGTAGCCGCGTCGGCGTGGTTAGAGGGAACCGAGCGGGCAGTTTGTTCATCGGTGAATTGCAGAAACGTGCACTATTGGGTTTCACAGCCGTGTTTTTTAATGTAAGCTCGCCTGGTCTCGGTTGGCAGGAACAGGTTTATGAGATACACTGACCGATTTGGCGCCACTTTTTCAGTTCACACCCATAGAATCCCGTCGTATGCTGCATCTCTCCGCACCATCGAGGAAATACGCGGCATCGCATATTCGTAGGGATTACTCCTTCAGTTCAATTACAATTCTCAGTCGTAGCTACCTAATTCGTAGTGTCGTTTAATACGTCTATGTTGACTGAGGGGTTTTTACTTCGATCTTTGTATACACTTAAACGTGTGCCCGGCGAATCCCCAATGTGGCATATGTGGGCCATGAACACATGATATTGTGAGAATTCCCTGACTAATATTAGATCGTTGACATTTTTTGTATCACTCCCCACTAACGCCAGAATATGATTTAATTATACTACTGACACGCGTGTGTTTCACCGTTGAGTTTGCGAGGCAGAAGGACGTAGCCAGTGGGTAATTTTTTGTTGTAGTTAAGGTTTGGCTCTAAGCAGATGTCCTACGGTGGTTTTATTGTCCTCCTTCACTCCCCGAAAATGCATTTTTATTTTTGACTTAAGGACCATATCGAAATCCTAATTTTGATATTTCCTCTGCGCTCTTCTTTGAAATATGTGCCACAAATTTACACATCACAACCATGCATATTTTTTCCCTCTGTGGCCTGCAGTATCTTGTTGATGTTGATACTTTCTTTTGATTGGTTGAGATTTGTATGGGGCGGATAGAGCAGTGCCATATTTGGCCATGGAGGAAGACACTCCAGTGTTTCTCGCGTGACGTCTGTAAGCCCAGGGGAGCAGAGAAAGAGAGGGAGCCAATGGCCGGACAGCTGAGCGTGACAGGAGCAGTAGTGCACGCCCACTGTTACCATGTGAAACCGTTTTTTTTTCTCTCTCTCTCTCTCTCTCAAGACATCGAAGAAACATTTTTCTCACTAGAGGATGTGACGTGTGATAATGTGTGCATATTTTTTTTTTTAACTTTTAGAAATGAATTGTTTCTACTGTGTTGAAATGAAGAATATGTACATGTGTATTTCTCTATAAATGACTGTCAATTATTTGAATATTCTAGGTCACATGCAACCTTTGCTGTCTTGTAATTTCTGAGGATCCACGCCAGTCATAAGTTGAAGTTATCCAGAAGATGTTACAGAAATGATAGCAGCACCAGAAATACCATCGGAGTTCACCTTTACTCAGTAAGTGTTTTTTTTATTCTACTTTAGATTTTCTGTAAACCTTGACATTTTATATGCATTTTCATTCTGATATTTGTTTACGTGCACCAGGGATACAGACACCCGATTCTCTTCAGACACAGACTTCTCCGAGGATCTCGATGGAAGGAGTACAACCTCAGCTAAAGGAAAGGTATATAAAGCACAAGTGGCCATCTGCTTTTGGCCTTGATCAGGACACCCTTCTCAAATAACGCTTTATTACATCTAATTATTGATATTTGTGACAAGAGCGTTCAATTAGCCTGTGTGTTCTCTGCAATGATTCTTACTCTAAACAATGTGTTTTGGTCTTCTATTCTTTTCTAGGGTGGAAAGAAGGGGAAGAAAGCAGCAGGGGAGAAAGGCAAAGGAGGAAAGGGAGCAGGCCGGATAAATGGCCACCATCAGGAGAATGGCATGGAGAACATGATGCTGTTTGAGGTGGTGAAGCTAGGCCGAAGTGCAATGCAGGTATGAAAGACGAGATATTTTCGAGTGCCCCCCTAATGAGAACACATTTTTTCAGTCACAGGAAATGACTCATTGGCAGGCATTGTTAATTGACTTTTTTTTTTTATTGCATCCATCCCTCGTTTCTTGCAGTCTGTCGTTGATGACTGGATTGAGTCTTACAAACATGACAGAGATGTTGCGCTACTAGATCTCATCAATTTCTTCATCCAGTGCTCGGGATGTAAAGGTATGTGGTCTGTTAAGGTGTCGTACTTTAAAAAAAAAAGGGGAAACCACTGATTTTTGGATCGCCCTCCTTCCGAGTTGGTCTACTTACCTGTAAATTGTCCTCTGTCTAACCCCTCTGTGTATCAGGTGTGGTCAGTGGAGAAATGTTCCGCAACATGCAGAACTCTGAGATCATCCGGCGAATGACAGAGGAATTTGATGAGGTAACTTCATGTTTTCTGTTTAGAATTGTTTCCTTATTGACCAGGAATAGTTAATGTATAAATCAATATTGAACATCAGTTTTAGTAATATTTATTTGCCAACTGCCAATAAAGTTGATAGTTCATTAATTGACATTCCTCTCCCTGTGGCACCTGTAGGACAGTGGTGACTACCCTCTAACCATAGCCGGTCCGCAATGGAAAAAGTTCAAATCCAGCTTTTGTGAATTCATTTCGGTGCTCGTGCGCCAGTGTCAATACAGTATCATCTATGATGAGTACATGATGGACACGGTGATCTCCCTTCTTACCGGACTGTCAGACTCTCAAGTCCGAGCCTTCAGACACACCTCAACACTGGCAGGTAAGATGAAGCACATCTGTGTGTGTTTGCGCGTGCCAGACCCAACAGAAGGGCAGTAAAAGTACACCGAGTTGCTACCATTTGTGTGGCAAATTTCATTTATGCGGCAGTATTCAACATTTTTCAACAACGGGAGTAATTGAGGGTGTTGGCGGTGTCACAACAAAACACTTGTGTCATGTTCTTTCAAGGAAACCATCTTTGTCCATACCTGTCTAATGTACAGCTGCGAAGGGCTTTTGCGTTCATGTTTTGATGCTCCGCACACGGCTGGGAGGTCGGAGAAGGTCGACTCCAGCAGAGCTATTTTAGGTGCTAGTAATGTGTGTCATTATTAGTTCCTGTGCGAGGCAATAGTAACGGGTGCAGCTACAAATTTATAATCTTGCTGTGTGGAGGTTGTTTATCTTGTATAAATTCCAATTTAGTCCCATTCAATATTTCATTGTATAAAAGGGCAGTGTTTCCCTGTAGGTTTACAACCCGCGGTGGGGGGCGTAGTGCCTAGTAATCAGTCGCTGGCGCAACCACCAACTATACACGTCATTCTTGTGCATGTGTCGCGCATCTTTTATTCCGCTTTATCTGAATAATGTTGTTATAATGGTAGGAGATACACTGATGTTTTTTTTCCCCGTGGCGCTGTAAAAAATGTCAGGCCAGGTCGACAAGTCACACGCTGGTGTTGTCAACCAGTTATTTGTTACTACATGAAAGATTTGTTTTGAGTGGATTATTCAAATTTTTTGATGTAACTTTTTTTTGGCAGCCATGAAGCTTATGACAGCCCTGGTGAATGTAGCTCTAAACCTGAGTATCAACATGGACAACACCCAGCGCCAGTACGAGACAGAGAGGAATAAAATCATGGCCAAACGGGCCAATGACAGGCTGGAGTTGCTCCTGCAGAAACGCAAAGAGGTAAGAGTGGCCAAACAGAAATGTGCTGCCTATTGTTTGAAGAAATAAACTTTACGTAAGCACATACCTTTCTGCATTATGACACGCCCATTGCATGTGTCAAATGTATCCGCAAATTCCACCCTAAAGCAGGGAACTTTGAGCAGTGTTTTAGTTGCAAATTTGTCTCAAAGGTGCAGCAGCAGGCCTTTTTTATATAGCGTGCGATCACTGGGTTATTTGTGAGCTACTCTTTGTTTCTGTAATGGAAAAGCCTGTATAGAGCTGTGAAAAACGATATTTCACAGGCTCTCGCATTTAAGCATAGACCGTGTTCTCTGCTGCAGAGTACGGAGCGTTAGTAAGGACAGGTCATTGCTTTTGGGCGGCAAGTAAATAGCACTAATTTATGTTCTCATGGGGCCAGAAATCCTATAAATGCAATTTTATGAAGATGGTGTTTTTCAAACACCTTTCTATACATACATTTTGTTTTTTTCTCCATTGTGTTGTGTTCTAACTATTATCAGTTGGCTGAGCCGTTTACATTTGGCAGCTTCAACTCCCTGTACATCAGATTGGAACTGGATGCATTTTTTACAGTCTCAAAAGGGGCTGTTAAGAGAAAATAGCAGTAGGTTTTTTCATTTGTGATTTTCCTGGACACCCCGTGTTGAGGTTTATAATTGTTAAGTGTTGTGTGTGAACACTCTCCTACACATTCTCAATAACAGTATTGCAGGTTACATCTCCCAACGTGATATTTTATCAGGCAAATAAAAACAAAAGCACAAAAGTAAACCATTATGAATTACTTTTGCATGGGATCGTAACGCTGTTCCATTTTTAGACTCGTAATGTCTATGTTCGTGATGGATCCGCGGTGACTGAGTGCTGGCTGTTACTCGTCACGCGTTGTCCATTTTAATAACTTGCTCAACAGCAGGCCCCAGCGGCCCTCCATCTGTCAGTTCAGTGTGCAGCGTGGTGAGGTAGTTGGCTGTCCCTCGTCTTGTTAAGTTAACGATGCCCCCTGGTCGCCGCTTAATGTAGCGTTCTGCTAGGTTAGAATTTATGTCGGACCAAACAAATTCGCTCACAGGATTTGTTTTGCTCTCTATTTCAGCTCCAAGAAAATCAAGACGAGATTGAAAATATGATGAACGCGATATTCAAAGGAGTGTTTGTTCATCGATATAGGTACGGCTGTTCTGTTCATCTAAATTATCTGAAAGTAGGACTTTAATACTGGCTGCCTGGTGCTGCGGTAGAAACTTTTTAATGGACAACATTTTCTTTCCACAGAGATGCAATAGCAGAAATCAGGGCAATCTGTATTGAAGAGATTGGAGTGTGGATGAAACTGTATAGCGACGCCTTCCTCAACGACAGCTATCTGAAGTATGTGGGATGGACGATGCACGATAAGGTGAGTGACAGGAATATTCCCTCACACACCCATGGGCCACCAACCACTCTCCACTTTGTTTTCCTCATCATACTTTTCAGGAGGGTGTGGACAAGCACCGACTTTATCACCATCTCCTGCTCTCTTCTGTTAGTTTAGTTGCATCTGTCATTATAGTATCTTTTCCCCCAGTACTACGTAATGTTAGATTTTTGCAGTGTGATTCCTTCATTTCACTGTGATCAACAGTCGACTGAGCAGGTCTGATCAGCCGGAGTGAATAACACCTGTACGGTGCTGTAAAATGCCCAACCAAAGACTCCGTTGTAAACTAATTGGAGCACCGAAATGATGTCCTCTGGCTTTTCCAGCTTTGGGCTTTCAGGCAATCGAGTAGAACAACGGGAGAGTCTTTGTTGTCAACGTCTTCCGGTGGTTAACGTTGTTTATTTCCGTTTACGGGGAATGACTGTTTTCTAATCCTCTATTCCAGCAAGGCGAGGTACGGCTGAAGTGTCTCACAGCCCTGCAGGGTCTGTACTACAACAGAGAGCTCAACGCAAGACTGGAGCTCTTCACCAGTCGCTTCAAGGTCAGCGCCACCTGCTGGACAACCGGCACACAACAACTCTTACTTTGTTTCCCACATAAACACACCGGCCTCGTGCTCTGAGGCTTTGTGATTGATCCGACATAATTTCACTGACAGATCAAATGAATGGTTTCGGCCGAAAAGCTTGTTAATAACTCATGTCATCTCTCCCTCTGCTCTTTTTCCGTAGGACCGTATCGTCTCCATGACTCTCGACAAAGAGTATGATGTTGCTGTGCAAGCGATTAAACTACTCACCCTAGTCTTGAAGTGAGTGGCCGTGCTTTAGTTGTGTTTGAACTACATCTAGTGTGTGTGTTCTACTACGGAGCTTTAGCTGACGGCCTCTTTGTGTTTGTCTCTGCAGTAGTACCGATGAGGTGCTGACCCCCGAGGACTGTGAGAGCGTCTACCACTTGGTCTACTCTGCACACCGGCCGGTCGCTATCGCAGCCGGAGAATTCCTTTTCAAGAAGTACGTCCGATATATATATGGCTGAACAGGGAAGAAAAGAAGTTCAGGAAAGTTAATGTTAATTAATGACAAAGGATGAGGAGAAGGGAACTTGGCGATTCTGTGGGAATGTAAGGAGTACTCGACTCATTGCTGACTGCCGGTGGTTTTATTTTTCACTGAGCTGCAGCGGACTTCAGGAGGACTCCTTACTGTTGGGTGTGTTTATGGGTTCAAGAGATCACTCATCTATGAGTGATGCTGGGTGCGGTCAGGGGTTAAACCTTAAACCAGAGAGGACGTTGCTCAATGACCGACTTCAATTTTATAAGTCAGTTAACTTAAAGTTGCCCTAATCGGGACAGCGCAAATTGACACCGTTTCGTTTTTGTCTTTCTTTTTTTGCCGATTGGCTTGAAAACGTCTATCAATACCAGCGTACGGCTAATTCACCGCCGTTAGCGTCCCAACTCTGGTTAAGCCTATTTTAACTCTCATAATTAAAACAATAATTGGGTCAAAGGGTAATGGGGCAAACTCTTACTTAAACACTGTCAAATCACCTAAATACACAATCATTTTTATCAATAGTTTTGAATGTTTAGCTTAAAAACTGTCCGGGTTAGGGCCCCTTTACTTTGGTCATCAGCTTAGTTCAGGAGTTTTTGTGTGATGCCAAACCAATTATTGATGCTCCCCAAAGATTGTTCAGCCAGCGGGAACCAGAGGAGGAAGGTGCCCCGAAAAGGAGAGGCAGACAAAGCCCCAACGCCAACCTCATCAAGACCACTGTCTTCTTCTTCCTGGAGAGTGAGGTGTGTTATGAGGCGACTCCCCTGTTCCTGTCTCACACAGGGCTTTGTGTCTTTAATGACCGTATGAAAGCAATTGGACGGTCCGTCCTTTACGTGTGTGTGAACTTGTCTCTCCTCAGCTCCACGAGCATGCGGCCTACCTGGTGGACTCTCTGTGGGAATGCGGTGCAGAGCTGCTGAAGGACTGGGAGTGTATGATCAGCTTACTGCTAGATGACCCGTTGCCAGGAGAGGAAGGTATGGCACCGGTTTCTCTCACGTTGGGGTTCAGGGTTCAAATGTGATCCGGACCGAGCTGATGGTTTTTTGTGTGCGGCTTCTTTTGCAGCTCTTACAGACAGGCAAGAGACGGCGTTGATTGAAATCATGCTGTGCACTGTGCGCCAGGCTGCTGAATGCCACCCACCTATTGGAAGAGGCACAGGGAAGAGGGTAAGAGTGGCGTTACACTTTTAAAGATTATTTTTCTCACGTGGGTTTGACTCTTCCGGGTTCTCCATGATGACTATTTTCCTTGAATGTTGTCACTTGCTTCAGAGCTTCAGATAACTGATCTGACCATTTACATTTTGGCCATTTAATCTATTTAATTTTGCTTTTGTAAACTTTTATTGTCTGATGGCTCTGTTCAAAAGTTTCTCTTATTTGTGCGAGTTCTGGTGAGTACGTCACACAGACTTGTAGCTGTTTTCTCAGTGGATTTATGTAAAATCCGCCACGATAACTAGTCATTAACATTCGTTTGGAATTCATCTTCTAATATATTGTAATTTACATCCAGATGTGATTTCTTTTATTTATTTATTTATTTATACAATAGGGTTTATTGAAATAGCAGGATATTTTTGAATAATGGCCTGTACTGCAAAGCAGGATTTTCGGGTTAGTGAGGTAACATCAGACGGGGGTCCACTTGTCATTGGGGTAGATCCCCATGGTAACTTGGCAGATTTACCGTGCAGCAGGTTTTGATGGATGTTAGTCATCATATAAAAGCACTGCTTACTGACCAGTCAGAGCTTGACTATTGAGTCCTCAATGATACTACATGTAAATTTAAATATTACTACCTTTTTTTTGTTTTTGTTTTTTGCTTCCAAATCTACTCAACATGCTGTAGTGGTAGCAGTAGGAATAAGACTCAAATATTGTCAATAAAACTCATTCAATGCAATGCACAATCAGATCTATCTTGCTCTTTAAGGCAGGGATACTATGAATCTGTTAATTAACACATTCACGCAGTTTGCAATTTATGGTCCAGGGAAAGTGGAGCTACTTGCATCTCGGAGTGCCAAAACCTGGCATTAACTTCAAATTAATTAAATGCCCAGTCAAAAAAGTAAAATTGACACAACTAGACTTTTTTGTTTGGATGAATGCAAACTAGATGTGAGGACCAGCATCTGACTAACTGTATATTATCAGGTGATGACGGCAAAAGAGAGAAAGACTCAGCTGGATGACAAAACCCGAATGACAGAGCTGTTCGCTGTGGCTTTGCCCCCTCTACTGGCCAAGGTTTGTTACTGCCGTTCTGAATCCTCAACCAGCGCTCTATCCGCCTCAGCTGTGTATTCATAAAATTACTAAACTTTGATGCCTACTGTTTTGTTACACAGTATGCTGTGGATTCAGAGAAGGTGACTAACCTGTTGCAACTGCCTCAGTATTTTGACCTTGAAATTTATACCACAGGCCGTCTAGAGAAGGTAAGACGCTTATCAGACACCAATTTAAATTAGGAAAGTAATAACGTACCTTCCTCACTGACTGTTTTCTTAATGGGGACTTTCTATGTCTGTCTTTCTCTCTCTAATCCAGCACCTGGAATCCCTGCTGCGTCAGATCAGGGAAATTGTGGAAAAGCACACAGACACTGAAGTTTTGGAGGTTTGCTCCAAGACTTACCACGCCCTGTGCAATGAGGAGTTCACAATCTTTAACAGGGTGGACATTGCCCGCTCCCAGCTGCTGGATGAGCTGGTGGACAAGTTCAACAGACTACTGGAGGACTTCCTACAAGAGGTCAGAGTGCCGCTCGTAAATGTGCATGATTTTAGCCTTTGCTCTTCTGTTAACGTGGGACTCATCCTCTCAAACCCAACTACTCTACCACTCCTCATTATTGCCACCACTGCAAACTGCTGCTCGGTTTTGTATTGTTGTCTTAACCTTTTTCTTGTGGCTGCCTCCTTAGAAAAGCTTTCATAGTGTCACTTTGATTCAGTTGCACGTAAAGGCCGGCGCATGCTTCTGCGTCGGCGTCTCTGTTGCGTTTGCATGTTGCGTGTTTCAATTCATGGTTCAAAAAGGCTTGCCTGTGTTGCAAAGCAATTCACCGCCAGAACACCAGGCGGAGTAACGTTTATTGTCGAAGACGACCTAGAGAATGCCGTCTTTGCGAGTGGAAGTCGTTGGTTTGTTTATTAATTTATCACAGACTTTTTTTGCTTCGTGCATCAACACTGCTGCTTTTCTTTGTCTCTTTTCGCGGACGTATTTGTCCCGTATTTCCGCGGCACCTTCCCGTGTAACGTCCGCCGGTCGGATCATTGGCGCCACCCCTCCCTATGATTTTAATGGTCTGGCCCGTGTTCGGTCGAAGTGGGCAGTATCTGACCTGAACCACAAATATGTTTGAGACCCCCGAGGTGGACGTTCATCAGATATATTTATTATGTATATATTTCCGTTACAGATGGCTTTCTCTGCAACAAATTAATGAACGCCTTGATCTCTAAAACTCTACGTACTTGCGATCTTTTCTTCCAGGGTGAAGAGGCGGATGAAGATGATGCTTATCAGGTTTTGTCAACTCTCAAGAGGATCACAGCTTTTCACAAGTATGAAATTGATTCCACCTGTAGTACCCGTTTCCTCACACACGTCCATCCCACTTTCACGTCTCCCGTGCTGCAGATAGAACAATAATTTACTTGTCATTCTGTGTACATGTGTCTGAACATCCCCTAATTCTGTTGCAGTGCACACGACCTGTCGGGATGGGACCTGTTCACCAGCAACTTCAAGCTGCTCAACACGGGCATTGAGAACGGAGATATGCCTGAGCAGGTTATTAGAAATGCGTGCATACACATACACTTTACTTGCTGTGTGTGTGTGTGTAAGTGGTGACTCTTTTCTCTGAATAGTAACGTGCATTAACCAATCTGGGATTGTTGTTCTTTCTGACGAGCAGATAGTCATCCACTCGCTGCAGTGTACCCACTACGTGATCCTGTGGAACCTGGCCAAGTCATCAGAGGGCAGCTCCAGGAAGGTGCGCTCGCCTGAAGTTGACTGTGCTGCCTCGATTCTGAACTGCGTAGGTGTATGTGTGATGTTAAAAATGTATGTATATGTATGCTTCTTTCTATCAAATTAGGATGACATGGTGACCCTGAGGAAGCAGATGAGGGCCTTCTGTATGATGTGTCAGCGCTACCTCACCAATGTCAACACAGCCGTCAAAGAACAGGTGACACCGACACCTGCGCAACAAATAGCCACGTGCAGCAGCATCAGTGGTAATAACGTCTACTTAAGAGACAAGCCACACAGTTTGACCGTCTTTTTTTTGTCCCCCCCCTGACAGGCATTCACCATCCTGTGTGATCTCCTGCTCATCTTCAGCCACCAGATGGTGTCCGGAGGCAGGGAACACCTGGAGCCTCTGGTCTACTCGTCGGAAGACTCGCTGCAGGCTGAACTTCTCTCCTTCATCTTGAATCACGTCTTCATAGACCAGGACGATGATACAAATAGCACAGGTACTAATGGCAATGCTCCATTGCAGAAGCTCGTTGACTTTCTGTTATGCACTCCTCCAATGTGCAAGTCAAAATATGCTTTTAAAACTGGCAAATGTGCATTTTTTTGAAACTGCTCATTTCTTTTTTTCTCTCCCTCCAATCATCTCAGATGGGCAACAGGACGATGAGGCAGTAAAGATCGAAGCTCTGCACAAGAGGAGAAACCTCCTTGCTGCCTACTGTAAACTGATCATCTACTGCGTTGTAGACATGAAGACTGGAGCGGACATCTTTAAGCAGTACATGAGGGTCAGTCAAACCTTTTAACGGTTCATCAAGGTGGGCCGTGCAGAAGAAACGCTGCCGTCTAACCAAAAGTAAATCAGCCAATGTATGCCATGATACGTTTTAACCTCCCCAGTATTGTTGTCGTTGCAGTATTACAATGATTACGGTGACATCATCAAGGAGACGATGAGCAAGACTCGGCAAATCGACAAGATTCAATGTGCCAAGACGCTCATCCTCAGTCTGCAGCAGGTCAGTGGGCACCCTTTGGATCCTAATGACTGCAATGACTGCCGGTCCCTGTGTCGCGTGTTTGTTAAAAGGCCGTTGATCTAACGTTTTGACGTCCCCCACTCCCCCCCTTCCAGCTGTTCAATGAGATGCTGTCTGAACTGGGTCACGGGTTCGATCGCTCGTCCTCTTCGTTCTGTGGAATCAAAGAGTTAGCCCGTCGCTTCTCTCTGACCTTCGGTCTCGACCAAGTGAAAACCAGAGATGCCATCGCTATGCTGCACAAGTAAGGCTTCACTGCTCTTGTTGTGTTGCATCGGGGAGCCTTCATGTTGCACAAATCACTCTTGAATACTGTTTCAACTAAGTATTATCCACATCCCATCAACATACATTTTTATTTATTAATAAGAAAATATTTCCACTCGATTTTAACCTTTCTACATGATGGAAGTGTCTTTTCAGCTATCATTGTATAAAAGGGACACAATCCCTCACTGCCATAACATTGTACTCATTTTTCTCATGTGGATTATTATTATAATCCCAGGAAGTTTCCAGGATGGCACATTTGCTACGGTATCTTGGATTACTCAACACCAGTGCAACCAAATGTTGTACAATGTAATGAGATATGCCAGATGTGCGACAGGAGTTAAAGTAATAAAAGGCTAAAGATTCTTCTCTCTGTGAACGTTTCAAGGATTTCTTGTTTCATTGCAGGAGTTGACATCCTAAAAAAACGAGGACCCAGTTTACAAATGTTTTATTAAAAAGTTATGACTGTCAGGCATGCTGGTGTTCTAGTGGTTCAAAGCATGTACCACATGGCCAGTGTCCGTAGTTCAGATCAATAATGGATTTCTTCGAATGTTCAGTTTAGTTGCATTTGACTTTTATGTGACCACTTGGTTTATATTTTGTGTCTGTGCAACTATTTATTTTCTCCTGCTCAGTGTTCTTCTTTCTCTCCCTCCTTGAATCTATTAGGGATGGTATAGAGTTTGCGTTTAAGGATCCCAGTACCCAAGGAGAAGGAGGCCCTCCCCTTAACCTGGCTTTCTTGGACATCCTCAGCGAGTTCTCTTCAAAGCTTATGAAACAAGACAAGAGGACTGTGTAAGTGTTTTTTCATTTTCTTCTGCCGAGTTGACGGGTGTAACAGGTGTTTGCAGCAACTGGTGTCTCTGACTGATGGTTGATGTGAGCGCCCCACCATCCTCCAGTCGGAATGTGCACCTGGTTTTGTCTGTAGATGCAGAAGTCTTTTCATGTCCGTGTGACCTCCTGCTTCTTCCTCAGCCACATGTACCTGGAGCGCTTCATGACGTTCCAGATGGCCCTGCAGCGGGAGGACTGCTGGCTGCCCCTCATCTCCTACAGGAATTCTCTGCAGGCGGGTGGTGATGACGACACCATGTCGGTGATGAGCGGCTACTCCAGCAGAGGCTCCTCCGTCCGCTCCAAGAAGATCAAGCCTCCCGCTGTCACAGCTGGAACATCTGCAGCCAAGAGGAAGCTGCCAGAAGGTACGTGGCCCACAAAGGAGTCAGCAAAGTCATTAATAAGGCCGTTTTATTTTCATGCTTTTTGTTGCACTTGAGAAGCAAAGAAATTCCTGTTGCCTGTTGAAAGATTTTAAACGCAAAGCCGAGCCGCGACCACACACAGACTTGCGCACAATTTTTTTTTAAAATGGGTCTCCGCCTGAGACGCATACATTTTAGTCCTGCAATGACGATCGAGCCCAGATTAACCCAAATGCATTTCTAACAGCCTGTACCAGTTGATGGGCGAGGAGATTAAACAGCAGATGGTGAAAGAGAGTCAGAGGAGTCCGACTGCTCCTCCCCATCAAACGAGGTCACTCAGCTGGGTTCTTGCTGGAGACGTGTTCTTCGACGATAGCCGAATGTTCAAATTATTTTGATACTTTAGGATTTAGGACCGTGATTTAGGACCGTGCGGCAAGTGAACAGTGGTTCACTTGCCGCACGGTCCAGTTTCTTGTTAGAGAATATTTTATGTAATGTATTTTCAATATGACTCTTTTGTATCCTAAGGGACCTTTCCAAAGGTTGTCATCACGCTTGTCATCACGTGACCATGTGTCAAAAGGGACAAGTGCATATAACTGGGAGAGAATGGGATTATACCAATCGGCCCATAGTCTAAATTATATTTTATTTAGACCCGATTCAATACTGCGTTGAAACAATTACACCGATTTAGAATTAAGCGCCATGACGCTGACGTTTGACCGATGCTTGACGTCTTAACACGGTGCGCCTTCCTCTCCAGAAGAGAGCAGCAGCAGCAGCGAGGTGTGGCAGCAGAGCCTGCAGACCCCGGTCATGTTGCCGTCACCCCATCTCACCTCCACTGCCATGCGAGACCCAAAGAGGAGCCGTGAAGACAGCTTCATGGGGGTCTACGCGCTTCCCCACGACCAGCCGCAACCCCACCAACTCCCACAGCACCACCAACAGTCGCCACAGCACCATCAAACACCAATGGACTACAAGTATGCGTTTGATAGATTTATACATGTTTAAGTATTTCAGTGCATAATCAAAAAAACTTTGACTACAAATTCACCTTCAAACATTTGACATGAATATGAACATTGCCATTTGTAATGGTTCTGATTTCAGGTCATTAGTGTTGATTCTTACTTTGAATTTATTCATTTAAAAAAGGTATGGGGCATAATTAAGGTGAATAATTAATAATTGTATTTGTATACAAATACTTGCAAATTGAATTAACACAACTTTTCGCCCCTTAAATGATAATTATCCAATGATAATTTATTTATCCAACACTTCCTTACAAAATATATTCTAAATGTATCCAGGTCCATCATACAGCTCAGTGCATTGCTCAATCTCTTGAGGTGGAAAAGCAGGACGAGAATGAGCCAAAATAAATTAAGAAAAGGTTCAATGAAATCCCCCATTTGCATGTTATTAATTTTGAGGGTAAAGGATGTGAAATAGGCTTACCTTACAGCCTGCCAGGTGTTGGTCCCCCCGGACACTGACTGATTAGTTTACTTATCCAACCTGACTTTTCATAGGCGCCTGGCCAGTGGGGCATCCATGCAGTGGTATCGGACACGCCTGTGATATCTCCGGTTGAATCTGCAAATGCGTGCATTAAGAATTCTCTAATTAATGTGCTCATGTGCATTCAGTTCCCAGGTGACGTGGATGCTGGCTCAGAGACAGCAGGAAGAGGCGCGCCAGCAGCAGGAAAGGGCCATGAACTACGCCAAGCTCAGGACCAATCTGCAGCAGGCAATGTACGACACACACACGTGCACGCACGCACACTTGTCACACATGTTGAGTTGCCTGTGAAACTTATCACATGCGTGCTTTGCTTCATTGTTCGGTGCTTTACAATTGCAGTCGGCGCGGTACTGGGCTTATGGAGGAAGACGAAGAGCCAATTGTGGAGGATGTGATGATGTCATCTGAGGGTCGCATGGACGACCTGAATGAAGGCATGGACTTTGACACCATGGACATTGATCTGGTAAGACAACACCACAATCTTAATTCATGAGCTATGGTGTTAATACATTCCTGGCTGTGACCATTTAACCAGTGGCAGTCGCTGTGATTGACTGATTAGATCTTCTTGTACTTAACCTCTACGTAACAGCTTGATCCTTAACGCCCTTTAGTGCTCCGTGTGGGTCTCTATTACACACATGCCTCACTGAATAAAAAGGCTGCCTGAAGATCAAATTGCACAGCAAGCGAGCCTTTCATAACTAAACGTAGACGCCTTGCGAAAAGGCCAGTAGGAGGCAACACTAGTAGCCGTTTCTACAATTGCGGTCGTAGGACATTAAGGCCAAATGTCCTCTCGGTCCTATCTATTTCACATGCACCATCCTGGACACATTGTCCTTCTGAGATGCATCTTAAGAACCTCAAAAAGTTTGGTCTGCCGCGCTGGATCATGCCGCGTTCCCCCCCGCCGCCCCTCGATAGCGAATGCACATGAAACGCACATTATGGTTGCTGACTTTGAATTTGTTCTCTGCCTGGGGAATAACCACTTGGTTATCCTAAGAAAAGGCATTTGTTTAGCGCGCAACAAATCAATAACAAACGGCTTGTGTTGATCTTCACATGCAACGTCAAAATGAGCTGAGAAAGACAAAAGAGAATTGTTGACTGCGGGCAGGAGATTTTTGTTTTTTGAAGAGATAATGAAAGACTCTCTTTCTAGTGCAACTCCACCACACCACGAAGCAACACGACCAGTCTATCTGACCATTTACCCAAATCCAACAAAACCATATACGAGGAGTGCAAAGCCAGTGCTTTGTTCTAGAAAGGTCTATTTTGGTTTGCTTACGTTAGGGCAGCCTTCCACGAGAAGGGACTCTAATGTCATATTGAATCGATAAAACAGCAAATTGAGTTACTTTTTTTTTTTTTCTTAATTGAACCCATTTGTTGCATCTATTTCAGACCTCAGATTTTTCTTAATCGAAAACACTCTGCACTCTGGAGCCATCTGGATCCAATTATACAATAAAATATGTGTGTACATCACTGAACACGCAAGTCACGACTAAAACTTACTTCCATTCTGAAATAAACGAAATAAAAAAGGAAACGCAGCCTTGGAGGGCGATGGTCCGTCCATTTGGATTTTGTTGTCAGCGAATGGACAGCACCCACTGCCGTAGTAGCGCCCACTGAGGGATCCTAAAACAGTCGTTATTCTTCCTCTACGATGATTCGGGGAAACGTTTTAAAAACAGTGGCAGTCTTTGACTGTACGCGTCGTCATCCAAGATCTCTGTCAGCTGCTTCACAGGCGTTTGAGCATCGAGACCTGGCAAAGTATTATTATTGTTCATACTAGCAAGCTCTTTTTAAAAAAAAAAGATTTAAAGTTAACCGTAGGTAAGTAATGTAATTAAGAAAACCATTTGAGTTTCATCTTTTGATTTAATATGGTTTTATCTAAGCTGTTACAGCTACAGTGATAACATAAATCTGAAAAAATGAAAATGGTAAAGTTGCTTGGTTTTGATTCATAAACCCTCTTGAGGGTCTCCACACTAAGTCTCAGGCCTGCGTGTGCTGCTCTGAGGCCGAATAATTGCTTCCTACCAATTCCCCCTGTTAAACAGATGTTGGGAATGCTTGGTTTCATATTCCTTTTTGCCTGAAGTTGAGCCACATGAGTTAATCAGTCATATCATTTTCTTTAATTGTAACCCATATGTATCACAATATGGTTTTTCCTTTGTTCCAACATTGCAGTCTGTGCTTCTACTGCTGGTAGAGTTCAGGTTGTCTGCCGAAGCAGCTGTTGGTGTTAGTAACCCGGTCTTTCTCTTCCAGCCGCCCTCAAAGAACCGCCGGGAAAGGTCTGAGCTAAAGCCCGACTACTTTGACCCTGCTTCTATCATGGACGAATCGGTAAGGAGCATCTGCCGTCCATCACTTATTGGACATGTCCCTGTGTGTTGTTCCTGTGTAACAGCCATCTGGAGAAGTTCTGGAGATCTGCGGTCTCCTCAAACAGAGCTGCAGTAGAATTGGGATAACTCTGAAAGTAAAGCGAGACTAGGTGGCTTGCATTCAATCTCATTAACAGGGCCACCCTCTCAAGGCCTTTTAGTCTGCAGCCACACACGTAGCCACCGTATCTAACTGTAAACAAGCCTTGTTTCCCGCCTGGACAAACCCTCTGGATTGGCCTCATGGCTCGCTCTGACACCGCCTCGGAGCGGAGACCAAGATGAAATAAAATATCTGGGTGTTTTTGTTATGTCAAATTTGAACAATGTCTTTGTCACACACAAACTATCGAAGCAGGCTGCTCCGCACGAGAAAGTAACACAATGGAGCGCCGTTAGCGGCTCGCCCTTCACCTTTATTCGTATATCGACGTGGCTGCAGAGGAGAGCTAGTTTCCACACCGAGCTAAACTGAGTTCAAATTATAATGAAGAAAATTTTGAGGGCAGCCGGCAATTTATTTTTCAGTGGATGTTAATTGACAACATGATAGATTATCAAACACTCGGGTTGGTTGTTCATGTATTTTTCAATACTTTAATAATACCGCCATGTGATGTCTAACAGTTCAATGTTATATCCCACTCAATTACTGGTTGTTAACCTGTTTTTTCCGCTTTCTTTCTCTCCTTGTTTCTGTTCCCATCTAGGTCCTCGGGGTGTCTATGTTTTAAACTAATATCCAGATGATTTTGAAGCTGGGATGAAAGAGGCGCTTTGTATTTAAAGAGAATTTTAGATGCGAAAACAGAAGTGTTTTCTGTAAGAAAAAGCAAAAACAACAAAAAAAAAGTCTGGCTTGTACTCCACGTGGACCAATGACAACCCACACTCAGTGTTGCTTGCTCAGAGGACATTGTTTCAAATATTTACTTTTTATAATCTTGGGTAAGCTCTTCCTGTACTGAAATAGTGTAACAAGCCACTTCCAAACCTAGACGTGTCTGAAGAAAATCCATTATAGCTTTTTTTTTTTTTTCTTCTTCTTTTTTTTTTTTTTTTTTTTTAAACGGGGATGAATTGGTGTGTTTAACTTAAGATACTTTTTTTTTTGTTAATGTCTAACCCTTTATACAATGTAGTAAGTTACCAGGTGTGAAGTAGTAATTTATAAACAGACTGTAGTAGCTTGCTTGTACTGTGTTAGCCAAGTGGATGGAGGTCTTTGTTTCTGTGCCCTCCCCCCTCCCCTCTTCTATCGCTTCAGTTTGTCCTCCCACCCCCTGTTGTTGGGCCTGATTTGAGGCCCTGATAACCACCGGTGGTGAAGATGTTGAGGTGTTGCGTAGAATCAGTCATGATCCTCTTTATGCTGTGAAGATTTCCAGAGTCCACTAAGCGCCCCACACTGTTAAGCAGTAAGTCTTAGAGCTTACCCCAAGATTTGGACCACTCATCTACTCAAGAAATGCCCCCCCACCCCACCCCACCCTCCTTCCAACAATGAGCAGATTTTCTCCCAGTAGTGCCACTGTGTGGGCTCTGGCAGATAGCCGCTCAGTCCAAGAATTACACAACTTTTTTTCCCCCCTAAATCCAGCAGCATAATGTTGAAATGGGTACCTCTGCATTTTAAATAAAAGTTATATATGAATCGGTGCTGATTTTATATATGTGCTTTTGGTTTTTCTTACTTTCGACTTTTCAACCTTCAGTCACAAAAGTTTGCGAAATGCAAGTAAAAAGAAAAAAAAAGGAGGAAAAAAATGAAAGCATGCGAAGCCATGCATCAAGGAAGATTTTTAAATTTGTATTTTTATGTTTTTTTTTCATTTTTCTTTTTTTTGTCTTGATAATGTCTTCGGGGTTTCTACCTTTTTTCCTACATGTAAATTAGTTTGGATAAAACTAATGAAAAGACTTGTGAAATTCAGCTTTAAGGTTTTCTCAACATTAAATAGTCCTCTCACAAAATACTTAAACTTCAATTGTTAAAAGTGAAAGGTAGTCATTCAGACGATACTGAAGAGGAACGTTATTCAGCAGCGCTGTGGCAGCTAGACAAAGCTTAGATTTTGACATATATTTGTCACACACAAGTTTTAATGAAATGTTTTGTCTACTGAGGTTTTTATTTTGTAGTCATTCCATGCTTAAGCCTTAAACATGCTCGTGGAGGTCACCTTCTCTCAGTAATCTTCCATGTCAGAGGATCAGTCATGTTTAAAGGTGGATAATTGGCTTCTTTAGAACATGAAACATGAGGTGGTCAGATGTAATGTGATAAAGTAGATGAACAGCCTATATGTGTTTTGCCTAATTATTTTATGTAAGTAAAGAAAATTCTTTTAAGGAAAAAGTACTGTTTATTGTTTGTTACTTGCCACTACATTGGTATAAATTCGTATTAGATCATGTGTATATATACAAAATTTCAAATCCTTTTCTTTTTTTCCCTTTTGTTGGCCATTTGTTTTTGTTTTTCTGCACCCTTGCCTACACTCTAAGTTGTTGTCTATTATCCCATCCTCTTTCAGTCACTCTGTTTTCTGATTTGTACTTGTCTGGAGACAGTAACTTTTGAATAAAAATCAACACATTTCATCCGTGGTACGTTTTCTACTTTTGACCATAACTAGCTTCTTACTGCGGATACCTGGCTGCACAGTGTGCCTATTTTTTCTTTTCCTTTGCAAAGCTGTGCAATATGCAACACCAGAGGGCAGTATAGCCTAAAGTATACTCCCCACGCCGTGGTTCTAATACGATGAAGGCGATGAATATGCATTGGTCCTTAAGGCACACATCTCTCTGCGTGTGATGGCTCTTATGTGTGCGCTGACCATCAATAAGGGGCCCGACGTGGCGTCTTGTTCTGCTGAGACAAAGGGCGCCTTAGTCGCCGTAATGATGAAAGTGGGGGGGGGGGGCAGAGGTTTGGGGATGAAAGAAGCACAGACGTGTGTGTGATTACTAAAGAGGAGCTCGGATCAATGCAGGCGTTTTAGAAAGGGACGTGGCCGAGCGCCCCCCCCCTTCATGTGAGACTCGAATAGTCTCTCCATGTGCACGAACCACCTCTTAGGAGCTGTATTTCTCTGAGACCCCTGGAAGTGACGCACTGTCGCCGTACGGGTTGTCAAACCGGCTTCCTGCCGGGGGGGGGGTGTTTCATGTCAACATCTCGCACTGATAATGTCTCAGTTTGTTTGTTTTGACTCACTGCATCAGGTTGAAGCAAGCGTCGAAATGTTCAGTCGACTCGGACAACTTAAAAAAACAACCGGAGACAAACTGGAATCATCTGGAATCTTGCAGAAACCATTATTTTCCTCTCTGCGGTTCTGTGCGCCTGCTCGGGCCGAACTTAAGTGATGTGGCTGAGGTCAGGGCCGCTCAGTTTAGATCAGAGGTACGAGGCTTCCAGCGTGTACTTACCCCTGATAACCTAAAGGGCCCTATCAGTTAAACTGGTGTTGAGACCCTAGAAGAGGGTCAAGGAGGACTAGGAATCCTAATACACACACACACACACAAGGAGGGGAGCGGGTTCTAATCTAGCAGCATCGCAAAAGAATTTTGAACACAGAACTTTTAAAATACTCGCCGCATGTCAGAGCTCTGAAGTCGACTTATGTGTAATTGATTAACTTTCAGAAGAGACTTTTTTTCCCAGTCCTCTGCGAGAGGATGAACAGATTAATCCTCAACGAGAGCATTGGTTGTAATCTCCTCCGTTTAGCGTGATCAGAGGAAAGCGGTTGAAACCATCGCAGGGAAATCTTCTAGCGGGACCCACAAGTCAGATTAGGGACGCACGTGCGCACACACGCAGACACGCCAACTTCCAAGCCGCTTGACCCTGACCCGTCTAGCGCCTCGCGGGCCGCTGCGGTACAACCCATCCCTGACGTGTCACATGCCATCTCCCAACAATGTGCGGGGGCGCCCGATGAAATATCCGGTAGCCAATGAAAGGAGGAAAGAATCTCCCGCGGCTCAAGAGGAGACGCTCCGTGGGCCGTAACGGAGACGTCTAGGTGAATGTGAAAAAAAAAAAAAAAAGGTTCAATGCCCTTCATTATGAGGAGCAGGTTTTCAGGAGACAGGCTGGAACAAGTCGGAGATTCCAGGAGCTATGAATAGAGTGTGGGAACCTTGACGTCGGCCTCCTGTCGGTTCCCTTCGTATTGACACGCGGGCCGAGCCGTTGAAGGTATGCCGAACGAGGGAGCGAGTGACGGGGCCATTGTTCTGGAGGAGACAGCAGCAGCAGGATTAGCTCGCCCCCTTTTAACGCCGAGTCCTGAGACGGTCCGGCGTGTCGAGGAAATCTGTCATCGGCCGAGCTGCAGGTGGTCCAGAGGTCCGCGTGGGGCATTCGACCCTGTGAGGCGAGAAAACAAGGCCGTGTTTTCAGCCGGGACCAGGGGGATATTTACCCCGAGTGACCCTGGAATCCGATTCTCTACACCTTCTCTCCTCACCTCACTGTTGTGGAACCACTTTCTCTAGTTCCAGCAAAACAATGCCCAAGCCCCTCCCCCCTCTTGCAGGAAACCTGAAACAAAATGAACCTTCTTTTGAAAAAAAAATGATTATTATGAGGGAGATAATCCTGCAAGCCTTTGAGGCAGCCTCCATTTCTCCCATTTCCCCCAAAAGATCCCTTGAAGCTCACTCAAAGGTGACCCGCCGATGACTGAACACATTTCTGGGCCAAGCCAGCTCTGCTAAATCACGAGTCTCTGTAAAGTTTGGATGAGTGTCTTATAAGGGCGTGATGAGACAGGCCTAATAAAGATGACAGAGAGCCCTGCATGTCACCGGCCCCTGCCAGGAAACCCCGGTGATTAACGAGGGCCGGGGCACCTCCGCTAATAAGGCTCATTTCTTTAATTGCCTCTGTACGCCATGACCGTGCAAACGGCCCAGGGGCGGGAGCTTGTGCGCTGGTTAAACGTGCGCTGCACGTAATATCCGCGCCGTGTCGGCTTTTGCATGCATGCTGGGGGACTGTTTGGGGGAGGGGGGGTGTGGGGGGGGCTGCGGTGTAATATGTGGCGTGCGTGTGCCTGCGATTAGCCTTTCCTCACCTCCCTCCTGCGTGGATACAGGCCAGCGATGACGCAGCCGAGCCTCATTAGAAAGAAAGCACTTCTGTAGACGGCCAGGACTTAACGCCTCACCCAATAGTAATTTATTCAATCTATTCTTAAGTATTGCACGGGCTGGTAGAGATGGGGTTAGGTTATGTAAGAGTGCGACCGCGCCTGGTTTGAATGTGATATGATGATAATTATAAATCCGAGGGAGACGACAGATGGCGGGGTACTTTAAAGGTTTCAGCAGGTAGAACTGTTACTACTCTTGTGCTGCCAGATCTGTCATTTGGAAAGTGAGAAGGGGAGGGAGGGAGGGGGAGGAGGCAAGGGGGGGGGTGGGGGGAGGGGGATTAAGCGGTATAGTCAAAGACGAAGAGAGAGAGTGCAGACGCAGAGAGAGAGAGAGCTGGTCCTCGTTAGCACACCATTCATCAGTCATGTGAGGTCAGAGAACCCTGAAGGGGTGGGGGGGGGGAGAAATGGGGAGGGGGGGTCTGTGACCCCCCTCACCTCTCACCCCTGCACCACAACCTGCACCTGGAGCCAAGGTATTTCCTTATAAAAATGTTCTTGTAACATCGGGGGTCTGATTGTAGACCGCTTTGAGCCGAGTGCTTCCACAAAGGTCGTGAGTTTCATCCGTATCTGTAACTTCCCATCGCAGCAACGTTAAACCCCCAAAAAAGCCAGTGTTTGAATGGCAGGGAGTGCTCGACCCTGGGGCGAATGGGGGCGGACGGCATCGCGAGGAGGGAGGAAACGCAAAGAGGACAGGGAGGTACAGGACACGGAACGGGAGGTGGGGGAGGAAGGTCTGGGTCACAGCTGCGATAAAGAGGTCAGGATGAAAGATGTTGCTGTGAGGAAAACAATCACCCTCCTAAAAATAGTTGGCAGACTTGTTCATCCGTCACCGCGGGGGCCCCGTACAGGTGTGAGCGACTTTGCTCCCGGCAACAGACCTGGAATCTGCAGGAAATGGGTAAACAGTGTAAAGCAGAAGAAGAAAAAATGAGGCGGGGGCAGGAGGAGGGGGGGCTTAATCCCAACTTCTGTGGAGTTGGTCAGCCCATCGACAAAGCATCGGCGATTATCTTCACCCCTCCAATAAATATGACATGCTGCTTTTAACTTCATATCTGCCCCTGACCACTAAACCTTCAACTCTGACCTTCTACCCCAACCCGAGCTGGTGACCTCCCACTCCATATGTCTTAATATCCCGTGAAGAATTTCCCCTGAGCCGCGGCAGAGCTGTTTTGAGTAAAGTTTTCCTTTGACTGTCTGATTGACAGATTGCAGCGTGAGCGAACCCCCGACTGCTCAGGGCAAATAGGACGAGCCGGAACACACACACACACACACACACACACACACACATACACAAACACATCGTGGCCCTCCGTCTCCCTATCTTTCGATTCTCTCTCTCGTGCCCCCCGGTGCCCCTCCTTCCTTTATTTATGCCTGCAGATTCACTTTGTTGTGCTTTTAGTGGCTGGGTTTGTAGATGGAGCAGATGCTGGAGCTGATATTCCCTGATCCTGCAGCGAGCTGAGATAAGAGCAGATTTATGCCGGAGTGAGGGAGCATGGGAGTAATTGCTGAGGCTTTGATGATGCG
Source organism: Apeltes quadracus (assembly GCA_021346845.1). Classification (NCBI taxonomy): domain Eukaryota; kingdom Metazoa; phylum Chordata; class Actinopteri; order Perciformes; family Gasterosteidae; genus Apeltes; species Apeltes quadracus. Next base: position 13,669,785 of record CM037920.1, on the reverse strand, counting down.
GCTGAGAGCCCTCGTGTACCATCGGCTTCTCACTAACAAGGACATCCTCGGCTTCAGCAGTATGTCTCCCTTGGTTTAAAGCGTGTGTGTGTTTTTTCTCTTCTTTTTCTTGGTGTACATCTAATGTTACCTGGGGTCCGGCTCGGGCAGCAGCACTCCCCAGGGGGCGGGGGGGGGCAACGCTTCCTTTCTGCTCTGTGTGCGTGTTTGTACATCAGTGAATATTCACTGCGTCTGTTGTTTTAAGGGCGGGTCATAATTACAGCTTTATGTTTCTGTGAGTGTGCGTGTGTGTGTGTGTGTGAGTGTGTGTGTGGGGGTGTGTGGGCATTACACACTACAGACTTCTTCCGGGATTTTTATGGTCCCTTTATTTATAGCTGCAGAGACTCACACTCAGCTGAGAACATATGACATAATCAGGATGATAGATAACATATTATCTCGAGATAAGGTTATCTCACTATGATTTTCTAAGGTGTGTAGTTTGCGTATAGTTTTCCCGGAACAGATAAGAGCAGTATGAAATGTTCATTCTGAGGACGTTTCTCTTTTGTTATGAGGTCCGGGTATGATCCGAGGGCCGGATATGCGGGTCTCAACGCGTCCTCTTCCTGTTAGTCCTTGTATTTGATGTTTTTATAGATTACATGCTGTGCCTATATCACATTGCCCCATTGTACCAGTATCAGTAACTGCCAGTGTTAGTCACGACCAGAACTTTATTTAAGCAAATAAAACAGCACAAGAACAAGAAACACACAAGAATAAAGCACAAACATAAATCAGCCTCTTTCGTGTTGACCCTGCAATTATAATTCAATATTTTATAATAGTTTGAACTCAATTCTTGGGAGGTGAAATGGAACCCAGAGTTACAGCTGTTTGCCGTTACAATGGAGGGCGATGCCAAAGCATTGCTGGTGTGGCGGCGCCGCCTCATTCTGGCCTTTGGTCAGCTCCGTGGACTCTCAGCGGCTCCTGGGCCGAGCTGCAGTGTCCCCGAGTGATGATGTCACCGAGGACATGTCAGGGACACCAGGAGGCACCAGTGACATGTTGATCCCAGGGGGCTTTGGAGCCTGACCCGTCTCTTGACTGATGCAAGTGGGCTCAGATAGGAGAGATACCTTTGTGAGGCATGCAACCCCCCCCCAAACTCCCTCCCACCCCACCCCACAGACACGGGATCACACAGGCCAAAACACGCACACAAATCTTATCTTTCTGGCTGCCCTGGCCGTCACCCCGGGCCTTCCTGTTTTTCTCAGGGGCCACAAAGAGAGTCCGACCCAGCAGAGTCGTGCGCGGCTATTAGCGGTGCCTGGAGAGCCACTTTGAGGAGTATCTACTGTAGAGAGAGGGGCGATAAGTGGAAGATCATTAGAAGTACCGGGGCCAGAGTCAAACAGAAAGAAATGGCGCACACCGCAAGATCACAAGGCGGGCCAATATTTGTAAGGACCTCGGTATCAAATGAGACGCCAGATCACTTTGTACCATTTTATAATTTTCATCAACTCTTCCGGTCTGTGGGCTTCTCGCTTTAGTTCCAGTACTTGGTTCAGAGCCGGAGAGCAATGAGTCAGATCCACTGCTCCAATTATATCTGTATCCTGCAGTGTACTCTCTTAAAAGCAAACACACACACACACACACACACAACTTCGTGTGAGACAAAAACACACGCAGGCAGAAAGACACACTTTGATATCCACACCGAACGCATAGTTGCCAAGAAATGCATGTAGCAGTCGGAAAATAACAGGCTGGAAAACAGAATCACACAAGCCGTGCACACACACACACACACACACACAGAGCACTTGAACAGGAGCTTGTTGACCATCACACAGCCGCGGACTGTGAAGAAGAGAGGGGGGAGTGGGGGGCGAGCTCACAGAGGTCGCTTTGAAGTTTCTATTCAGGTCTTTGTCCCATTCAGGCTGCTGGCAGCAGACATCTCTACTAGAGGCCCGGCTCCGCCCACCGCCACACCGTCCCCTCGCACACACACTCAGGGAGAAAAGAAAGCACGTCCACAGGTCCTGTCCATCACACGGCCCTTAATTAGAGGGGATTCGAATGCCCCCTTTTGTGCCCTCCTCACTCTCGCTCCCCTCTTTCTTTAACCCCCCCACCCTCCCCCCCACCTTACTCATTTCACTCTCTTTTCATCCGCCTCCCACCCTTTCTTATTTATCCCATTCCTCCATCTCTCCCCTAACCCTTTTTTTCACTTTGTTGCCCTCATTTTCTTGGCAAGGAGGGAGGCACCTCTCCAGACGTTCTCTCCTCTATGCCTTGAGCCCCTTTGTACCCCCCCTTCCTCCCCCCTCCCGCCTCTCTCTCTCTCTCTCTCTCTCTCTCTCTCTCTCTCTCTCTCTCTCTCTCTCTCTCTCTCTCTCTCTCTCTCGCTGCCCCTTCCTCCCAGCCCAGTCTGGAAGCTGAGTGTGACCTAATGTTTGACAGACAAGTAGCCCTGGAGAAAAGACTCATCTATCAGAGGCTTGTAATTCCATTAGAATAGACAGAACCCTGCCCCCCCCCCCCCCGCCCGCCCCTCCCACCACCCGAGGCTGAAGTTGGGCATATTCTCTCCATCAGTTTAGCTCTTTTCTAAACTCTGTAAATGAAGTTTACGCCAACAAATAATCACAGCGAGTTAATATCATGAGTGTTTCTGTGTGTCTGTGCAAGGAGAGAGGAGGGGGGATTCTATGTCTGGGAGCATGCGTTTCGTAACTTTCAACCATCTTTCTTTTCCCGCCGAGAACTGTTAAGCGCTTTGATATCGAGCATCAAACAATTTCTCTTTTCAAATTTTAATCTCATCCGTGAGGCTGCAAAATAAAGGTCGGATTCAGGGAACAAGTTAAGATAGGAGGATCACAAGCAGCCACTAATCAGGAATCTTATCAAGATCCCCAGATGTTTATATGTAGACAAAGAAGGCTACACGAAACATCTATTGTCGAGGCTTTTTATCAGCCCTAATGACTGATATGAGAGGAGAGGAGAGAGGAAGCTTTGCTCACATCCCCTGGTGAAATCGAGGAGGATATGTTTAGTGCAGATTGTTATTTGTCTGTAATCAGCGCCTTCCTGTCAGTCATGATGTCTCATGATGAGTAAATGAGAGGAGGTGGAGTGAAGCAAGTGAAGGAGACGCCTGGACAGCAATCAAGCGCACCACAAACAGGAAATGTACGTTTGCCGACGCCCCAGCTGTTGTTTCTGACCTCGCAGCAGGAATAGCTCAGCGACAACTTTTCCAATAGTTTGTTTACATTCACAGAGCTTTCCCACTGTTTCAAACCGGCCTGGTGTTTGGATTGAATCCATGTTGTTTGTCTCCATGTTTCCTTGAGAGGACATTTTACTGTGCGTGAGACGGACAGGAAACACACACTGCGTGCGTGCGTGCGTGTGTGTGTGTGTGTGTGTGTGTGTGCGCCCGTCTGCCTCTGTGAAGACGTATTGTCTCAGTGGTTAATGGCTGTTCGATATTGATTGCAGCTGGAGACATCCGAGTCACATGTTCCTCGTCCTCTCCAGATAACGAGGGTTAACCACTTGACCCTGTGCATGCCAAAGGGGCTCCGCTCATACCTGGATCTGTAGCCCCGCGCCCAAGCCACAGCTCCACGCAGGCCGCGGCGCCCTGGTCTCCGGCGCCCTGGTCTCCGGCGCCCTGGTCTCCGGCGCCCTGGTCTCCGGCGCCCTGGTCTCCGGCGCCCTGGTCTCCGGCGCCCTGGTCTCCGGCGCCCTGGTCTCCGGCGCCCTGGTCTCCGGCGCCCTGGTCTCCGGCCTGGCCCGGGGATCACGGCCGTGTCATGGAGCCGCTCCAGAGGGGAACGCGGCAGACTTCATTAAGGGCAGCTCGAGAGCAAAGGAGAGGCCTCCTTCACTGTGATTTATTTTCACTGTGAGGTTGCTGGGTTGACTTCTGGACTGCTGCGGCTTCAGCCCGGAATGATGATGATGATGATGATGTCATGGTTTCAATGTTTGCAAAGTGTAAATAGCAGATTGGGAAGAAACCATGTCCTCGGCAGCAGGGTTCATCTTGGAGTAGCGGGGAGTGGAAAACAAACCTCACAAAGAACAACCGACTGTTCTCCATTTTAGAGCTGAAACGAATCGGTGGATAATTAAGAAAATATTCGTCTTCAAACATCGTAACTAATGTTGCTCTTATTTATTATTGATTCTCTCTAAATGAGAGGATTTATCTCCTTGCCGCTCTTGTATTGCATTATAAACGGAATATATTCAGCCACACTAGTGGGACGTAGGTCTGATGGTCCACAGCTTTGTTCCAGACTGAAATGTCTCAACTGTTGGATCGCCATGTGACTTGATTTCAGACAGCGGTGGTTCCCAGAGGGAGAATCCTCCTGACAAATGACGAGGCCCCGTGGACATTTCTGGACAGTTATTGGATCAATTGCCATTCCATTTTGCACAAATATTTACCTTCTGTCTTTTCTGATTGTCTCACATTTCCTGTTGGGCCACAGATGGGTCAAAGTTTTCACTTGTTTTGAGAAATACCTCAACATCTACTGCAGTAGATTTTGTGTGACATTCGGGGTCCCCATAAGATAAATCGACTATTGTGATATTTTCATCAAGAGGCTGACATTTTTATTGAAATGTGATGAGAAATGTCTATTGGATGTGTGGCGTTAGCATTGGTTACACACGTTCGTGTCCCCTTCAGGATGAACACGGAAAAACATTGGTCATCGTCATTGATGAGAATAATCTTTTGTTTCTGTCTGACTCCATTTTGAGTCTGAAGAGCGTCGCTGTGTGAACTTGTGTGGTATCAAAGTACATACAACCTATTTATAGAGGAAGTAATCACAGCCACCTATACACATTCACATGATGACCTAATTTCTTGGAAATGCCACTATCTCATCGGTGGCTGTCTGAACAGGGGGGAATAAATCAAACTGCCTTCTGTGTGTTTGACAGAACGTGAAAGTTACGCTCAATGCTTTCCTTTGTCCTTACATGCACTCCATTTTGAAGAGCTTTAAAGTCTTTGTGGAATAGCGTGGATGGTCCAATACCACCATAATCCCTTTGTGCTGTATACGGTGGTGAGTTTGTTCTCTGCCACGTGCACTGTTAAAAAAGATTAGTTTAGATTTGGCTTCTCAAGGCAAAGGTCTGTGTTGTGTTAGTGCTTGGCTAATAAAGTGTTTTGAATTCCGCTGCTTCCCAAGCTGCGGTTTGATGAAAGTCTTCCAAGAACAGCACGCTACGTCTACCATCCATCGTCCTCGTTGGGCCGATGCTCCTAACAACCCCAAAGTTGTACAAAGGAGGTGTCTCGTTGGCTCGCAGTGGATCAGAGTTTATCTGCGAGCATCTGATTGGACACCGAGGTATCAGGTATCCTTAAAGTTGGACTGGCACATGCTCTGTGACAACTGGCCTGTGTTTGCTGTTACTATGACAACTAAATTCAGGAACCATGAAACATGTCTTAATGTGTCTTATCGCTCCTCTCTAATTATACTGAATCCAACCTCCTCTATTCCATGAATCGATTTCATCCCAACCATTAGGGGGCGACATTGATTGAATTAATGCTCCAAAATTAAGAGAAACCCCCCCTCTCCCCTTATTTCTTTCTCTCTCTCACACACACTCTCCCTTTCCCACACCCCCACACACCCACACACACACACCCACACACACACACACACACACACACACACAGGCCCACAAAGGGGGCACAGACATGGACATGATCAATTATGTGTCAAGCATTTCTTCCTGGATGAATGAATGGCCCAATGACTACAGGCTACCGACCGTCTATTGTCTATGGACACTGGAGACTAAGTTCTCATGCAGTTCATTATCTCTAAAGGGGACGACGAGAAAGAGATCCAACAGGACCATTAATCATCATGACTTTCACACAGCAGAGAAGGAAAGGACCAAAATAACAGATACTGTTATCTTTTACAGTACATTGCAAAGATAATTTAAATGAAGAGACGCTTTAACTTGCAAGTATATTTATAAAGAACATATTACAAAATTCCCTCTTCCTCTACCTACCCACCTACTTACCACAGACATCATAATTCCCTATGGCGAAGATGTAATATATGCATAGGCCTATATTACAGGAATGTTATGGCATGCATGCTTAGCACAGGATCTCCAGGGACAAGCAGGTCCTGGGCTTAAAGGGGACATTTTTCGTTTTTTCCTCCGGTAGGCACTTTTACGCACACACTCCAACAGCCCATCGCGATCGTTTCCCAACTCCACAGCTCTCAGTATGACGAATAACTCCAAAGTCCAATTCAATCTGGGTCGATGGCCGCAGCCGACGTTTTTTCTTTTTTGGGGGGGCGGAAGGGGGGGATTCGGGGGTCAACCCAATAACAGACGCCCTTCCCCTGGCAGCCTCCTCGCCCCCTTCCTCCAGCGGCCACTCCACGTCCCCATAAATGCCGACATGCGATTTCTGGCGCAGCGCTGTGATTGGCCGCTGCTCGCGCGGTGGGCGGTCCCCCGCCTCGCTGCTCTCCGGCTCGGGTTACAGTTGAGCTCGAGCTGCTGCACTCAGCGCAGCGCACAGACTGGCCGGAGCGGTTTAAAAGAGACAAATACACCGGCGTGGAGGTGATGACGAGCCGATTCAGAGCCACCGAGCAGAACGGTAGACTGAGCTGACCTCAACCCGCCACTTCCCCCCCCCCCCCACCACTCCTCTACCCCGCTTTTTTTTGTTGGCCAACGAACGACAACAACAACGAAACACGACGTGCAGTTTTATTAACGCGGCGGTCACGCAGCATGTCCCGAGCCGACTAGAGAGGCGACCCCGCGGGAGCGCAACGGCACCGGGACCCCCGCCAGGGATATTTACAATAGCAACACCGTTCATTCGCGAGGAAGAATAGCACAGGTTGAGGTTGAGGAGGAGGAGGAGAAGGAGGAGGAGGAGGAGCGAAAGATAACACTGGAATGAAGTGGACCCCGGGATTCCCAGCGTGCTGCGGAGTTGTGACTGATGGATGAATGTGGCCATCTGTAGGCTAAATACAGCGACAGGTACACGCACCACCGGGGCAGCTCTGAGAGAGTCACCGGCGGCCGCATCGCCCAATTAAATCTCCAAGTAGGAAAAGAAAAACTATCCCACTGGTGGGATCCGTGTCATCGCGCGTGAGACCGCACCGCTGACCGGTCCCCACTCGTAAGGAAGGAAGGAAGGAAGGGAGGAAGGACGCGACGTTTGTCTCAGCCACAGGTCGACCAGGACGCTAAGGGGTTCCGATCCGATCTGTCCCACGGACAGTTGACACTAGGAGCGGGGTTTCTTTAATAAGAAGAAGGAGGAGAAGGAAGAGAAACCAAGGTTTTGGACAGAAGGACATGTATCTGATATCGACCTCTCATGCTCCCGACTGATCGCTGCTCACCTTCCCACCGGGCGAACCACAGCTAGAGGCTCGCGCGCACCGGTCCGACGCCCCGAGACCCCTTTTGGCTCACTGTCCGCACACCGATCACAATGGCGGGACTCGGCTGTTGGAAGTATTGCCTCTGGATCTTTATTTTAATGTGCAGGACGACGTTAACCTCCACCAAATCGCTGGAGACTATAATCTGGGGCTCGCAGAATTCCAAGTAAGTCTCCTATTCTGGTATTTCATGTCGTACCGGCCAAAGTCGCTGGTTGTGTGTGTGTGTGTGCGTGCGCGTAATGGAGGACTGGCATTACTGGAAAAGTTACCATTGTGTGCGAGCTGCGTTAAGTGTTGTGTTGGGTCCCTTCAACGTGGCCCTCGGAAAAGGCTTGTTGCTCGGTCACTGTGTGGCGTGAGATTATTTCTCGGCTATTTCCTAACAGTAAAGAAACCCTGTGTGCGCAGTGTTCTACAATTTTAATAATTGGTGGTTAATCCTAAGAACGTATGGCTTTATTGCACGCGCTCCTTTTATTACCAGACAGGGGCAAAGTCGGCCTGTGACTCAGAGCTGGGAGAGTTGGTCCACTTCTTCTTCCCTTATCGTTTCTTGTGATTGGTGCAAGTGGCAGACTGGGTGACACAAGTCGTGGAAAGCTTGCCAAGTGTGCCGAGGTCCACTGGATCCAGGACGGTTCTCCAGTCCGGGGCCCTGAACGTGGGCTACTTGGCTTCATTGTGAGGGCCACGCTGAGTCTCAACTCTCCCATGTTGGATTTTTGAGTTTGCCCACATGTTTATGGGGCGAGATGGTTTCATGTATCCGAGGAGGAAATGCTCAAATGACATTTAAATGTTCTGTTAAAAATTCTGGCTCGGATCCTGCCCAGTCTTTCTCAGTTATAGCCAGACGTTTTTTTTTTCTCTCCTAAAGATTCATTTTATTCCCATCAAAACAAGTAAAAAGGGAGCCCAGACTGCTGATAATAAAATACACTCTGGTAACAATTATCACCCACTTAGACTTGACTCCCACATTCGCAAGGTGTTGGAAAGCGCTCATAAGGGGAAAATAATGTAAAGGGAGGGCAGAGAGAGCGCGTCCCCTCTCCTGTGTTTCTGTGTGGTGCCGAGCCAAGAAGCTGACCTTCAGCCGAGCTCGCCGCACCGAGGGGAAATGGAGAGTAGCTCGACCAGCTTATGACTAGAACTTACTCATTCAAGTGAAGCTATGATTCATCACCCAAATGTCAGGTGCCACAGGAGCTCGCTGTGCAGTCAGTAGGTATGAATATTGCTGCCATGTTCAATAGAGAGAGAGTGTTGTGTGTGTGGTCCTAATGGTGACACTTCTACGGCCCATCAGCTTTTATCTGAATATATGGCTGTAGAGGTGCTTGGTGGAACAATGAGTGTCATCACTAACCATCAAAAAAACACACACACACACACACACACACTTCAGTGTCAGTCCTGGAAGGAGATATGAACAAAAAAACAAAAGAAAAAGATGGAAGGGAGACATTTATTGATTGATGATGTCACCTGCTGGGAATGTCTTAGAAGGTTACCACGCCGGTTTAGGGCCCGGGAAGATCATTTCTCCATGTGTTCCTCCACTCCGCTTTTTGTTAAGCCCCCCTCCACTACCGCCGCCAGCCAGATATTTCCTAAAGTTCACAGTGGAACAATAATGCGCTCTGCAAAGTGTTCCTCGCAACCTAATTATCCTGCTGCGCTGCGCTTGGAAAACAAAAGGCAATTATCCTGCCGTGTGCAAAGCTTTGCAATAACAAAAGACAAACCTGTTTTTCCTCCTAAAATGTATCTGTCAGCAGCGGCGTCTAAGAGGCAATAAAAAAAAATAATAATACTTGTGCGGCAATCAGCATCTGTCTTCGGTGTTTGTTGTTTTAATCTCCGTCTCTCTGCCTCCTCCTATATTACTCTGCGCCGATAACACACGGAGGGCGAGAGCGAGGCCTATAGAAATGTACAGTACGCTATCTGGTGACTTATCGAGATTTACGACGTCTTACTTCCTGTTCTCACTTTGGGGAGCTCTGCTGCCTCAGCTAATAAATTAATCCGGCCCTCTGGTTGCACACTGGTCCACATGCACACCAAAGCTACCAATACCAGGGCCTCCCTAAAGGCCGCGAGTTATGAGACAAAGTGCAGGAAAGCAGCAGGTTTGAACCACTACGGTGTGTGAGTTCTCTTGTGTGTGTGTGTGTGTAGGTTTATGTGCGGGTACCCTAGAGCGTGCCTGTCGTTTATGGATCTTCATGCGAGGAAGCCATCAATCCCGCTCCTCCATTTATCAATAACCGGGATTTGCTTAATTGATTTCCTCCCAGCGGGCTGAAACCGGCAACGCGTATCATCGCAGTATATGGAAAGAAGAAGAAACATGCCGGAGTTTAACGTTTTTTTTCACGGCGGGATCTATCAATCCTCTTTTGATATTTAATTTGAGGGCGGATGAGTGAAATGGCGAGGGGTGGCGAAGGAAGGAGTATTCGGGCGGAGGAGCAGAAGGGGGGGCTGGATGTGTCAACGTCCTCAACCGGTAAAGAAGCGGCTAACATTTGATCAGAGCAAATCGGATTAGTTCTCATTTAGCTGAGTGGGATTACGCCCGAAAATGTCACTTTGTTATGACTGATCACGTCCCATCGGTTTGGCTGAGATGAGCACTGCGTCCCCGCCCCCCCCCCCCCCCAACACACACACACACACACACACACACACACACCGTGGGGTAAGGAATTTTGCTGCAGTGACTTCAATTTAATGATAATCTGACAAGGTTGCTATGAGTGGGTCCTGCATGTCCTCCAACCCTCCTTAGCTAATATTTACCTCATGACCCAGAGCCCCCGCGGCCTGTTTGCAGCGCCCCAGGAAAGGCAAACAGAAGGATGTGAGGGAGGCGGAATGAAGAGGACGCGCTCGCACACCTCTGGCCCCGCCGAGTCGGCTGCACTGGTTTTGAACCCTTTGCGTTTCGCCCAGGCACGGAAACGGTTTGCAGACGTTTTCCCGGCCCCCACGTGGGCTTTTTGAAGCCCACAAATGAGCACGAAATAGCACGACTGCAGGGGAGAGAGGCGTTCGTGTTGACGGAAGGCAGCCAAAGCCTTCGTCGCCGCCGGTCTTTACTTACTCATCTTATTTCGCCGTCCGCTGACCTCAGCCGCTGCTCTGCTTAACACTTGGCTGGTTCGGTTTATCGTGTGCGTGCACGCTTTAAAGGTTCAGGGAGTTTGATGATGATTAAGTTGGATTTGAATACCACTGTGGTATTTAGTAAACATGTTTAATTTATTTTTTCTTTACCAAAAGTTTCTCGAGAAAAAATAGTCCGATACATTTTGAAAGCTTCCATAATTCTATTTGGCTGTTATTAGAATAGGGGCACAGATGACCTAATTCAATTTCAACATTTGTTTTCACAACAACCTTTTCACATTAAGTTAATTGGGGTAAAAAAATGTTTTTCCTACGAGTTAATTGGGGGGAAAAAAAGAAATACTCTCTTATCTTTGTTTATAGAACCAGATCCAATCAAAGCAATTTCTTTTTTTTTTTTTTTTTTCAAAGCTTTTGTTCCGGAAGACTGAGAAACCTTTTGACTCCTGCAAAGCGGTATTCAGAAACGCTTCCCCGAGCTGACATTTGAATACGTGACAAGGACTTTTAGTCGTAGCTTTCTTAAAAATCTCCACAAACTGCCGGAACCTGTCGAGCGAGAGTCGGCTGAAGCCTCGTGGACTGAGAAGAGGAACCGGATCCGGCTGCTCGGTGGACGTCAGGGCCCCGAGGCCTGTTTTCCGTTTCAACCCCGCTGCTTGCCCCCCCCTTTTTTTTTTGTTACCCCTACCTACACACCTTCCTCTCTGTCCCTGCTTCCCAGAGTCTCCCCTCTCTCCCCCTTTAGAGTCTGATCGTGTTTCCCTCTGATAAAGATCTCATTACACACAGAGAGGACTCCGAGCCTGAGCCCCACTCAGGAGAGAAAGAGCGAGGGCTTGACCAATAAGAAATATTTCTGGGGAGCAACTGGCCCACGGTGCTGTAAAGGCCCCCTGTGTCCCGCTCGGCGGACAGCTGCGTTTGCCTCTACGTGTTGTGTGCACTTCTGTGTCGACATTGCTGTTGATTCAGCGGCAGGTCCTTCGTTTGGTTTCAGCGGCGCAAGGAACCTGCAGCTCTGTGACGGGCTTTAGGTTATTTCAGGGGGATGGGGGGGTGCTTTTTTTCCACCCCCTCCGACCCCCATCATGGTTTCTGCTCCAGATGGACTCACTTTATCCTCTGGTGGTTTTGGCCGCCACATCACTGACAACTGATCATTCTGCTCTTTGTGTGTTATTGATGCGATCGTTTCTTTATATTCGGGCAGTCAGGCACATGAGGAGCCCGCTTTCGTTCCCCCGGCTTACGGAGCATTTGCAACTAATCTTTTTGATTTTTGTATTTGAAAAATAGTATAAAAACAACATCTTGCGTGCATGGATATGATCATAACGGTCCCTCATGACCCAGAGTTAGTTGGTTTTCTTTCGAGAGCCACTTCACTCACAACTGGCCCAACAGCTGAATGTAATGAGCCAGTTGACAGAAGAGCTAAAAAGATCATTTGATTTATCAGTTTGCTGATCAAAAACAATGAAATTTGATAATCAACCACTTGTAAGGCAACTTTGAGAAAAATATTTTAGTACTGGCTCAGTATCAGTATAACATCAGTATATTATAATTTCTTGAAACTTAGGTTGTGAAACAGTTTGTGCGTAAAATAACTAGACAGGAATGTCTGGCGTTTTTCTTTTTTTAGTTTGATCCTGTGAATTAAGGTTGATGAAATCCTGTAAATACCACCAGGTAAATGTTTCAAAGAGAGAAATGTTTCAAACATGTGTCTTGTCTCATTGTTTATATTGCCTGCATACTGTGAAAACTCTCCACATTTCTGCTTAATATACTTTTCAAAGAATAACTTTTTTTCTTTTTCAAAATCGTTGGCTGCAAGTAGTTGTACGTTTTTATCGTGATTGTGTATAGACAAAATGATGAATCAGTTAACCAATAATGCAACAGACAAATGAATTGCTAATGTTAATAATTATTAGTTGCGCCGTAGAACATACAATTATCTTAAATATGTCTTAATCTTGAGCGCCAGAAAATACCAGACTCTCATGTGGGCGCGACAGACAACAGGCTTATGTTGTCTGCTGTGAGTCACCAAAAACTCTTACAAACCTGTCGAGACTTTGTGCTTCTCAACATAACAGTTTTGGTAATAAAACTTAATTAAGTGACGCTGGCCAAAACAAACACGTCATTAATAAGCGGTGCGATAATTCCAAGTCCAACTATTTAGTTACAAAAAAAAAAAAAGTCCAGTTCATTTTTACCTAATTTCTTTGCTCATGCAACAGTTAAAAGACCCAACGTCTGGTATGAAAGGGACAAGTATAAGCTCCTGGTGGAGAATGAGTGCCAGAGAGTGCACGTCGGTGTGCCATTGTTCTTTGTCCAGCCACAGAGGAGCATTAAGGAAGTGTTAGAAGCGTGCCAGTGTGCCCCTGTGAAAGTGTCGAGGGCCGAGCGCTGGACGAGTGTGGAGTGGCTGAACAGTGGCTGCCTTTACAGGCCGCTGGCCCCCCGGCTTCATTAGACGGAGGCCCGGCTGGCAGCAACCAGGAAGTTCCCATCGGCTCCGGCTCTGCCAAGCAGAGGCACAGGCGCTGGAAGGCTTCCCCTCAAGATCCCCTCTCGCCGCTCCTGCTTCGGCTGAATTGATCAAAAGCGTAGGGATGCGGAGTTACAGGAAGTAGAGAAGGAGGTGGGGAGGGGGAGGTGCGATTAAAAATGGGGAAAAGCTTGCCTTTTGTTTGCCATCTTAGTTATTTTGCATAAGAGCAGTTGAAAAGTAAGGGGATTAAACGGGGAAGGAAGCTAATGTAGAGCGCTGAAATGCAGCCCTGGGCTCAACCGCACATCCTTTCAGTCCAGCGTGAAGCTCCCAGATTACTTCCATGTGTCAGTGTGAGGGGGACGGGGGAGAAAAGAAGAAAGGGGGACGGGGAGACCAAGTTGAGCGATTTTGAAAAGCGAGTGGACTTGAATTGGTGGAGATCAGCGGCGGTGTGGGACAGTGGAACGGATCCGTATGACAGGCATCTCTAAAACCATTACCCCTGCGGCTTCGACTGGGGAACTCGTAACCTCCCTCTCTGCACTGACCTCATAGACTTAACTCCTTCTCAGAGAACCCCTCTGTGCTGCGTAGGCCGAGCTCGTCAGACGCCGGGCCCCAAACAGCGGGCAGACAACCTTAACAGCCAGCTGCACTACGAGGCGTCATGAGTTGTCTCCGGCATACAGGCGGCGAGGGATCGCTTTTACACCCGGTTTGGGGCACTTGACAGACTTTTGTAGGGAAGGTTTGAATTTAGTGGGCCAGGATTTTGAGGAAGGGGACGAGGCGGTACCCAACAAACAATGTGGTGGATTATTAATACGTTAAAAAAAGGTATGAGGCAATTACAGTGTTTTCCATCAAGTGGTGAAGAACAAAATATCTTACTAACTCACAGTCAATAGTTTTTTTTGTAGTTTTTTTAACCACAACTTCAAAATATAGAAAGGTATTAATGTACATAGTTAAAAATGAGTGCATAAGAAAAAGTCCAGTTACGGCCCTTTTAAGCAGACAATATTATATTTTCCGTAGCTTTAGTCCACATATATAACATTACAAAAAATATACTCTGCAAAAAAATAAATCTGGACTCAAGGTCCTGCTTCAAACTTTACTACTACATTTTCTTGCTACATTTTAAGCTTTCAACAATACCTACAAAATAACTATCGCAAAACAAAATCAACCTTCTTTTCTTTTTCTTTTTTATTACTTTAAATAAATTGACTAACTTTGATAGTAGTGCAACCGGCTTTCTTCGGGTCCCCTGGTGAGAGGTGGATTTATGTTGTCAAACGTGAGTCAAGCTCCCCAAGGTGATTAAGCAACTTTAGCTTGCCACAACTAATTTTTTTTTTTTCTGTTCCAAAAAATAATTTTCCACCCCTTAATATGAATATAAACAGGAGATATTTCCTACCGTTGAACCACTTACCTGAGTGACTCCTAAGGTGGAACCTTGCTTTTGTAACCAATGGTATCTTACAAGTGGCGACCGGATGAGGCATGACCGTACCCAACCAGCTCTGAACATATCATTAATGACCATCATGCAGCGCTTTGTTCCCTGTTATGGGTACACTAATGGAGTGACAGGGTAATTGAATGGAGTGCTCGGATAATAGAATGATAAAGTAATGGAATAGTGTGGTAGCGGCCCCCATTTCCCAAGGGATGCCCCTCGTAAGTGTGTCAGTGTGGCAGATGGGCGGTCTGTAATGTCTCCCCCCCTCCCCCATTAATTATAAAGCATCATAATCCATCCATGGCGTACAGGGGCAGGACATGGAGACTATTAGGGCCAGCGTGGAAACGGCACAGTGTATAATCCTCAGGACTTTACCACTATTAGGCTCCCTAGGCATCACGCACAAAAAATCCCTCATTTCTGCTGTAATCTTGTTTGAGAAGTCCCTTTCCTACACTACGTGCGTGTGTGGGGTTTTTTTTGTGTGTGTCTGTCTCCCTTTTTAAACGTGTGTCCTAAATTTTTGAATGTTAACTGGAAGTTTGATCTCTCTACGAATCCCCCCCCCACCCCCCTTCTTCCACCTACTTTATCTTTTTTTTTTTCCCACCATGCCGCAAGCCAAGATGGACGGCCCCGAAAAAAGCTTTGAAAGTTGTGTGTGCGTGCAAGTCTCCTTTAACCCATTCTGCCAAGTCTTGGCCCAGGCTTTTCTGAGCAAACTCCCAGCGTGATCCCGTTCCCCTTGTGCTGGTGAGAGGAGTGGGAAGAAAGGGCCTGTGGGACTCCCGCTGCTCCGAGGCCCGGCCCCGGCCCCTCCGCCCATGAGGGCCGGTCCTGGGATTTGGTGCGCGCCGGGGCTCTGTGTGGCAGCTGTGACTGACGCTTCAATCGCCTCTCCCCGGGACGCCCCAGCGCAACCCTGCATTCCCTTTCACACCTCGGAAACGGGGGGGAAAAAGACAATTACACACATATTCAGCAACCTCCCTCTCTGCCTCTCCGCGGTCCGCCATCGCTGGAAAGAGAAGAAAAAAAAAAACCAAGCATTTCTAAAGTTTCTGTGTTTTGCAAATGGACCCCTCCAAACAAATTGCAAATTAGTTTAGCTGTCTGCACGGCTTGGCTGCAATTTTATTATGTATCTAAAGTTGCTATTGTTAATTTAATCTATTCCTAGTAGTCCTCACTCCTAAGTAAACAGCAGAACTCGGCTATTTCCTTTTGCGTTTCCCTTGATATTCAGAAAATGTAAGTCATGGAAAAAGATTTGAGCCTTAAAGTGGAGTTAATGCTATCATGTATGGATTGTCAGTAAATTGAGTTTGTCTCCGGGCCATTGGAGCAGGGACTCATAAGCCAGCGGGATTTAACTTTCTTAATTGAATTATTTTGATTGCCGGCTTGATTGATGAAGTCACATGTGAAGCGTTTTCCGTGAGTTTTTGTCCCACTAATTCCTCCTCCAATAGAACCATACCAGACAGAGACAATAGGAACCTGCAATCAATCACAAAGGAGCATTTGCTTTGGAGAGCAATGTGGCTGCCATCGAGGTCCGAGTTCCACAAGTCATGCAGACAACGCAAAAACCAACAATGACATCAGATAGTAGGGCACTCTAAAGTCTAATCTTCCCATAATGCCATGCTAAACCCCATGGAGACCCACTGCAGGGAGAAAGGCTTTTTTTATGCCCCAGCACTGCTCCTCCTCCCATGGCCTCTGGCTGTGTGTGTGTGTGTGTGTGTGTGTGTGTGTGTGTCAAAGCATGTTGGGAAAGAGAAAAAGAATTCCAGAGTGAATGGAGATGTCACTGTCAGACGGTGGCCTCAACATGAATCCGCCATATTGGCAGCTTGTGTGTGTGTGTGTGTGTTGAGCGAGAGAGTCGGTCGGGGGTCTGGCGTTTCCCCTGCACGCCGACTTCTTTAGGCCGTGATTGGCGCGCGGCAGGACACAGGTCTATATTTCATCCCATTCATATGAGGGAGTCCGTTTCATCTCCCACACACATGTTTCCCATCAGATGTGTGTTTATTCTCCCCCATGATGTCCTCGGCCCTGGAAGCCTCTCATCTCTCCGATATTGGAAATGTGAGCGAAGGTCTGCTAAAGCAAACACAATATCCTCAAACCTCTTCCCGCTCGCTTTATGAGCTATGCAGAGAATAAGGCTACTTTTTTCTCTCAGGCCTCTGTAACTTTTAACTCGCTAAACTTAGTGCGCCAGCCGTCTCACCTTCCAATATTTCTGCACTAAAATTATATATTTCTTTGCTACTTTTAAGAACTCGCATCTGATGTCTCTCAAGCTCTACATTGTAAAACATGTCAGCCCAAACCACCCCTCTCTTCTCCTCTCCCGTCTCCTATGTGACAGCTTCTTTTGCACACAAACCTCTGTGAATCCTTCTCTCGCTCGCCTGTGTTGCTGCCTTTAGTAGCTGTGGTCGCTGCATTTTTCTGATGTATTTATACACTTCTGATTGTTGCACCTCGCACATGTCACGGATTTGAAAGTAGGAAACATTGCGTGTGCATTATGCGGGCTGAGTCAAATTCTTATTTTAAATATACATGAACGCATGAATATATTTATTGCAGCGAAGTCTCATTTCCTTCAGCGGGCGTGCTGTGGAATGGAGTGGCGTGATCCTTGACGGCGCCCCACATGCGGCCACCGGATGGAGCCGCCCGGTGCAGCTCTCACACAATGGAGTGGCGAGGGGAAGGGAAATGGTTTGGCTCCTATTGGAAGGGCGGCAGCAGTCGCTTCAAAGCGCCGCGTCTGGCTGAGGCTTTAATCGGTCTTCTCTCTGCATTAGATGTGCGTCCTGTGATGAGCCTTTGAAGGGTGCGGGCAGTTCTGGCTGGAAGATTGCGATTGCATGGCAGTGGTGTCTGTGGGAGAGAGGGGTGGTGAGGATGAGGAGGGAGGGAGGGAGGGGAGAGGGGGGGTTCAGTGGGGGGGATGCGGCCTCGCAGGCTGACACTTTTTTGTGGCCCTCCGCTCGGCTTAGCCGAAGCGGGCTCGACTGCTTCGGCGCGTTGACCCGAAAGGCGCAACGTATGGAGGGAACACAACCACACATTTTAAAATGTAAAATCTCTGAGCGTAGTTCTCGTAATTCATTTTCGCTTTATTTACTGTATATTGGATGACACTATGTGATAGAAGACTGACTGGGTTTTTACAGTTACGGTACGGTACAAACTAATATTTCATCAAATTTACAAAGGGCTATAAAGTCTCCTTCTTTTGCATGAAATTCCTGGTAATTAATTATAAGAAATATAAACCACACAGATTCATAAATAATACATTTATAATAATTAATATTGCCCTCAATCATTTTTACTGCTGACTTTCACATGCAAATACCATTAGGAGCATTTGTATTTCACAACTGAATTCACAACTGTCCTCAATTAAAATGTGTTAAAACCAGAGCAGAAACATGAGCCTACAATCAACAGATTGGGACTATTTCCACCGCAGAATATTTTATCCTGATTCATTTTGATAAATAATCTGCTGCCCTAGTCAACCAAATGAGTTGACTGTTAATTTAAATGATGGATTAATATTTATCTGAGTTACATTTTGTGTGTGTGTGTGTGTTTTGTACATGGAAGCGGACGGCGGTGTGGATGTGTCTGCAGCTGTGGCGGCGGGCTACGGTTCGAGTGTGGCGTACAGATGGCGGTAATAATGATCAGATAGCCCTTGTAATGGAGACGGCCCAGTTTGTAATGGCTTCCTAAAAGAACACATGGAGCGCCTTTACGAGGCCACAATCCGCCCGGTTATCACAGAGCAAACCGTGTGAATGAGAATAGCATCATGTTAAACAAGCTATTTATTAGCACGCACACACACACACACTTCATTTTAATACCAAGCGGCGGCATCTTGCTCGCGCTCTGCTTGTTAAAGACGAGTGTTATCAGAGGAGACGCAGACTCCCGCTCCACCAGTTAGGCCGTCCTCCCTCCTTTACATTTGCTGTTAATGAGCCTAATGATGTGTGTCACGGCGATTGCATCAGTCAATATGCTGTTCAATATGGATCTTAGAAACCCACTGACAACTTAAGCATGCCCGCCTGGATAAGATCTCCCATCCAAGGGAGGAAAGAAAGAGCAGCTCATTTGTCCCGGATCGGATGGGACATGTGTTAGCTGTCTTTTGCAATCACGAGCCCAGATTGGGAGCAGAGAATGGTCTTGTCAGTCTAATGTTGTGATAAGAAGACGCTTTTAAGACCGAGAAGGCAGCTGCGCGTCAAAAGTGCCACGTCCTGGTTGTAAACGCGGCCTCTTTTATGGAGTTCTATTGTTTGTTTGGTGTCGATAGTTCTCAGCTGTTTTTGTCTTTCCGTTGTGCTTCCCTTGTGTTTCAGCGCAGGGGTTTATTTTCAGTAACGTTTTTATGTTTTTAGGAGGTGTCTGGTTGGAGTTTTATTTCGGTTTGTGTCGAGGTGGTGTTTACGGCGCCAGAGACCGGGCGCATTCGGCTTCACTCTTTGTGGAGTTCAACAGTCTCCGTGCGTCGTGTGTGCTGACGGGCCTTCTTTGTTGCCACTGCAACTTTTTTTTCATCACGTGTACCTCAGATTGTAGTGAGAGGCAAAAAAGTGAAGGCAAAGACCCCTTTGACACAGATAAAAGCTGTTCCTTTTATAAACCACACAGCTTTTGATTGATGTGTCCCGTGGTCTTGATCCCTGTGCTCGGCTGATTAAACCCATCCATCAGCTTCTCTTATCAGCTCCCTAACAGATCGACTGCAGGACACCGAACTAAAAACCCCCGCTTTGTTGTTACACAGAAAAAGTCAAAGGCTAAGGACGGGGAGGGGAGCGGTTTGAACAAAGAAGAAATAAGCCCCACAAAAAAGCTTTTAGAGCGAAGTATCATTCAGGCCACATTCGCGGATGTGCTACGTCGGACGTATTGCAATAACCTCGACAAGAGGTCCAACAGTGGCGCTGCAGATGGGGACCAGAGTGTTTCCCCTCTAGTGGGAAATCAGAAAGTAATGTTTCCTGTCCGGCGTGTCGGCTCCCCGCTAGTGATGTGACCCGGCCCCTCGGTCACAGCTCACACAGGCATCAGCAAGATAATGACATCTCTTTCACTGACAGGCTGTCATTCACATGGCTGTGGGAGTGCCGACACACACACACACACACACACACACACACTCTCTCTCTCTCACACCTTCGCTCCTGGAAGCACGTGTCCTTGCAATTCCTGAAAACGGCAGACGAGCACGGCAGACGTTATGAATCATCAGAGCGATTTGCAAGTCAAATATCCCGTTTCACGAGATGCGGCTGTTATTTGCTGAGATAAATTTAGTGTTCCTCATCCTCCCGGTGACTGTTAAAGCAGATGTGTCAAGGCCGCTAAAACGTGGATGATTGCATGTCACTTTGCTCTCATTTATCTGTGAGCATCTATTACCATCATGTTGTCAAGTTGATGAAAACAGCATAGGAACAGCCAACAGATGGGCTCTGATTG
The DNA here is from genome assembly GCA_021346845.1 of Apeltes quadracus. Taxonomy (NCBI): domain Eukaryota; kingdom Metazoa; phylum Chordata; class Actinopteri; order Perciformes; family Gasterosteidae; genus Apeltes; species Apeltes quadracus. The sequence goes on along the minus strand of CM037920.1, from coordinate 13,649,618 downwards.
TTCACAGATGTATGATTTTTTTTTTTTTTGAAGGTAAAGCTTTGGACTGATCCCGAACAACTTAAGTTACACCAATTTAAAATTCTTAACATCGGGAAAACAAACTGGCTACGTGGTCCGACCTCAACAAAAACGATCAAATATCCCCCCGTGTGTTGTCACTTGATAGCTTGTCAATCTGATGCTAGAAACTTGCAACTTTATCACGAAACAATCAACCCCTGAGTTTACAGTCAGAACTTCCTGTTGAAAGAAGATGGCTTATTGAATTCTTGTTTCAACACGTCCTGCAGAAGCAGGTGTGAGCCTGCTGGCTCGCCTACTTGCAGCTAGTGATTTAGGGGGGGGTGTGAACACAGAGTTGCATTCGTGGCACACTCATTAACCTGGCATCCAGCTAAGCTCCTAGCCAATTCACATATTCCTCCGTGCACTATTGTGTATTAATATCCCCTCTGTGCTGCCGCTCTATGGGACGCGTTCGGAGCGTAGCCATGGCGATGATTGTGTCATTATTTCGCAGTCTGATGAGTGATATCCCACAGGACCGGAGCTGGGCTGTCCAGGCCTGTCGAGAGAGGCTGATTAGAATTGCAAATGGCCGCCAAGTGTTGTGTTTATTGTGTGTCTCAATATTGGAGACATTCAGGCGAATCAAAGCGCTCAGCTGGAGAGATGGGGCCGAGGTACGGTGGGCCTCTCTGGTTGGCACCATGTCTTCAGTGCTTACACAGTGACACACCCCCCCCCTCTACTCTGTTGTTCTTCTGTTTTACGCTCGCCGGTCAACTCGTGTGTGTGTTTGCGTCCTGAAGTATGTGGACACAGCTGGAGGAGAGCGAAACAGGGGCAGGAAGAGACACTAAATCCAGTGCACTCAATCATCTGTAGTGCAGCGGGTCCTCGCCCAGCTGAGAAATATGAAACACGTTTTTATGGTAATGACAGAGCAGCCAACAGGCATAAATACTGGAGGAAGTGCCGAAGGATTAAAATGTCTTGTTTGTTTGCTCATAATGAAATGTATATTTGATTTCATGGCTTTTTTTTTTAAACGCTGGAGAGACTGCTTTCCATTAGTGAAATTTCTTCTCTTCCCCCTCCCCCCTCACCGCAATAAGGTGTGTGGAGTCCCATATTAAGGGCTGGGGTATCTTTAGGGATCTGCATGCTGTCACGCCCTGCAGATGGAGCCCACTGGCAGCAGGCCCTTGTTATGGCTGGGTGACAGATTGTGGTACAAAGTGCCCTAAATACACACTTTTGCCGCAAATCACTCGCAAATTGTTCTCCCCACCTCCCCCCCAATGATTGGCCATTACCCCATTATTGACTCACTGTTTGTACAGGATTCGGCCAAATCCATCTGAAAGGCATCCTGTTGTTCGAGACGGGGAGCTAGTGCTTTAGCGCACCGTGTAATTCACTCTGTCAGCCGCACACAGAGAGGCCTATCTTCTCTTGTTTCGCTACTGTCGGCTTTTAAAGAATTTGTGTGTGCCCGTGTGCGTCTGTGCGTGCGTGTGTGTGTGTGTGTGTGTGTGTGTAAGGTACAGGCACATGCAAGAATGTGCGCTCATGCATGCATACGTCCCTGTTGGAACAGAGGATAATTCCTCGGGTCATACACGCTCCCCCTTTTATAGCGCCGCGTGACCGGTCGCAACAGGCCTGCGTGAGGCCCAGGTACGGACGTGCACAGCGAGCAGGTATCACCGCGGCGGTGGAGGTTTTAGCGCGGCACACAAACACACACACGCACACACACTCGTTCTATTTTCTGAGCTCCCGCGGCTGCGGGCTAAATGAAACAGGAATGCGTCCACACTCGACAGCAGTCTCTGAGATTTACTGTGAGTTTTTTTAACCGCAACATGTGAACTAAGGGAGGGCCAGAAGCCAACGCAAAGGCTCACGTGTCCGGCGCGATACGATCAAATGTCACCGGCCTCGTGAGGGCTGCACTCGGCCTTATGCGAGGGAGCGGCGGCTTACGGCCTGTTTAGACAGCGCTGTGTGCCGTTGAGCTTGACAAGCAGTTGATGAGAGATCCTTAGAATTGTGTGTGAAGGAGAAAAAGAGGGTAGTGTGTGTCGGATCGCCGACGTGGCCGTTTGTGAGTGTGTGAAACCGAGGAGAGAGTTCATGAGGTGACGTCTCGTCAGCTGTTTGACTTTCCCAGTTTCCCAGGGAAGCAGTTTAAAGAACAATACCGAAGAAAAACCACTGACTGCCGACAATTGAAATGACAAAAAAAAAGGAAGAAAACCCCCGGTGCTGTTTGTTGGTGCCTGAATTATTGCTGTTGCTTAAGATTGGAAGACGAGGGAAATGTTTGAGTGACCGCGCTGTGCTCGTAGCAGACGCCTGTAACCTGCCGGACTCCTCTAGCCATCCATCTCCCAGCGCCGCTCACAATGGCAGGAATACATTAAAAAAAGAGTCAGGAGGGAAGGGGACACAAGATAAATATTGTGCTGGTATTTTCCCTCCCGCTGTGCTGCAATTGTCTCTCCCGCTGACAGATGAACAATGAAAGTATTGAACTTTTGCCGCGTGCTATCTTTTACTTCTGGGTTCAGAACCGTGCTGTCAAAGCCAGACGAGTTCTGGCAAAGATTGATTGACTTGCTTTCTGTGCGCCGCGTCGCCCCTTTGTTCTTGTGGGAAGGCTTTGGTTCCTCTCCAGCATCCCAGACTTTCGGTAGCACATTAACACCTGTTAACATACAGACTCATGCAATATTTATTCAGCTCCCCTCCTTTAAATAGTAAGGAGTTGCTGTATAATTCAATTCAAGTCATTCCGAGAGAAACAAACTCTAAATATTTTATTCTGGGCAAAAAAGGAAAATCAATTTGTATTATCTATTAGGAAACAAGGGAAATTTCCCTTGTTTCCTATCTGTTTTGCATTTAGAGATTCCATTTTCACGACCGTAGACCTGAATTCAAAGCTTCAGTCCGTTGGCTTGGCTTAGTTTAGCTTAGCTTAGCTTAGCTTAGCTTAGCCTAGAGGGGGTGGAGGGATAAGGCAGCCTGGCTCTGTTGAAAAGTAATGCATTTTTCCTACCAGCGCCTCCGAAGTGCACCGATTCACACGTTGTATCCCGTTGGTTTAATCCGTGCAAATTGAAACACAGACACACAGCAGTGTAACTGGCTGGTGCCGGTCAGATTCTGTTACCTTCCTCCAGAGCTATGCGAGCTGTTTCCCCTTGTTGTTTTAGTCTTCAAGCTAAGCTAACAGGCCGCTGGCTCCGGATCCACATATTTGCTGTACAGATACGTCAGCGGTGTCTCAACTCCCGGTGAGAAAGGTCTAGATGTGGACTAGATGTGTCTCGTAGAACGTAGTGGAGCCTCATTAGCAATGGACGTCGGGTTTGTTGGTGACAGGAATGCGTCCCTGTGGCCGATCCCTCGCTGATTTGATTCGCGCCAGTGCCAAAATACTGCGGACTTGAGCAGGGCTACCCAAGTAAAAAGAGAAAAAAAGAGCTAACTTGAGCTTTAAAGCCTCCCATCCCCAATGAGCTTTTTGCTTTGCTTCATTATGCAGTTTAAAACCGTGATCCCTCGAGTCATTTTTAACCATGCCGAGATAGTAAGGCATTTGTTGAAAATTGAATTTAGCCATGACTGGCTCTGTCTTAGTCAAGCAAAAAAAAGTTAAGCTGTTTTTGCATGTTTGTGGGTGTGTTTTTTGTATCACATGTAATGTGCTGATCGAGTAGCCGCCGTGACGGCCCGTTTGCTGAGGGCTTCTTATCGATCGGGGATACCGAGCAGGAAAATGGCTGCCGGTTACAAACCGGGGGCAAGCTGCTCGGGTTTGATAGTGGCCGTGATTCTGTTTCTCCCTAGTTTCTCCTCCGCTCTCCGCCCCCCAAGCGGGAGAGAAGAACAATCATCAGAGTGTGAGAGGGGCCATTGTTCGTTGTGGAGGTTCTCCTGCTCTGCTCGCCACTGATTACAGCCTTGCATCAGGGTCCAGCACTTGACTCTGCTCTGCAGCTCTTGGTCCTTGGGGGAATCTCTCTATCTCTCTCTGGCTCTATCTCACTCTCCCTCCCCCGGACGGTCACACAAACACCCTCACGCATACAGTGGGCGCGGGCCAGGCGGGTTTTGGCAGCGACCGTAGACCGGGCCTGTGGAGAGATCTTTACGGAGCATGCAGAGCCCATCTGTGGCGGCTCCTCGGCGTTGGGAGGCAGCTGGGTGTGTGTGTGTGTCTGTCTGTGTGTGTGTTTGTCTGGTTGTGCATGTGTGTTGTTGTGGAGGCCAGGGAAGGAGGAGGCTTGTGTGCGTTCGGGTCAGAGAGCACCCCCACAATGAGAGCTAAACTCCGGCTGAAACTGACCCAAGCGCTCTCGCCTCGCCTCGCCAAATCTTCCCCTTCCCTCCTCCTTTTATTTTTTTCTCCTTCCCCTCCGCCGCTCAAGCCCTCCAGCTGGAAGAGCTCAGTCCCTGGGATCCGGGATGAATAAGTGGAGAGGCAGAGAGCAACAGCCTGGGTCCTCTCTCGCTTGTCAGTGACACCGTGGATGACGTTCAATCACAACCGCACACACCCGTGCTCGCCTAACTCTTGGCTGCTCTCGGAGCGGGATGGGCTCGCCAGCGACGGAAAACCACTGCGGCCGTAAGGAGGAACCGATTACTTCTGACTCTCCTCTCGGCCTCCGCTGCCCGTCCGTCTCACGTCAACATCCGCTCCCCTCTGAGGGCAGAGACCATTTAGCCGTCATCGTGTCAGCTCACCAAGGTGTGATGTCGGCTGTCACGTGATCGTGACGGAGGGCGAACGCGCCGGGCTTGCTGGGTGGACCTGTGTGTGTGTGTGTGTGTGTGTGTGCTTCCGTGTCGTGTAGCTTGTCCGTGTGCAACTGTTCTGAGTCATGCTGAATCTGATTCGCTCTGCATGCCAGCCTGTTGACTGAGCTAACCGAAGCTAGTGCATGTTTGTCTGTGTGAGTGTTTGAGAGAGAGATGGGGGGGGGGGGGGGGGGTGTCTGGGTTCACACATACAAAGCCGCTCTTGGCAGGACGGATTTCAGGATATTCTGTCCCTCTCTTTTGCCGGTGACATCTTCATTTATGTCCCTTTTAATGGGGACAACGCAGAGGGGAAAACACTCTGCTCTCTGCTTTTCAGCAAGTCACAGTTGCCAAGTCTGGCCACTAGAGTGGAAATGCAGGTTGTAGCGAGTTTGTAGTTCACCCAAAGCACCACTCGTTAGCAAGTTTGTCCTGCTTCTCTATAATAAGGGTCAAATCCTTCCTTGCTTTGCTAAACAATCCTGGAGCCAGATGGACCCTGTTTTGCTTAATTTTAGGATCCTTGTGTTTGTTTGTGTGTCTTTGCTACGTGTGTGTAGGTGTATCTGTGTGTGTGTGTGTGTGGCCTGTGTCTGCATTGCGGCAACTTGTTTACCGTGTTTGACTTGAGGAAATCAGCGTGTGTACACTGCGGGGCGCGTGTTTATGTGTGCGTGTTTATAGACAGGCCTCCCTAAGAACATCTGCCCCCGCGACGGCCTGACGGAAGCCAGCTATGTATACAAGCTACGGCCACTGCGGGCGAGGACCCATGACCAGCTCACCCTTCCCCCGCTCTGACGTCTCAAACGTCGGGGGCGACGGACGGACGCGTCAAACCATCTTCGGATCAGTTTGACACGCGCGGGCCTCGCGGATGCGGCAAAATCCCCTGGAGCTTTTTCACACACACGTACTGACAGTTTGGCGGTGGCGAGTGTGAAATGATCCCGCTGTGTCAACGGCACTCCGTGGATCTCAACCGCACATCAGCAGAGATGCCATTTCAGCATGGCGAGGCCGGGCCTGTTCTATCTTGATGGATCTGAAAGCGGTTTATGGCAGGAACAGCCTCCGCTCGCAGGCAATTATTTGATATTGATTGACCTGAACGCGGGCGGGGTGTGACGCCCTGTGATTACACAAAAAACGTAGACCGCCTCCAGCAAGTTAATCCCCCCCCCCGCCCCCCTGAATTACTGTAATGTCTGATGGGACGCCAAAGAATCCATTGGCGAACCTATACGGGACATTGATTGAGAGGGCCTGAGATATGGCGGCGGCGTTGGGAGTTTCATCTGTGATAATGCTGGGCAGGTGGCCATGCTGGTTCAGTGCACGGTGCGAGAGAGGGAACACTCCTCCTGCCGTGATAATTACCCTGCAGATAGTGAGGGGAGTAGGGTACCAACCTGTTGTGCCGGTGATTGTATTTCTTTTGGCGTGACGTGCAATCATGTGATTCATGTGAAAGCCGGGGGAGCGGGGAGAGACCGAGAGAACGAGGGAGAGAAAAATGTTGGTCCGCAGAAACAAGACGGAGGGAACAAGAAGGCGGGACTTTCTCGGTCCGTTGGCGTGTTCCCCCCCGTGGGGATGTATCGCCCTGTGTACCTAGTCGAGAAATAACGGGTCGTAATTGATATGTGCGCCGTGTTCACGCTGCCGCTCAGGAGGAACAATTTATTTTGAAAGCCATTCTGTCGATATGAGCCGTTCCTGCCTCCTTTCTGTGTCTCGGGTCCTTTCATTCAGCGGGGCGGAGGCTGCCTGCCGGAGCCGAGGCCCGAGTTGACTGGACGGGGGTGTAGAGCACGTGGGAGGGGTTAAGGGAGCCGGGGGGGGGGGGGGGGGGGGGGGGGGGGGGGAGTTTGAGGCTCTGTGAGGGCCTTGAGTGGGCCTCGGTGTAGGTGGCGTTTTATATGAAAGTCGGTGAGGGCAGGGGCGCTTGAATGAGGTGGCTGGGGAGTTGGGCTGGGAAGGTCCAGGATGCACCCCACCGTGCTTTTGTGTGCTCTCACATCAGTGTTTTGTGTGTGTGTGTGTGTGCGTGTGTGTGTGTGTGGAGGTGGTGGCGGTAGAGGGGGATTGGGGTGTAGCATATGTGAGATCATGTGCTCATATTCACCAGTGGAATGTAAAAAGAGAGGGGGTAAGAGGGAAGGGGGGTGGGGGGGTTTCGCCGCTCGTCTCTTTCCCCTCCGCCGAGTTGTTTTCTGTTCTGCCTCCGCTGTGCTGTAGCGTAGGCCTGTTTGTATAAGCTCTTTACAGGATTGAGCGCGCCGCGAAGCCATCCAGATGAAACAAAACCAATCGCGTTTGGCTGTTTTGAGAATGATTCTCTTTATTGTGCTTGGTTGAGGCAGATCCACCTCCTTCCCTCTGCACCCGGGGTCATTTCCCAGAAACACTGTTTGTGTCCGCGCGGCTCTTCCTCTGTGCACTCGAGCCCCTTTTATCAATAGGTCTTCTAAAAGTCTCCAGACGACATGAATGAAAGATGCAATTCAAACTCCCTTTTCCCCCCTCCTCTTTTTCCCTTTCGACCTCCTCAAAAGTACAATAATCAGTCAGTCGTCTCCTCCTCTCTGTTGCGTGTGGCTGTGTGCAGCACCGGAGTGGCGCTGATTAAGCCAACAGAGAGACAAACGGGAGACAAAGTCCCGGCCCACCAGTTTAGTTTCACATCCTGGACTGGAGCTGGGCTGCAGCTTGCCAAGTGGAGGGCTTTTAAACTGGGCTAAACACTAATTGCTGCCCTATTTCTTTTATGTTGCTTCTTTCCCATCTGCGATGGCGCTTCCAGACCTCCACAGCAGCCAGAGCCTCATTATAGCAGACAGTTAACAAAGGCTGGGAAACAGAAGCGGAGAATTCACTTAGGATGGCTATCTAACCGCCAACCAGGAGGCCTGCTCTGAAAATTGAATCAATGACAGGGGCTGGCTTGTGATTAAATCCTTCAGGGATATTAAGGTACTATAGATTTCGGAAATCTTAATTATTCATCTAAATTGTTGCCGCTTGCTTTGATAATGGAATGAGTGGTTTGTAAAACTTTGGAGCGGGTTGTCTTGGTCATTGTTTCATATGAAAGCTGTTTTTACATTTTTAATTATTCAACTTTTTTAAACTGCACGCAATATTCCAACAAAGAAAACGGAATAAAATACCTACTTGTTGAGTCAAACAAATCTAATTATGATGTTTGCCTGGTTTTAAAACCTGGTTTCTCCCTTGTTTTTCTGTAGGTGTTTTTGTGTGTGTGTGAGGAGAGAAAAGAGAGGGGGAGGATGGAGAGCAAAATTAAAAAACAAAAAAAAACAATGAGGGAAATGTTGAGGAGGTGAATGAGAAGGATAAAGCGAGAGGGAATGAGATGGGGAGCAGAAATGGAGGGGGCTGAGTGTGGGGATGGAGAGGAGGTGGTCAGCAACAAAGGCTAATGTTGCCATGGAAACTTGTTTATGCCTCACTGATGCATCTTGTAGATCCAATTAGAGGCTGATTGTGTCCGTGTCTTCATAGACACACGCACGTGTACCCCCTACACACACACACACACACACACACACACACACTCATGAAAACATATGTATGCTGATTCTCTCTCTCACTCACACACACATAGGCTTATGCAGGGTGTTGCTTCTGAAAACCAGCAAATTGTTTGGGGAGGTAGGACAAAGCACACCCCACATTCTCTCTCTCCTATCGGCCCTTGAATTTGCCCCCCCCCGCCCCCCGTCCCCTCCAGCCGGCCCCCGTAAGCACCAGACAATAGCGTGGAAATAACGTCTCACCCGCTCCCAAGCCTCGTACGAGAGGTCCTACCCGTGCATTCTTTCATGACATCATTGCAGCCCCCCCCCCCCCTGTCCCCTCAAAAAAGTGAGGGTGTTGGCGGTGGAGGATTCTAACCGTTTTGCAAATTTGTGGTTGCGATTATGTCTTTTGTGAATTACCTAATTGATTTGGTAATGTGCCCGCCCGAGAACAATGGCCATGAATGTGGAAAAGGCCCTTAATCCGATCATGTTCATTTTCATGGAGGGTTATTTCCTCAGAAATGGGACTTAAAAACAACCGTAACTTACAATGGCTGGACGTTTGCCCGCGTTTAACATCAGGGGAGTAGGAATGGTGATCATAGACGTCCACCCGCTCGCTGCACTTACACACTGCTTTATCCCTCTTTCACCAGTCCTCCCTTCCCTCAGCCTGTCTGAAGAGTCAGTTATTTAGTTGTGAAATGATGTGTGTGATGATTGCACTCAGAGAGAGACAGAGAGAGAGAGAGAGAGAGAGAGAGAGAGAGAGAGAGAGAGAGAGAGAGAGAGAGAGAGAGAGAGAGAGAGAGAGAGAGAGAGAGAGAGAGAGAGAGAGAGAGAGAGAGAGAGAGAGAGAGAGAGAGAGAGAGAGAGAGAGAGAGAGAGACCCTGATGTCTTGTTAAAACGCGAGGGATCAGAAAGAACAACACCGGCATTGCACGCCGCTAAATCCTGCTTAAATCCGCTGGCATGGGCAGATCTAGCAGATAGCCCCGCTGCTGTGCTCGCTGTCTGCGACCACAACACACGCACGCACGCACACACACACCAACACACACAAACACACACACCCGTGGTCAGTCCGGCTGTCTAGGTTAATGCTTGGCTAACTGGGACAGCAGAGCTGAACCATGTTGACATTTTAAGCCTCAAACGAGTCCAGAACAATGATTCAGTACCCCCCCCCCCCCCCCCCCCCCCCCCCCCCGACCACTCCCCTCCCCATCAGACGGCAAACTCAGCTCATTTTCTCACTGACACACGCACACAGAAACATACACACCACTGCCCAATACATTGCAAGTACTCAGTGTAGCCCCTCATCCCCCTCCCCCCGCTCTCTCACACACACACACACACACACACACACACACACACACACACACACACACAGGGTCTCCTCCTGTTCCCCATCTTCTGGTGAATAAAGAAGAACAAGTGGTGATCTGATTGAGTTGGCAGCAGAGAGCGAGGTGGAGAGGTACAGTGAGGCCAGATGGATTATCTTAATCCCACTGGAGATGATCACGGCAGAGAGGAGATGAAGTGGGAACACTGAATCTTCCGTCTGACCCCCGGTGCGACGCGCTCCTTTCTGAAACTCGTACCTCTGATGTAGAGGCGCCGCAGAGATGATGTTGACGCACAGGGGTTATTATTGAAGTCCACAAATATGGAGGAAAAAAAAAAAACAAGCCGCTGCATTCTCTGGTTGTAATCCCGTTCGCAGCCGCTGTTGCGGCAGCCATTTTGTGTGTGGCCATCTTGTCTCGAAAAGTTTTGGTATGCTTTGATTTGCAGCCAAGTATGAAAAAAAAAAAAAAGAAACTCTCGAGAGGATTTGTGTGAAACGCTCCGTCGCCTGACGCTGAACAATGTCAAGCTGCTACATGTAGTGTTTTTGCGGGGGTTGAATAAACGCTTTGCCCGAAGGCCCACGGCAGGCAAATCTAAACCTGTAACCCCCATAGCTCAAAGTATTACGGTTGTATAAACTGTTGTCGAAATTACGTGGCCGTGTTTCCAAACTGCCTTTATTGCGCGTTACTGATGGTTTGTCTCCTCTGTTTTTCTCTGCGCTCAGGTTTGTGGCCGGACAGGGCCTCGTCATCTACCCAGACATCGGGGACAAGCTGGACATCATCTGTCCCAAAGCGGACGAAGGCAGAGAGTATGAGTTCTACAAGCTGTACCTGGTGAAGAGGGAGCAGGCGGAGAGCTGCAGCACGGTGCTCGATCCCAACGTCCTGGTGAACTGTAACAAGCCCGAGAAGGACATCAAGTTCACCATCAAATTCCAGGAGTTCAGCCCCAACTACATGGGCCTGGAGTTCAAGAAGAACGTCAACTACTACATCACCTGTGAGTTTATCTTCCAGGATGACACAAAAGTTTGGCAACATTTTCTCTTTGTGTGTGTGTGTGTGTTTGTGTGTATTTATTTAGCTTTTGAACTTCCATTTAAACACACAAAGAAAGAGAAAAACTCAGCTTCACCCTCGGTTACACACAGTCACACCTTGGAGGTTTCTGGTAAAACTGTTTTAAGGGCCCTGCAGCAGCTCCAGAGTAACACCTGGAGCGGACGTGCCTCACTTTATGAACCCGGGTGGTTTGTGTTTACAGGGGTAGAGTTCAGGATTAAGCTACAATCCTGATGGACATTTCCTCAAGTACTTCTCTACTTAAATACAGCTTGTTTTTCACTCCTACAAGATGGAAATTCAATAGTAGACCTTTTTATTTACACAACTTTAGTTTCTAAATAATCTCCTGATGATGATGATAATAATAATAGTAATAATAATAATTTATTATTATTATTATTATTATTATTATTAATAAACCATTAGTTTATTGAAAGGAAGCATAGATACGTTGTTAGGTTGGGGCACCATCATTTAATAAATTCCAATGAGTCAGCTGGGTTTACGGCTCAACTTCAATGGAGACCCATGTTTTCACTAATAAATCCATATTGATGGAATATTCATTTAGACAGAAAAGTAGTTTTTCTTTCACAGACCTTTCCGTTCAGTCAGTCCAAAATTATATAATTATATCCTAGAAATGTCCTGGAAAGTTACAATCATTTGCAGCCCTCTAGAACGAGGCAGAGGCCATTCTGCACAACCAGTGTTTTTACTTGCAGATTCTCATGTACATTTTGCTGGTGGCACAGCCGGTGCTTTTACAAAAGTAATATTTTAAAAGGAAACAAGCCTAAGGCTCCGAAACCACATGGGCACAGTTCCTCTCTGGACTGGGGGTAAGCAACTGCTCAGTCAGGTCTAATCTAGTTAAGACTAATCTTCCTGGACTGGAGTGTTTGCAGAAGGTGTTAGAAGAGGTCCCACTTTGAGGCTCAGAGGTTAAAACAGCCCATTTACCTGTCCCACTGCAACACTCCTAACCTAGTCCACCGGGGTATTGGATTGGTTAGACGGCACAATGTCATCCGCGATGGAGCGGGGGGTGGGGGGGGGGGATATAAACATAGTTGGGCCGTCACTAACTCGCCCTTTTCTCCGAGTTCTCTTAATCTTGTCCAGAATGAGGTTGATCATGTTTCTGTTGAAGCCATCAAAGTTCCCTCATCAACGAAACCTACAAAAGCATGAAGGAGTTTATTATTAGTTACCATATTCTGGTCTGTTGTTAAATAGTTTATACGCTATATGAATGTCTTCATGCATAAAGCATTGTGAAGCAGTTGATAGAGCCATTGATTACATACTGACACCCAGGAAATCCTCCCTGTATTTTACTCCAAAGAATAAGGCTGGTGTTTTAAAATGATCATTGTATACCATGAAAACGCCTGGAACAACAATTAACAATTAATCCTATCTATTCTTTAATATATATCTATATCTAATTCATAATATGGATAGCTGATACCTCTGAGCCAAAGAGCTCCTTTGTTCGTCCAACAACTATTAAAAACACATGACTGGGCGACATGTTATTTTATTACCATGGGCCTGAGCTCTCTACCTAATATCACCAGTCCAACTCAATCCGCTTCTACAGTATATTATAGTATGGAGCTGTAAACGTGTGAGAATCAGACACTGAAAGTGGTCCCCAAAGAATGCACTTCTTTCTTGGTTTGGGTAATGTCTGCTTAATCTTCCAAATTACAGTTTTTTTTTTTTTTCTTTAGTGGAGCAACATATCTTCTGACCCGTCTTTCAGGATTCACGTCTTTAGCGGAAACAAAAGGCCTTGAAGCTGCCTCGGGGAAGTCACGGCGCATTAAGAGAGACAGACTAACACACTGTTGATTTTAGTGTTTTAATGGGATTTGTAAATAACGAGCGGGTCGGTTACAAAGCTGCAGGTCATCGGACGGCAACCTAGAGTCTCCTTCTCCGTCATGTCGGCTCAGTAGCTGCAGGAGCGCGGCCATGCTGGGGCTCAGTTTACAAATGCCAAGGACGGTGTTATTTTAGACGCCGCTTTGGCCTCATCTAATTATTACTTGAATCCGTCATTTCCTACATTTCCTGGAAGGAGTTGATTACATGCGGCGGGGTTGATCTGTTCTGAGGATAGTTGTTCTCCCACATCTGTAATTGATTCGACTCCGTATCAATGAAATGATCGGAGAGTCGATGTCTGCAGGCCATAAGACACATCTAATCTCATGCAGCATTACCCTGTGAATACACAATGGTAAAAGTACCTTTAAGAATATTCTACTCCTTTCATGGCTTTCCCCCCTGAATACAAATTATTTTAGGTTTGTATATCAAAGTGTTTGAATCCTGGATAAGAGGTATACATTTAGATATTTCTTGAGTAAATAAAAACAAGTTCCTTTTATACTTTAATCTTAAAGAAATTGTTTCATGTCATCGGCCTCTGAAGAGAAATAACGCATGCTAAACTAAAGCCTGCGTATGTTTTTCCTTTTGATCTCGAGCAGTTCAATCGATCTTTGCGAGCTCTCCCTCAAAGCCAGAATGTGGGGAAGCATGAAGCCTGTGATGTTATCAAGCGACAGTTTTTCGGGGGTCGCTCCCGTGGCAACACATCATGTGGACTTTAAAGAAATACTTCTTTGAGCTTTATTACGCCCACATGTCTTTGGAATACACCTTGGGCATTTTTCGGCATCTGCTCAGAGTTTGCTTAGCCAGCTGCCGCTCCGCATATTGTCTCCTGATTACATGATAAATATTTTACCGAACTCCATTACTGGCATGTGCGTGGGCTGCAGATGAACCCCGACATCGGAGGGAAAACTCCTCCTCTACGTGCGGCCGACTTTTTGCTTCCCTACGACGTAGAAGCCGCCCTGCTGGTGCGTGTGAGCGTTAACAACGCTTAACTTAATCATTACTCTCGCACACCGTGGCATTCTCGGTAATCGGATGAGGGATTCTGCCTCGCTATTATTATCAATACTGTTGTCCTTTGCAACACGGAGAGCTTTCTTCATGTCGGCACGTTTACCGGCGCACACTTCATCAATCACTGAGACAATGCGGGTTTGCTGTACGTGCGTGACGCTCTTGAGAGGGACAACGAGCACCGCCGCTTATCACCCCTCGGCTGATTTTCTTGTACTGTAGCTTCTGCTTCGGCGGGTTTCGTTGGGCCTCTTCAGGCCGCCTCATCCCCACCTGATGCCTCTGATGGCATTGCGGTCCGGCCCGCCGGCAGAGCGGCGTAAATCTGCCCGGCCTAAAAACACGCGGCTTATCTTGGCTGATTAACGGAGCAAACGGCTTTTGAAGAAGACTCACAGGGAGTGGACGTTCCACTAAATCTCAAAGTCCAGCCCCCCGGCTCCCCTGTCTCCAAGGCTCCGTTTGTCTTGTCCTTGATCAGCCCCACCCCCCCCCCCCCCCCCGCCCCCTCTCCCGCCCCCACTTCCACTTCTGCTCCTTGCATGAGGTAGAATAAGCAACAAAAGGTGTGGGGTAAAGAAAGCAACAAATGGTGCGTCTGTGTATATTTTCTTTGCGTGTGCGCCTCGGTGTAACAACAGGGGATCCACGTCAGCCAGGTCCCGTCTATCCCAGCACAGCTTTGACAGGAGTCGTAGGGGGGGGGTCGAAGGTCAAAACTCACGGACAAGGGGTCGCGGAAACACTGCAGGGGATCCGTAATGGTAACCCGGGACTGATCTAAACCCCAGACCAGCACCAGCCGGTGCTGTCTGTCAGCGTCCCCCCCCCCCCCCACCACCTACCCACCTATGTACACACTTGTGCGCACAAACACATAATCATCCCCCCCGGTGTACGAGTGCACAAACTGGTTGTATTTCACTGCGTTGTCTAAACACAGGATGTGGAATGAGCTGTTTGGGAGTAAAATGGCCGTGCCGCGTTTAGGGGTCGGAGTCGGGAAAGAAGTGACTTTAGGCAGGAGGCTTTTAAAGGGGAGGTGATATAGTGGTGAATAGACAAGCACACACACGTGTTTGTGTACATGTGCGTGTATAATATAGCCTCTTTATATTCCTGCCAGCCCCATTGGAGCAAAAAAAAGGAGCATTTTCTTTCCCATTTGCTCCTCATTGGAATAATGCAGCATGACTGCTCCGTGATATGTTTTGGGTTGGTAGCCGGGCCGGTGAGTCTCTGTTGTTCTATATAAGGGTGAAGCCACGAGGCAGTAAACAGCGGCAGCCTGTCGCACTCCCCTTCTCCCTTGATGTCCAGCGCAGCGGGCTGGCTGAGCCTGATCCCTCCTGACAGCTGTCACTCTCCATCTCAGCGGGCCATCGTGGACTCCGAAACACGCGACTGCCCCGGCACAGCAGGGCCGCAGGGGAGCACATGCTACCAAACCTCTTCTTGTGGCCGTGTTTCCTAGACTTACCAAAATATAGTATTAAAAAAAACCAAAACATTCGTTTGTGGATGAATTTGGAATGTGAATTTTTTTCCCGACCCGTTTAAATGTGGTTACTGACCTGGATTTAAAAGAAACAAACAACCTGAGCGTGTATCTGCCAAACTGCATTGCGCTGTGGGACGATGTGTCTGCAGCGCTCACACCTGACAGGATTAAGGCGGCATGCTGGGTGTCACCAATCCTTAGGCTCTTTTGCTTCCGTGTCTCCCACGTTGTTGTTTCTTGCTCAACAACCACCATCCAAATACCCCCCCCCCCCCCCCTCCCCTCTACCCCCATCCACCTCGCAGAATACCCCGGCTGCAGAGGAACACGAGGTCCTTCCCTGCTTCACATGTAAATGCCCCGACACATGTGCACATGCACGCTTCGCTTATGCATACGCACGCACAAACGCAGGCTTGTGCACAATCAAATAAATAGTAACACAGGCAGGTTTGTAGCTCAATGTGTTGCTGTGCAGGAACTGCATTCTCATTAGGAACACAAAGTGTTGAATGTCATCTTTTAGAGCTATTATGAAATTACCATAATTCAGTAACAGCCACCCACCGAAATAGAAAAAAGCCCCAAAACGGTTGTAATTGTCAGCACCGTGCTTTTAACAAGACAAAGCGATTTTTTTTTTATTGTCAAATTACAGATGCAAGTCATTCACACATTTCTAGATGCAGTGAAATTATTCGTTTGTGAAGCAATAACTCTATAATATAATAATGATCTAGTCTGTAAGATTTTTCGGAAATATTTGAATTATTAGCAAGCGAAACAGTGCAGGATTTTCTTTTTGTCCAAACAAAGGGCTTCTTGTTTTGTTGCATATTTAGCAGCTTTGTTCCCAGAACTTGAAATAATGGTTAAAGTGGGTCAAATAGTTTTTAAATGCGAGGGAATAAAGAAACATGGAAGCAACACGTGTCACCTCATTCACTCCGTGAAATAGCTTCTCTACGGCGTTGCAGATCGCCCCTGCATGCGTCTTGTGTTCAATGAGGAAACCTGGTTTCTTCAGTTGCTGAGACGCTGTCGTTGATGTGGCCGATTAGCGTTTCAGGCAGCCGATCGGTGAGCCTTAATGGATTTCAATTTCACCGTTAACCCTGCTAACGGGTGGGGTTAGCGCTGGTGAAGCAGCATGACCTGGGATAAGGAGATTTAACCCGCGGCCCTCCATTTGAATGCAATACAGCCGTGTGTGTATTAGTGCCGGTGTAATATATTACTTTCTGCTTGCTTTGCAAATCCATCCCTGCCGCCTGTGCTTCCTCCCCTCTGGATATTTCATTCAGAGGGGGTTAGCAGGCACAGCGTTATTGTCGCTGGTTATTGCCTTTTGTTTATTACAGAGAAGTTTGTTTAGAGGGAGGTGGGGGGTTCGTGGTTGTGTTGTCTGGAGGCAGAGGAGTTGGTGGGACACACACACACACACAAGGACTCTCTTTGAGCGGGGAGGGCTCCTCACGTGGCTGTATAAGTGAATGGTAACCATTGGTTACGCCTGAACCCGTCGCTGCTTGATGAAGCTGATATATTCATGTATTCATCTCAATTAGTGCGCTCCGTGCATCTTCAAATGCAGACACTCATCCCTCCTCGGCTGCGCTCCATGCTCCTTTTATTAGAATATTTCATCCTGCGTGTGACTTCTCCCCCTCTCTCCCCCCTTCACCCATTACGTCCTCTCCTTCGTTTATTCTGAACCTCACGTACAGAGGGTGTGTGTGTGTGTGTGTGTGTGTGTAGGAATTGAAGTCTGTGTTAAAGTCATTTTTGTTAACTGATAGTTTAGATCTCCTCTCAACACAAGGACCACAGGAGACCACAGAGCTCACTCGGCGAACTAACAACACTGTTTATTTGTTTTTGTCCTTTTTCTATCCCCTCGGCTCAAACACAAACTCATTTGCAGAATGACTCTGTCAGCTGTTGGAAGTAGCGTCCTTGTTGTCTTTGATTCCGTCCGCCAGACGCAGAAACCATCTCTGAGGTTTTTGCCTGCCTTTAAATAGCTGTAGACCAAAGGGAGCAGAGACGTCTTAAGGCTGCTGGAAAAGATGCATGTTCGGAGTCCGTGGTGATCAGGAACAGGGGACTTACGACAGGAGAACATTAGCGTCATTGTGCGAGAGGCGATTTGCTCGGGACAATCGGGCGAATCGCTTTTTAAGAAAACACAAGGGCAGGAGAGAAACGGCGACGGCCGTGAACCAAAACGCTCTCGAGTTGCATATTTGTCTCTCGTCAGAGATGTCTGAGGTCGCCTGCCCTCTGCTTTGCCAACAACACATTCTCTGCGCCTTTCTTCTCCGGGCCAATAGCTGAGCTCAAATCACAGCTCTCAGTCTGTCGGATGGAGCTCCGTCTCCCCCTCCGCCGTCCCCAGAACAGTGGTTTCTCTTTTCCGAGGCGCACTCTGAAATGGCTTTGTTTTCCGACAGCCATTCAGTGGCACCCTCAGCCGAGGCCCTGCCAAGGCGTCCGCCTCCCCGAGCTGGAGCCCGGGGCTGTTTACACAAACTCATCGGAGAAATATGGCCGTATAATTATAGAGGCTGTTTTAATGTCGCATCCTCGCGATGGAAACCACTGCATGCTTGGTCAGCTACGACGAGGGGCGGCTGATGAAACCCGGCTTGAACTCGGCATGAACATTTCTGCAGAGAGCACAGGGGGGGGGGGGGGGATTGGATCTGTGATCTAGGGTATAAAAAAAAAAATCTTCTTGATGGAATGGAATCAGCGGCGAGCAAAGCAAACAAAACATGAATCACGTGGCGGTGATGGAGTTTGCTGCGGTCGTCCAACGCATAAATACAGAGTCTAAATACTGCTCGGCAGGCCGGGGCCGAGCCCGTTTCTGTGAATTCAGCTCGGTGGCAAGATGTCCGTGTTCCATTCCAGCACGGCCACAGACACACAAACTCCGCAACGGGAGCAGACAAACACACAGGAGGTGTGTGCGTGCGCGCACAAACACGGGCATACATAAGCACAAAGCCGCATAAGCAAATTACAAGACGCTGTGCATGTTTTTCTTTCTTCATACACAGCCATATGCTTGCTCTTGCATGCAAATCAAAGCTCACAAACATCCCCCCAAAAAAGGCACAATGTTCCCTCTGCGCCCAGGTTGGCTTGCGTCATAGAAAGTGCTAAATGCATTGGTAAATGCAGGCTGGATGAGAAGCTCGAACAGAAAAGCTCCGTGTCTTCAGATAAAATACGTGATGTGTTTGCGACCATTCTGTAGGCGGCGATGGAATGCCCCCCCCACTCCCTCCCCCTCACCCAAACACACTCTTCCTCCTCTCCCCGTCCCTCCTTGCACAGTGACAGATCCTTCAGGAAATTGTTTTGAGTCGGCCAGATAGATTCTTTTTCCGTGTGTTGTAGCTGTTTATTTGTGCCGGGGCGCCAGTGGGGCCAGTGGAGCCCCGGTTCCTCTCGGACTAGAGGTTAAGCCTCCGAACCCGTGCACTGATCCTCGATCAGCGTGGCTTTACCACGTAACCGATACCGGGGGATGCGAGGGGAGAGAGGAGCACCGGGGAGGATGTAATCAGTGTGTGTGCCTAGTGTGTGTGTTTGTATATGTGCTTTAGCTGCTGGCTTTGTGTGTATTAGGATGTAATCAGCAGCATTTTCTCTGTGTGCTGTGCTCTTTGATTGGGGTTTTGGCGATAGCAGGAGAGAAGGGGGGGAAAAGTGTGTTTCTTTTCCTGCGTCTTGTGTTGCAGGCCGGGCTGCGGTTTGGAGCCTCGCTCGCAGCTCACGGTTCCTTACACACGAGCTCTTCCAGAACCTCGTATAACCGTCTGCCATGTTAGCAGGTACAGGAGTATCGTCCCCCCCCCCCCCACCCGGAGGCTCGCACACTTGCATTAACACGCGTGGACGGTCGAAGGGACACACGCTCGCCCACACACACACACACACACGCACGCACGCACGCACGCGCGCGCGCACGCACGCGCGCGCGCGCGCTTGCTGTCCTCCATCCTCTCGCTATCTATCTCTGTCTTTGTACCGCTTGCGGATTTAGTTTTTGCGGACAGCAGATGGGCCGACATCAACTCTCACCTAAATAACAAGTACTCTCTCTCTCTCTCTCTCTCTCTCTCTCTCTCTCTCTCTCTCTCTCTCTCTCTCTCTCTCTCTCTCTCCCTCTCGCCCTGCATTCGCCAGTTGCACGTTTCACTTGTTTATTGAGCAATAATCCCAAACATGAACTCTCTAATGTGCAGATTTGCTGTGTCATAATTCTAATTTGAATATCTTTGTGTATTGGGGCATCGTTTTGACGAAAAGAAAAAAAAATTGGAAGCACCGGCTTGTCATTTAGACCGCCATTTTCCACTGCGGCATGTGAAGGACTGAATCCAAATAAAAAAGAAAAATGCACATGGCGAGAATGATTAGTCGAAGCACCTCTGGCCTGCCGGACAGCATCATTACCCCGACACCGGTTTCCTCACCTGAGCCACGGCCCTCTTGTCCCTCCCGGCACACTGCATCGCCCGGCCTTTCCATCTGGCTTAGAACACCCCAATGGGTTTTTTCTCCCATGGGTTATTTGTGATTTCAAGGCGCCTCAGCCTACGGTAACAGTCGTTGTCTGTTTGCATGTTGGCGGCCCATCTGAGTTGCATTGTGACGAGGAGCACACAACAGCTTCAGCTGTCAAGACTCTCTATTGGAGGCCGGATTGAGAAGGTCATTGAACTGAAGCTCCTCTCTCCACTAAAGGGCCGAATGGACACAGTGTACAAACGCTTCGGCATCTCCGGGCCTTTTTATGCGCGACCACATATTCGGCAACACGCACCAGTGCGAGCGTGCGGGTTCTCTGACGGCGATCCGTCGCCCCTCTCTCTGGTGTTCCTTAACTTTTGCCAGGGCTCCGCCGCCTCTGCTTTCCCTCGGAGGGGAGTTTGCTCACAGATTATCTCTGTGGTCAGACTACATTTTTTGAAGTCTCATGGCCTTTGACATGCCACCGCTATCACCCGCCACATTCCGATCCGTCCCAGCGCTTCTTTTATCAGGCGGCGCGAGGCAGATTTGTCTCTCGTGGGTCTTTTTTAGATCGTTCGGGGCGACTCCTCTACCGGAGTCCCACGCGACCTTTGTAGACGACCACAAAGGCCTCAGAGGAGCCGGAGAGGATCAGTTTTATCTTCTCCACGGATTTAGCGAGTGAACCGCTGTTCACCTCGTGTGATTATCAGGGCAAATGAAGCAAGACGAAGACTTCAATGAGCCTCCTGCTGAGGAACACGCTCACTAAGACCTCGCGTGTGCATCTGTCGGCTCATTACACACGTGTAACCCGACAAAAGCAGTACCACCCACTAATGCGGATGTTGCTGCTTTGAGGAAGTACTTGCTGAGATTTGTAATAGGCTTTTAGAACAATGCAAAGGCATTGTAATAGACACAATAATGGGGGAATTGGATATAATTTATTCCATCCTTATTATCAAGCAAAATAACATAATTTAAAGAATATTTTTGGGTTGTTGTTGTGTTCCCTAAAAAACCTGTAAGACCCATTACATGTGGGTTAGTGAACATATGGCCTGTGGACCAGAACTAGCCCTGTTAAGGCTTCAATCTTGCCCATTGGATGACATTTTAAAATGTGGAAACTGCACAGATGTTTTTTCAATATAATGCGCTGCTATTCCAACACAGAAAAGATTGATTACAACATGTGCCCTTTACATCCTGACAGGAAGACAGTACCCGGCAAACAACAATGGTTGTTAGAGATATTCTACATATTGACAGAGCAAATTAATCCGTATCCGTAAACCAGACTCGTACCCTTTCAAACGATATCCGCAGAACCCTTTACCTGATACATACATAAATGTACTTGCTGTGCTGATGCTATCCGCTGCTAACAGGGCTAAAAGGGGAAACTAAGATTCTTGACTTACACAGGTTGTTGTTGTTGTTGTTGCTTGAATTGGCAAATAAGTGAAATGAAACAGTGTTGCATAGTTCCAAAACACTTCTATAATCTATAAATAAATGGCCATATACAGAAAGTGAGTATACTGATTCTATTGCTAGGCAATGCTTTTAAGGGTCCGGCCAAATGAAGATCAATGTTAGCTATGAACATAAATAGGTTTTGACATCCATTACACATTTTTTGTAGTTAATTTTAGGGCAGTAACTCTTAATGCTGTCAACAGTCAACCTACCACACCCCCCGTGCCCCGTCCCGGGTATAAAGGACTGCTACCGGAGAAAATTGAATAACATGCTCCATTTCTTTGTCTACGACTTCCTAGCATGTCCTGAACCCTGAACAGGATATGACCACAGCTTTTCTACTTTCAAATAGCAGCAGGAAGTTGTTTGTCAGCCTGACAGGAGCTCCAATAACGGGGCGGACGATCGCGGGGCGGACGAGCTGCAGCTATAGATTAAATAAAAGAGCACAAGTATGGAGCCTTCTCTGCTGAGGGAAACGCCTGGCCATGGATGGGATCCATCAAACACCAATGTGCAACCTTTGTCTGTGACGAGGAATACATTCTGTGTACTCGTTGCTACGCACACGGCCACGCACACAAGCTTTCTGTACTCACACACACACACAATTAGCTTAGCGCGGGATAAACGGCAACGCGGCCATGTGAACAATATTAACCTTTATAGCTTGAGCAAATGTGTGCGTGCTTGTGTTTGTGCGTGTGTGCGAGTGTTGCATCTCTTCTAACCTTTCCTTCTGACCAATAGGGAAGTGCAATGCCGTTTTTTTTTCCTCTGACCCAGTTCCCCTCCTGCTTATTTCTCTGAAAACGCAGCATTTCAGCTGCTATTAGTGAAACGATGCACTGTCTGAGACGGCGGAGGCAAGTGTGTGCGCTCGGGCTCTGTGTGTGTTTTGTGTGTCACTCTAAGGGTGTGGTTCACCTGTTAGTTATTGTGTGTTCAATGGTGTTAATGTGAGCGTGAGTCCACAAGAGCTGTGATTATTATTTGAGAACCATAATAATCACATGACTGATCAGATTTACACCACAAACATGGCCGCCTGAAACGTTGTTTTTTCCTTCCGTAGCCGAGTCTGTGCTTTTAGATAAACCAAACAGCCGGTTATCTGAGGCAAAACCAGCGGCTGTTGGCTGCTCGCCCCCCCACCCCCCACGCAATTTCCCCCCCACATGATTTGTTTAAAACTGCTGAGGTTTTCTCGATGGTATCGGTGAAAAGAGCCATTACAGCCAATTAGCTACTATGTCATTAGGGAGGGTTGTGTGGGCTACCGGCAACTTCTGCACACAACAGAATACATTAAACCTAAAATAGCCGCTAATATCTAAAAATGTTCCACATTAGCATCAGCAGTCCTGGTGGGCTGGATTTTTTATTTTTGCATTCAGTGTGGGTATAACTTGAACGCCGCATGCAGCTGTGCCTCCCCATCCCTCAGGTAGCACTGTGTTATTGTGCCAATCGACCGCATTCACAAATTCCACGGTCCCCACAGTGCCCACCTGTCAGACGACGTGGGTTTTGGGGCTCAGAAGCGTGTGTGCACATTGTAAGCAGGCTTTTATTGTGTGTGTGTTTGCGAAGCGGAGGAGGCGGGCGTGCGGTGGCAGGAGTTGTGCAGAGAGGTTCAGGATGCGATGTACTCCAAGATGAGTCTGTCTGCATCTGTCATGTCGGAGTGTGCTCAGTCTGTTCGTGTTTGAGACGGATGACTTGCTCTGCTCCCCAAGGTCCTGCCGTTATTCCGCGTCCTTTATCTCCTACTGATCCGACAGACGGACCTGTGCCGTGTGTGCATGTTTGTTTGTTTGTGTGTGTGCGTGTCGGTCTCCGTGTGGGTAAAACTTCTGCATGTCCAGGCCTTCTCTTATGTGCTTTGTTGAGTGCACAAGGAACTGGGGGGAGCGCTGGCTTTGCCGAGTTGGTAAATGGAGAAAATGAAGGTTGGAAGCCGTGCTCTCCGGCGGATACACCGGAGAGGCGATGCACAGACACCCTGGGCTAAATGATGCAGAGGCTCTGCGTGTCTGCAGGCTGTGAGTCGTGTAGAGACACACACACACTCGGAGACGCTTTGGGAGCTGCTGACAGGTCCGTTGCAGAGGTTAAAAGCTGTCATAAGTAGTCATGAAGCTTGAGGCCATGGAAGCCCTCCATGCATAACCTTTGGCTCAGTAATCTGGGACCATCTTGACTGATGTACAGCGACCCTACATACACACAGATCACAAAGTCACACTTGTGCACATATCTGTCCAAGCATACTATAACTGGACATCCACGTACACATACTCAAATGCACACAATTCCACAGGGGCACACACAATGAGAGATTCAGGGGAGCGTGTAAGAAATTGTGAGTGTAAAATAGACGCGGGCTGGCAGAAACACACACGCACACAAAAACATCCAACACGCACACAAGCCAACACATGCATATGTTTCCTCCGCTTCACAGAGAGAGATCACCTCCCACTTCTTCTTCTTTGCAAACTGAGCTCCTTTTAACTCCTCACTTCATCACCTCCTTCCATATTCCCTCACTGATGTATGCACACACACACACACACACACACACACACACACACACACACACACACACACACACACACACACACACACACACACACACACTAGCATGCAAGCTCACTTCAGACGGATCAAGTCTCACCCCTCCCCAGGTCGTACGCTACCTCATCTTCAAAAAAAGGAATCTCCCGCTTCCTCTCCTGCCCTTCCTCACCCCTCCCTCCTCTGTCCTTGCCCTCTCTAAACACCTCACCCCCACACACGCGCCCCCCCTCCTCCCTCCTCTCCCCCCCACTCCGCGCTATCCCATATTGCTCTCTGCTGGAAGGACTTAGAGGTGGCCTGTAATTTTGGTGTCGGAGGAGCTCTTAAGTCCTGCCTGATCTTCTGGCTACACAGGCAGCCAATGTGTGTGCGTGTGCACATGTCAGTGTGTACTTTGGTGTGTATTTGCTTCCATTGGGCCAAGTGCTTACATGTCTGCATATATTTTTAAAAACTATTTTCAACTGGGGTTGTACTTGTGCGCAGCCGTGCGTGTATTAGATCTTCGCTTACTTCCGCGCGTGCGTGCGTGTGTGTGTGTGAGAGCAAGCAGACAAATGGGGACGCAGGAGAGGAGCGCCCCCTCTGGCTGTACACTGAAGCAGTAAGCTGAGCAACAGTTGTGTGGACCTGGCCGCCAAGCACCTTAAACCGTGACACCAATCCTGCGACCTGCGCGGCCGCGGCTCCCAGGTGCCACGTGATGCTTGGTTACCGCGCAACACATTTTATCTGACCCAAATTCAATATTAGATTAGCAAAAATAAAGGTGCGCTGATGAAGTCAAAGATATGACTATTTCATATTGTCTGCCGGGTTACATTATTAAAAGGAGAATAAAGGACGAGAACAAACGGTTGGTCGAGCCGAGGGCGCCGGTTCATCTGAGACGATGTGAAAGTCCTGAGTTCTCTTTGCCTGCTTGACCCCACGAGGGAGACGGCGAGCGGGAGGATGATTATTGATTACCAGTTCTATTCCTGGGACAAAGAAATGCAGGCAAAGACATCTATTTAGATGTATTTCATTGTGCAGTAATCAGGCTTTAGACATGGCCTAATACGCAGGATTAGAAGAGGTTCAAAGTGCAAACATCTCGATCCTCCCGTATTATTCCAGTCTACCAACTTCAGTGTGTGTGTGTGTGTGTGTGTGCGTGTGCATGCTTGCAGGCATGCCAGATCTGCCGGGTAATCTGTGGAATCAGGCCCATAAACCTAATCTAACGCTCTCTGCGCTCGTTCAGGAGTGAAATATGTTGTTCAAATAGGCTCCTTCTCCCCCACTTCGAACACGGCGCGCTAATGTAAACCAAAACCAAGATGGAAACCTGGCAGGTATGAGAAACAGCCCGGCTCGGTTGTGACGCTGTGGTTTGATAGTCTCGCTCCGTGCTTTGCCTCGAATGGCAGCAGAGCGGCTTTGTTTGCTGGTGTTTTTCTTGATGCTAAGTGTGAGTGATGGGATCCTGTGTGACTGTTTATTTGTTGAGCTTTTCTTTTTCTTTCTGAAAATGTAGTCATTATTACTGGTGGTGGTTACTGTGAATACTTCGGCTAGGCTTGGCTCGTCTAAGTGGGAGTCTGAATGCTGTGGAGAATGAGGGTTTGTGTGTGTGTGTGTGTGTGTGGGTGTGTGTCAAAGAAAGGTAGCCAATGAATGTCACCTCTCATCCACTTTCTCATTAAACAACCTGCTCTCTGTCTGTCACACGGACTGTATCCATCCCCCTCGTTTGGTGCTTTGGGGCAGATGTTGCGTACAAGAGCAGGTACGCGAGCAGACACATAGACCCACACACACACACACACACACACACACACCCACACACATGCCCACTGTATGAAAGCCAGCAGCCCCTCCTGGGCTGGACAGGAATAATAAGCAGCAGATGATTCATGATGGAGTTGGGGAGGAGGGATGTATTCAGCAGGACCACCTGAGTGACCTCATTTAGCAAACCCGAGAACAAATATAGAGCGGCGCGTCACCCCTTCGCCTTAGCTTGTGTCGTCCCTCACACGTCTCCCACTCTTGCACCTTTGGGAGCAGCTCTTCGGCTACATCCTCGACGTCCTTGGGAAATCTGTGTGCATTTTGCTCACACGCGAGTGTGTGCATTTGAACGCGCCGTTGGCGGCGGTGTGCATGTGTAGCATTGGAACAGGAGCCCTCGTTGCGGGCCAGCTCTTTAACCCAGCGAGGCTTTCTGTTGGCCGACACGTTCTGTGCTGTAGATATTTCCCAACATCAACATTTGGCACCTGGTTTCTCTTATGACTTCAGCAGCTGTAGATCTTTTGTTCTCCCACTAGCCCCTCTGCAGCCAGCGATACACACCCACCAAAAAACTCTTAAATTATACAAAGAAACTGCTTTGGAGCCTGACCGCTTTATTAAAAAAGAGCAACATTCCTTCATGCGATGACCAGCTCTCTCGGTATCCTGGACGCTTTGCAGTTTGTTGCTTCGCAGTTTGTTCGACTAAATTATAAACAGAAGAGAGGGAGTTTCTTTGTTCTTCATCCTACGGTTTGCTTGATCCCCTTGGGTTTTTTTTTTTTTTTATCTCTGCCGAGACACACAGGAAGACCCAATTCCCCAGTTTCCTCTTTCCTAAACACGACATGACCGTTGGCCTTTTTTATATCTGGAAATCCAGATTTGGATTAACGTCAGAAGAGAGAGAGGGGGAGAGAAAGAGAGGGAGGCTTTCAGATTAAAATGAGCCGGCAGTGTGTCCTTGTTGTGGACAACGGTTTTGGAGTTTGAGTAATGTGACTGGCAGTTATCTGTTTTTCATTGTAGGCCGACATAATAAACGTAACTACAGATATATCTCACACTGGATAAAATGACAAACAGCAGTGTGTGAGCACATGTACGTTAATGGACTCAACGGGGGTTTCTGGAGTCAATTTCCATCTTAAATATTGCTTAAACGAGGGAAAGACATAAGGAAATGTGGTTGGAGTTGTTCACGGTTAATCGGATTATGACTTTTCCATTGGTACAGTAAAAGCCTTGAATTATTTGCCCTTTTAACGGGCCCGAGCACAAACAACGCGCAAAGTGATCGTCCCTCCATTAAAAACCCAGCTCTCGTTCAGTGCTCTGCCCCAAACAGAAGCCCCGAAGGGCCACCTTATCATTGTGCCACATCAGCTGCGCAGCCTGTTCAGCCAGCCTGAAGGAAAAGCTTATTTAGATGACAGAGGTAAGTTAACACTGAGAAGATTAGCTCCCACTGAGTGGATATAAAATTCATAGCGTGACACTCACTCTTACTCGGATTATTCCATGCAGCCTCTTGAGCTCCCATCTTCAAAGAGCTCATTTTCCCGCACACCTTCCCCTGGAAATTCAAAATAAGGTGGAGAAATTGGGCAGTCCGGCCCTTTTGGGGGTGGAGGCGGGCCTGTTTAACCCCACTGTCTTTGAATGTTCCCTTTAGAAAGAGACGTGTTCCCTGCGTAGGCTTTTCATAAATCATAGGACTCACTTAGCCTCGAGTGTTCATTCACATTAATGTCCCACGTAAATTTAAAAGACCGTTCAGTTCCTGCGCTTCACTCGTGTATGCTTCAGTGTCCGGAATGCTCGGGCCTGTTGAGTCTACAGCGGGGGGGGGGGGGGGGATTTGCTGCTGCTGTCACAATGTTTTCGCAATGCTTCCTCGCGAATTATCGCGTAGTCCGGCAACGCTAAAAGAATGTTGTGTTTCCCCTACTAATCTTCCGCCCCAGTATGATCTGATAACGTAACATAATATTACCGCAATTCATTATTTTTTGTTCTCTAATTTTGCCGGAGTACAAACTGAGCTCCCATAAGGCAACAAAATGTCAACGTTAATAATACTTAGCAACGACAGGGCATGAATCAACCAGATGAGCCTTTTTTTCCGTTCAGCGTTTCAGCACCGTCAGTTTATAGCAGGGAAAGGCCAGTAGAAACCTAGACCGAGCGTGCCATGGAGGGTAAGTATTTACCCCCTACCCCCCGCCACGTCTGTGTCTGCCCCGCTTTGTGTCATCATTAGATAAGCACCCTCTCCCGGACTATCTCTGCGTAATGAGGGTGCCATCTGAAGCAATCACCAAGGGAGATGGTCATTGAGTTGAAAGGGAGGGGAGGGGGAGAGGTAAACTCCACGCACTAAGCCGAAAAGAGGGCGAGAGAGAGGGAGAGACAGAGTGGGAGAGAGGGAGGAAGAGAAAGAGGGAGAGGCCAAGGCGGGTAATGCGAGGAAGAGAAACAAAAGCATTTCAGAGGAAGGGAGTAAGTTGAAACAGCAGACTAAGCGTAGATGGAGATTGTTCGGGGAATTCCAAAATTAGAGCTGCCATCACATGCGCCCACACAGGCGCACGGCCGCACACAAATACACACGCACACACGCACACACACAACCGCTTTGCGCTGGCCGCACAGTGCTAAGGTCAGAGTCACACTCTGCCTCCCTAGGTCATTATCATGGCCCTGAAATAGACGGCCAATTGTGTCACAGTGTCTGAAGAGAATGTGACATTGAATAAACAGCCTCGCTCCAAGTCCAAGCAGAACGCACACTTTAAAACAAGTCGAGGGAGGCCGCCGCACTCACACTAATATAGAACGGACAAACGCACACACACACACACACACACACACACAAGCGTTAAGAGAGGCCTTTAGCTCTCGGCTCTACCAGCGAGTAATGACACATGTGGCTTTGAGGGAGTAAGCAGCTCGAGGACTTGGCGAGCAGTGGGAACCTTTCCCAGCACGTCTCACCGTTCACGTATGCAAAGGAACAAATCACACACACACACACACACACACACACACACACACACACACACACACACACACACACACACACACACACACACACAGGCTCCTCCCAGTGGACTAATGTGGTTCCATTCATTTGACTTATTGGGGTGATGAGAGATACTGTTGAGAGGATCTGATGGTTGATTGAGGGTGAGAACGGCTAATCACTGCAACAGCTAATCAGTGCTTGTCGTAAATATTGATTAGTTCTGTGCGTTGTGGACGTGCTCATTAACCAGTGTGTCATCCTCTCTCCCCTCCTGCTTCTCTTTTCTGCCCCCACCCCCCCTTTCCTCGTCCTCCACTCCCTTCCTCTCCTTTCTCCTCGCACCTTGTCTCCTTCTCTCCCCTCCAGCAACGTCCAACGGTACCATTGAGGGCCTGGAGAACCGGGAGGGAGGCGTGTGCAAGAGCCGAGCCATGAAAGTCGTCATGAAAGTCGGGCAAGGTAAATGTGTGCTCACCTCGCATGTGCGACACAACACGGCGCTGCTGCCTTAAAGCTGTGTTTCCCTCTGGGTTTGACATTTTCATTTATCGCCATTTGTGGGCCTAGCGTGACATTTTTCTGCCACCGGCAGGAGCACCGACAGGAGCTGCTGCCAAGAGGTTTTAGAGACATTTTTGATTTGTTAAATTAATAACCCAATAATCCAGTTTGTTTAATTAAATGTGATTATTAAACGGGTTACAGTACAGATACATTCTGAAATTTGTAGTGTTTTTAATCTCAACTCTAAATATATGTTTCAACAGTTAAAATCTGCACTACAAACATCCATGACAGTTTTTATTCATATTTAATGAAGGATTGATAACACAGAACAATCATTTAATAATGTATGATTATACACACAAACACATTCTTGCATGGATCGAGTTTGTTTGGAGTTTAGGAATAGAATGTGTGAAATAAACATGTAACATTAATATGAACTAGTGGGGCATCATTTCTGATTATTATAAAGCTAATCAGTCAAAAAAATACACATTACATTATAAGTGCATAAAAACCTCATTGGGTTTTATAAACCATCAAATATGAATGCTCTACTGTTTATTGATGCCATGAAAAGTGGAAATTGTATTATAACTTATTGTACTGACTTTATATCATTTTTAAATCCGCAGTTGTGTAATAATATTTGACATTAGACAAGATTCCGCCACATACTTTATCATACTGAGAAAACCGTTGCTTTAAGATATCTGGTTGTATCAAGCCATTAAAGGCAATGTTGCAAATCAATAAGCCGGACTGCTTTATAGACCGCCGTATTGGCTTTACAGGATTTTTCCTTCAGAGTGATGAAGTGCGCTGATTAGATAAGGTATATCGGTAGCCGTACATCTGCCACCTGGTTACTTACTTCTTCAAGCTGTGTCTCAGTTGAATATCTAGATACATGATTTCATTGCCTCACGTACGGAGATCCCTGAGAAAGAACAAAGAAATCCAACACGACTAAAAAGAAAGGCCTTTTCTTGAAAATATAAAAAAAAAGTCCTCTGATATCACTTAGCTGTTAGTGGAGATTCTTAACCAGGAATGGAAATGTGTTTGAAAATGTATATGTAAGTGCACGATCAGGGTGAGACGTCTCCAAACGTCTGGGAGTAAACAAGCCATCTTTGTTTAGATATCCTTGGACACAACATTTGGTTCGTATCACACTTTTCACTTTTCCACGCAGTTTTTGCTCAATTTGTCGATGTCTATATCCTGAATGTGACAGAGCACAGTACACAGATGTGTTGCTCTCTAAACATCCCCCCTCATCCTCAGCGAGGCTGTTTTGACCTAAACAGACACTAAACGCCCCATGAGAGGAACATCTGCCCACCACCACGGACTGATTGGGGCTTAAAAGATGGTTCCCAGCCTGTCAAGAATTAACCTTAGACTTGCAGAGACAGTGTGTTTGTGTGTCTGAGATATTTGAGTGTTGGCCTGTGGGATGGCAGCAGAGTATCCTGGCAGTCTGCGGTAGAATGGAAGCTAACCGGCTGCTAATGCTAGCGGGGTCGGTGTCTGTTTTAAACAAATTTGGCAAAAACGGCAAAAGAAATTCCGCAACATTCTCGGGCAACAGACAGTCGTTGCTTAATCTTTGCACGGAGGTAACTTCATGCATCCGACAGGCCGGGACTGCGTCTGCATCGGCAAACGCCAACATGGCTGCCTGAAAGCAGGGCGGCGCGGACTTTTACACTCAACTATTAACATGGATCAAAGGCAGTTGAAAGGAAACGCTCACCTTCTGTTCGAGAGTTTCTCTTCTGATGCCGGCATTTTCTCAGCGTCGCCTGGGCGGCACGCGCATTTCCCCAAACTGTCCGAAGCGAGCGCTCACTCAACAGTCTGTGTGCCCTAAAAACCCTGTTTTGAGAAAGCTGCTGCTGGCCCAGCTGCTACTGCTTTAATATCTATTCCTGTGAGCGCATTACTTGATGCACAATGTGGCCCTCCAACCCCAAAGCGGTTGGAGGGAGAGCCGAGAGAAAGAGAACTTTCATTTAGCTTCTGTTCACAAATTCTGAGAAGGTTACCCTAACCTTGTAAAAAAAAAAAAAAAAAAGGAATTTGAAAAGTTAAATAGAGCAGATTTGGATTGCAATAAGTTGGTGATCAATATTTATTGAAATAAGATCTAATCTTCAGGTGGTTACAATTAAAATGTGATCGTTTTAGCTGTATTTCACAACGATTGGGAAAAGTTCTATTGTCTCAATTAAAATGATATTCGTTGTAAAAAATCAAGCCCCTACATTTCACTAAAATGATTTGGATTTTGTATTGATAATAATATAAAGATATAATAACGCTTAGAGGAGACTTTGTAATACTTTTTTTTTAGTTTTACCCATGGAAGGTTTTTAAAACAAGACTTTCATTTGTAAATGAGCATTTTTTATAAAGGATCTGAATACTTTTCCCACCGTTTTCCATCATAAATGCCAAAGAAAAGCATCAGTTACCTAAAAAAGCAATATAACTGAAAAGTGATCCTTTAGACTGACTCCACGGGTGCTGAAAGGACGTGTTGATAAGTCGCCAAAAGGGTTGACTGAAAGTTCATCGCATAATTCTTTCATTTACCAAACATGTGTTTTCGGAATTCATCGAAAAAAGTTTACCTTTGCCTGTTGTAGCTCACAAAGTGCTGCTTTTCTCTTTTCCATTTGACCACAAGTTGAAGATAAACAGTCTTTTGAAGATAAATAGGGATTGTTTTTATTTTTTTTTGCAGCTGCGCTGGATGTTGTTCCAGTTAACAGAACAATCCAGGTCTCAGCCTGGCTCTCACCCCACATGTTAAAGCTAATGCCAACACTTCCTGCAGCCACGATCTCAACATATTCTCGTACGTCCACTCGCGCCCTTTTGTCCTCTGCTCGGCGGATTACATCCTGGTGACTCACGCCAATGTGCACTTTCCACCCGTGGTGCATTTCCCTGCGGCGACGCCCCCGCGCCCAATCACGTTGAATCATGAGTTCATGTGGGAAAGCATGCGTCATCCTGACCTGTCGATATCTAATTGTGCTTTTTTTGTGTTCCGCCTTTTGTCTCCATTTGAAATGGGAAGGAAAGAGGGAGCTCAATTGATTGGGGGAGGAGATAAGAGCAGCCCATATTTTATACATTCATCATTGCTCGGCGCTCTGCTTCCCCTCTGCCACATCATGTCACCGCGCTCATTAGAAATATGTTGACTCACCGCCTCGAACGCACCTTCCTCTCTCTCCCTCTCTCTCCCCCGTCTCCCGATCATTATCTCCCTCCTTACCCCCCCCCCCCCCCCCCCCCATCTGCAGTTCTGTTGTAGTTGCTGTCTGCATAGCTAAGGAAAATGTCAGCAGTACACACGCAGAAAAATGGGTCAGAACGTTCGAAGGCTCAGTGGTAGACGGGGCTTTGTGAATCGGATCACTGTCTCCCGTCGCACCGCCGGCCGTACGTGAATGTTCCCCCCCACTTCTCACTCCTGTCTCTTCTCATCAATTATTGACGGAGCACAACAGCTCGTGGTTAAGTCCACCGCTGCTGCAGTCGCTGCGGAGCAATGCGGTGGTCTGGGCACGGAGGAGATGGAAGAGGAGATCAATTTGTTCATAGTGAGGTGGCTTTTGCAAAAACAGAAGCAAACATTATTGCTCATGATTTTATCTCCTCCTCCTCCTTTTTTTGCTTTTCCTCTCTCCAAGCGTACCTGCTGACCCCCCCCCCCACCTCCCATTTCTTTTTTCTCCCTTTCTTTTCTCTCGGTTATATCTTCCAGACACCACACACCGAATCATTTCCCGTTTCCAGTCCCTGCCAAACTGAGGTGGAAATAGAAAATGGACTGCTGGACTGTCACACACACACACACACACACACACACACACACACACACACACACACACACACACACACACACACACACACACACACACACACACACAAGGGACCCTGATGTAAATTGCCTCCTCACACGCCCTCCTCTCTGCTGCTCACACACGACCCTTCGGGCGGGCCTTCGGGGCAGATGCAGATTGTGCATCGGATAGTGTTCTGTGGAATCCATCAGAGCGGCTTGGGTAATAGTTTATAACTGTCCTCTGGCTGCCGGCCCAGCCCTCGTAAAAGCCGCGCCGCGCGCCCACCGGGTGCTTACCGCGGAAATACTTCAAAGTGCGCGTTCTGAAATCACAACAGACGGACAGATAAACCGTCTGTTTCCTTTGCGTTCCCCCCAGAGCTTATACAGCCTCCTCCTTTCCCTGTGCCCCTCTCCTCCTCCTCGGAAGTGTGCCTCTCCTCTCTCAGGCAGAGTCAAAGCCAGAGCAATAAATAAGACATATCATGGCCTTTTAACGTGATGAATAATGTAGAACAATAAAAAGTTAATATATAACTACTTTACCCTCATTCTGCCATGCCTAAGTGTATTGTAAGTATATTCTAGGTGTGGGCTGTTGTGGTGTGTGTGTGTGTGCGTGCGTGCGTGCCCTGAGCTCACATGAATGTGTCAGTGTGTTGGAGGGCCTGTCGGAGTGTTTGCTGAAGGAGCTGCTGATGTAGATGTGAGCTCATTTTTTACGACAGGAAAAGGGATAATGCCGTGTTTCGCAGACGTTCGCCAACTTGTCCTTCCTCTTTATTTCTGCTTTCATCTTCACTTCTGAGACACTTTCAACACACGCAACAGTAACCTTCTCTGTGTATAACAGATACATCAGAAGATAATAAGAAGAAATAACCCTTTCTGGCGCAGGGGGAACGAGTCATTGTAATTCAGCGCATGCAGCAGGCCAAGGCTGAGTTTCTGTGCGTTTTGTTTTTCCCACAGTCCCAAACGCAGTGAACCCCGTGGCGCCGGACGCTACAGAGAACAACGCCATACCGGAGTCCAGTCCCAGTCCGCCTGACCCGGGTCGGAATGGGCCCGAGATGCCAAGAAACCCTGGTGAGCAGATTGACAGATCAACGCTGGACCCCAAAAACAGACTCTTTGCACAAGGCTTTCCAGTTTTTAGAGTGCAAATATTTTTTTTATATGGTAAAAAGGGGGATGTTCATAGCTTCAAGGATCTCGCTAATAATTAATAATATTTAGCCTGAAAAGAGAAAATAAAAAACCGTAGTTGAAGCTGCCAAAGTAAGTATTCTCTCATGTGGCTTTTTCATGCCGAAGGCATTCCATTGATATCTTAGAGGGTCAACATGCGAAAAAGAAAGATGTCGTACAGAGTAGAATTACTCTCACCAAAACGCAATCAGCATTGAAACAATACGAAACCACACCCGAAGAAACAAATACAGCTCACTTTCTGTGACCCGAGGAGACCCAAAGACACTCCTCTTTGTTATTTCACTATTTAAACCTCATTTGAATTGCAGATGAATTGGGATTAAAAGCGGAGATAATTGAAGGAGTCACTGGAGCTCTGCGCCATCCCGCTTTCCTGTTTCCACCCGCACCTTCCAGGAAGGAGCACTTCTCCACTTTTTGTCTGACTCCACAACTTTGCATGCCACCTCCCCCAAAGTACAGACCGCTCTGCCTTTCCCGATGTGATAAGCTGCCCTCATTAAATAATTGCTTATTTGACATTAGTTGCTCTATAAAAAGATTTCCTGCTCACTTTTCCCTTCACCGAGGCTTTCACCTGTCTACCATTGTTAGATCCGTGATTATGTCAAGTGAAGAAGTGGAAGGTGGACGGAAGGACGCGTCACTGCGGTATGAGGGGCTGAAATCTCAGGAATGAAATGTGCGACAGCCTCTCCGGCTCCCTCCCAGCGCCCACAACTTAGGGAATTCCTCACGCCTCTGATTTCACCGATAAGACGGCGATCGGCAGCTCTCAGTGATGTCATGTTGCCGTGATAAGGCGCGAGAGCGCAGCCACCCCCTCCCTCGGTAAATGGTTAAGTGCGGAGTGGTCAGCCGACTGCAAAGACACAGTCATTAGAGGGGATGGCCGTCTCCGGAGGTACAAGGTACTCTTGTGTGGAGAGGGGGGGTAAGAAAGGAGGGGGGGGGGGCGTCATGGACAGTGAAGAGGTGATGGTGGAAGCAGGCGAGTGCTGCTCTTTGGCAGCAGCTGCGTACATACATGGAAAACAGATTGGGTTCTTCTCAGATTTCAGACACTGGAGGAGGCAGTCTCAGCCCCCCCTCCTCCGCCGCCGACTGCAAGAACCCCAGAGACAAAGGGACAAAATACAATAAGATATTCAGATATTCCCTCGTCAATCAGATTTTCAAGCTTTTCCCCCCATGTGTCGCTTGGCCTTCGCCCCTCGACATGTCACACGAGTCTTATCAGAGCGGGAATCTCAGTTATGTGGACTTTCTGCAGATTTCATTAGGAGTCTATTTTGAATGAGCTAATGCAATTAAATCACATCAGTGGGGCTGTTGGTCATGTAGAGAGAACAACAAATGAGGACGTGATCACAGCTGATCTGCACGCGAGAGGCGGGGCTTACTGTAAATGATACGATCCTCCGATGGTTCTGTAGTCGCTAAACGGCTGAATGAAAATAATCGGGTTAGTGAGGGTCCGTGGCTGTTACCCTTCCATTCTGTGCGGAAGTAAGAAATATCGGAGTCCGTCTGTGTGTCCTCCGCGTATCTGGATAACCGTTCATCCGGTTATCCAGATAATCCGGGCTGTTAGTGCAATTTGCTCACGTGACACGTTCATTATTAGAAAGGAACCCACTGTGTAGTCGGGGGACGGAGATCCAGGGTTCTGTGGAGCGGTATTTAGTCCGCAAACCGGCCTTCCCTGGAGTCAAAATGAGCAGGTAGTAAACAGGAAATAGAATCAAACCAGGATTCATGTCGACCAACGCAACTACATGTGTATTTTTCAGGCTGGGTTCAGTGATTTGGGCACTTAGTCAGACAACGTTGTGCTTTACATCCTGCTTCTCTAACTAAGGACGTGGGTCTCGGTAGTTGTGGGAAAAGAAGAGTACGCAAACCTTTTTTTTCTGATGTAAAACTATTAACTATTGATGGAACAACTACGAATGCTGCTCAGTACAAGTCCTGCATTCAAATGTTCACTTCAAGTGAAGCGTGAGGGAGGAATTATCAGCACATTGGGCTTAGATGACCTCAGACCTAATGTTCGTAATAAATCCATAGCAGTTTTGATCCGTTTTCGTTTGGTGTCCCAGGCCCCGGTTGCCGACGGTCAGCTCAGGCAAGTTTATTGCCAACAAAATTGTGAAAACACCTTTCGGTCTTTGAATAAAGAGCCGCTAAATAAACTGTTATCGTATCCACCAAATGTGTGAACCAGGAACCGGCAACCGCTCTGCGCCCGAGGGCTTGTGCACTGCAATACTTCCAGCCCACCCCACATCCTCTGCATATGGCCAAACGGACCTTTTATAGCTCGCATGAAAGCAGTTTTTTGATGATTTATGCGCAGTCCCTAAGCCCTCTTTGTATTCCTCTCTCCAGACCCCAGGAATCAGGACCCGTCTGGAAACACCCCAAACTCGGACAGCTTCCTCGGCTCCAAATTGGCCGTGTTCTGCGCCATCGGGGCCGGCTGCATCATCTTCCTGCTGCTCATCCTCCTCCTCGTCATCCTGCTCATTAAGATGCGCAAGCGCTCCAGGAAAAACGCCCACTCGCAGCCACGCCCCTCGGGGCTGTCTCTCAGCACGCTGTCCAATCCGAAGCTGCCCGGGGGCACGGCCGGCACGGAGGCCAGCGACATCATCATTCCGCTGCGGACAGAGAACAACTACTGCCCTCACTATGAGAAGGTGAGCGGCGACTATGGCCACCCCGTCTACATCGTCCAGGAGATGCCCCCGCAGAGCCCCGCCAACATCTACTACAAAGTCTGACGCGCTCCGCCCGGACTGCCAGCGGCGCGGCCGGGAGGGAGGAGGAGAGGAGCGTTTGATTTTTGTCCTTTGGGAGGAACACTTTCCTTTGCATTTTTGGGGGACTTGATGCGTGTTCGAGCCCAGTATTACTTCTACCACCTGCTGCACAAATCTGGAGAGATGAACACTGACCAGTAACCAGCGGGGATGTGAACTGACGGATGAGAGAGGTTTACTCTGTTTGTTTGGCTGCCCCTACTCCTCCTACCCCCCCCCTGCCCCTCTCCTCCTCTCACCCCTTCACCTCCACACCTGCTATACATCTCCCCACTGGGCTCCGAACCAGGAAGAGAAGCTGGTGGCTGGAGCGACCCGACAGATGGACCTCCACCTTCCTGGTCTTGCTGTCCCCTTTAACGGGCAGAATATAACTTATCTCAGTTCCCTGAAGTACAGTCTGTGCTACACCCAATTAAACACACCATCCCAGCACAGCCAGGAGCAGGCAGACACAGGCCCCAGACGCCACTCAGCCTGCAGTTTTGTGTGCAAGCATTAAACGTGTGGATGTGCGCGTGTGTGTGTGTGCCTGTTCACGTGCATGTGTGTTAGTCGGGCCGCCGCTTTGGGCC
Organism: Apeltes quadracus; assembly: GCA_021346845.1. Lineage (NCBI taxonomy): Eukaryota > Metazoa > Chordata > Actinopteri > Perciformes > Gasterosteidae > Apeltes > Apeltes quadracus. The sequence goes on along the minus strand of CM037920.1, from coordinate 13,611,986 downwards.
AGGAACCTCTCCAGGTAGCTCAGGTATCAGACACAGCGTGTGAAGATAACGTGTTCCTCTCCCTTCGCACCTCTGATGTTTGCCTTACGTACTATTTTTGATGGAGGATTTCCTCAAACCCTGATTCAGTTCACAAAGCAGTTGTATTTTGTTAGACTTTTCCTAAAAGTGCACAATGTATAGAGTTGAATAGATCATCATTATTACCACATCTTATCCTCACCACCCATATCAACCATTGCATTCTCCAATCCTCTGCCCCCCCACCACCCCCCCCCTGAGAAAGTACCTTAACCCAGACTGTTGACATAGAAGTGTGTGTGTTTGTGTGTCCCTTCTCCACTCGTCTGATATGAGCTTTACCATTACTCTGGTATTTATGACCTGCTTACTTGTATTTGAAGGTGTGTATTCTGTGTGTGTGTGTGTGTGTGTGTGTGTGTGTGTGTTGGGGCATGTCCGGACCAGTCCTGTGTCTGGGCTTACTTATTGGCTTCTGGGTAGAACACTCAGCTACTGTATGGAAAGGTTTAACATCCAGACAGACGGCATACTGATGCACTAAAAGATGGAAGAGCCCAAAAATGTACAGAAAAAAACCCTCATCGCTCTAGTTGGCGTCAGCTGAATGTTCTATCATCTCTGATGAGCTTTAAGGGGGGGGCGCGTTGATACTGTTTGTTCTGGCTTCTGGTGCTCCTGTGTAAGCATGATGCCCGGGCGAGGTGGGTGTAGGTTGTGTGGCTGGCCTACATAGGGAGGATGCCCTAAATATAAGTTGGACGGCGGAACGCGGCTGATCGCTGGGATACAGTACAGCCCGATGCCAATTGGCTGCCATCTGTGGATGAGTCAGTGGAGCGCTCAGTCGACTGTGTCGCCAGCGTGTGACTAATCTATGTGCCATCTCCGTGCCCACACCCGCCAGCCGGAGAGGGAGATGGGGAGAGAGAGGGGGCACGATGGAGAAAATGTTCCTGTGACTTGGCTTTAACCTGCCAGGGAAGATGGCACTGGGGATGGGGGATGGGGGATGAGGCCGGGGGGGTGGTGGTGGTGGTGGGGGTGGTGTTTGTAGTTTCGCATTCGCTTTCCCCATCCTCTCGCCAGTTGCGCTGTGAATGAAAAATGCTGTGCAGAATATTCCTCAGTCAAGGTGTTCACCGGCGAGGACACTGCAGCTCAGCTATCACACAGCCCAGGGCGGCGGGCAGCGAGACAGGATTTAGAGGTGCCGACGCTCGCTTCCAGGCGAGATGGTGGTGGAGGTTGCGGGGGGTTGAGGGGGGGGGGGACTGGCTGTGTTTGCACATCCAGCTGCTTCTGAGTGTGAGTGCTTATTTGTGCTGATATTTGCAGTTTTCTTATTTCTATTTTTCCTGCACGTGTAGGTGTGTGAAGGCCTCTCGTGGGCCGTTGGCTCACTTGTTTTTTTTTTTTTTTGGGGGTGGAGACCGGAACTAGATGCTCCCGGAACGCGGCGCAGTAGAAGACGGGGGAGCAGATGAGGACAGCCATTCCCTCGGCACGCAGACTCGAGCTGACGCTTTTGACTCGCGCGTCCAAGCGGTCCGGCCCATCATCCGCTGCCACACACACCGCTGAGTTAAAGGGCAGCAGGGAGGGAAGGGGGGGGGTTGGATGACTCCAGTGGCGTTTGCGTGTCGTTAACCTCGGAGTTAACGGTCTGAGCAGCTGCTCACGCTTTTGCGGTCCTGTGTTTTAACTCAGCATGCAGCCCCTCAGCGGCCCTCTGTGAAACGCATTTAAATCAAATATTTTTGTTTCGGATCGGTGCGCATCCATTCACCTACGCCAGCCAAGGGAGTCATTATCAAATTACCACACGCCATTTCTCATTTCCATTCATTCTATTGACCATCTCAAATGGTTTTCAAATTTTTGGGAGAAAAAAAAGGAGATAACAGGAGTAATGTAAATATATGGATAGAGCCGAATTTAAGATGTAATGTCACCTGAACACTGCTCATAAAAAGAATTTAAGATTAGATTTTTGTAATGGAGGATGTTTGTAAATAGCTGTCTTTTTAAAAGTGTGTTTTGTATGAATCCTTGCATTTTTCTTTGCTTTTTTTCTGTTTTTATTTCTATTTTAGAGTTAATCTGAATATTGCAACACATGAGCTGTCTTTTTTGTTTTGTTTGCAGGGTCAAGTATTGTCAAAAAGTCTTTGTTACCACATGTGTTAAAAGAAACAACAACAACAACAACAACTACAACCGGCGTTCAGAGTTTTAACATTGCCATTCAACGGGGCGGCGGTTGCTCAGAGAACTGTTGCGGACTGAAGCGTTGCCACCGAGCGGCTTTGGAAAGGAGAGGTCATTGAAACTAAGAGTGTGAAGTAACTCTGCACATGAAGACTGTTTAATTCCACTGCTTTTGAGTTACCCACACCTTCCACTCCATTACTAGATGTAACAAAAACATTTTGGTCCAGGAAAATGAATCTTTTCTCATTTTTATAAGACTACCGGGCTTGACGGAGAGAGAGAGAGAGAGAGAGAGAGAGAGAGAGAGCGAGAGACGTGGGATGGGGGAGGGGGGGCTCCGGATGAGAGTGTGACCGTTCTGCCGCGCCATAAATCATCCGGTTTACACCACTCATTATCTCCCAGGCGGTCTTTGTTTCAAAGTTTCTCTCTCCTCGCTTCCCTAATTTAGCGCAGAGATGTCGCTCGTGGTTTGAGCCTCTGTAGGTTGAGTTCTGCTATTGTTCAATGCCACAGTATTATTTTTCAATGTGCATGTGTAAGCAAAAAAACCTGTTGAATTTGTTTCCCTTTGTTTGAATCATAACTGTCCATTTTTTTTATTTTAATTTTTTTCTTCATTCACTTTCGCCGCTTCTCAGCGTAACCTATTGGCACCAGCTACAATGGAAATAACGTTCCACCAGTTTGGAAACTACCGCATATTGATAAATAAAATTTTTCCCATGGAACTTGTTTGAAGGGATTTTCTTTCTTTCTTTCTTGTTTTTGTTTTTTTCCTAGAAGCTTCTATAAAATGTTTAATTTGCCTTCTTCGCACTGACCACCTTGGTTCATGGCGGGAGGATAAACCATCCGCCCACGCTCGCTGCACCCCCCCACACCCCCCCTCTCAAACCCTCACTTCAGGGGTCAGTGCTGCACAGATGGGTTTGTTCTGATACATTAGTCAGATTGAAATCACAAGCAGGCTTCATAAATTCATATTCGGGGAGGATGGACACGCCTCTTTGCATAGTAACTAACACCCGTATCAACCCGCTCTGCCCTGGTGTCCTCCAAAATTACATCTCTTCATACATGATTAAACCTGATTGGCTGCACTCTGCATTTCCATTGAGTTCGGTCTGAAATTACAGTCCCCATTTAGCCAGATTGGAGGAAAAAAGCTCTCCCGGGTCCCTTTGTGAAAGCAGAGATGGCATGAAATGCTATTAAAGTGATTGGGCATTTTCTCCGACAAACACATCAGTGTTTGTGGGCGAGGCTTTCGTGTGGCTGATGATGTTAGCAGAGACGGAGTGGGCGAGTGAAGGGACTTGGGGAAGAAGTCAGGGCAATGAGAGGCATAATGTGCCTGTGGCTTCGCCGGCTCCCACCCCCATCCTTGCTGTTTCTCCTCGCGCCCCGGGGCAGGTGCGTTCATCTGGTTTCCTGGCTCCGTCCCGAGACGCCCCCATAGATCCGCGATACTGTGGGTTTATTAAAACCTTCCCCCCACTGAGCCACCGTGTGTGACTCCCATGTTTTTACTGTGTGTGTGTGTGTGTGTGTGTGTGTGTGTGCGCACATTTGCCAAAGGGCTCTCCTGTTGTTCTAAAACCAAGTCAACATCACAAACACAAGGAACAGTCGCTGTTGCAGCATGGATGCACTGCAGCATTCTTACAACTCTGTTTTGGGGAAACGCCTCTAGATCTTTATTCAATTCAATATTGGAATAACAGCTCTCAGTGGGTCCACACACACATGCATACGTGTGCATATATATATCGGCATCCTCTTCAACAGTTTACAACTTTTATAATTGATGATCTTTTCAACTGTCAGTGTTTCAGCTACTGCGCCCGAGACTCCTCTTCGTTTGAATATTTAAACGCCAGTGCATTTTTAAAGTGCCGCTTAAAACACCCTCATGAGGATGCGTAATCCTCACATTGTCTGTTCCTTTCTTTTCCGGATTGTGCAACATGGTGGCTTGCATGTCTTTGTAGATGAAACAAGTCACCTGGGAGAGCTGCAGCTGGCAGCGGTTTGAGGTGGCTTGGGAACAGTTTAACTTACACTCGTTTTTAGCCGTGAATACTAATTGAGAACACATCCAAGGAAGACTTTTTTTTTTTTTTTTAGTTTGGTTTTTCAAAGTGGAAAAGAAGTCAATCACAGGAGTTATCACACCTTTGGGGCCTTTTAGCCTATAAGCGGAGCGAACTGAGTGAACTTCCTTCTCAGACTGACAAAAATTGCGTGACATAAATTCACAGCGTACTTACTATCAAACCGATGTAAACTAAACGACCACGCAGGCCTTTTAACGTGAGGGAAGCCAAGATGAACGTTCTTCTGAGCTGAGGAATTCGTTTTCCTGTTGTTTATTTCTTTCTTCTTCTTGCCTCAGATGAGCAGCATCCCGCTTGTGCGTTACCAAAGAGGTCATTTTCACTTTCGCAGAAGCCCTGGAAATGAAGATAGGCAGCGGGAGATGAGAAAGGACCAGCTGAGGGAAGGATGTCAATAATAGCGGTATGACTTCTGGAATCTGACGCCACATCTTAGTTTTCCCATCACGTCATTTCACACTCTCGGCTCTCACACATAATCTGCTGCATGTGCAGACACTGTACCCTTGATCTGTTGAAGCCAGCAAGTTTAAACTCTGCAACTTTTGGACCGTGACAATGCATCCGGAGGTGGTGCTGCTGGTGTTTGTGAAGGGGGAGGTCAATATAGCTCTTAAACGATTTGGTTTCCTAATGCTTTTTTCCCTCCACATGGATCGTGCAGGAGACTCGTAACTCACACCAGAATCAATATGACATGCAATGGGACATGTTCTTTCTCATGTAATGTACGTATACATATTTAATGAGTCAATGCATCACTCGCCAGTGATAAATAATGCAGGCCCACTAATGCCTTTCATCAAATGCTGCTCATCAAGTATCAAGCCTTTTTTTTTTTTTCTGTCTACGGACGCAACCTGAGACGCCCCAAAGAAGCAGAAACTGGAGGAAGCAAAAAAACCATGAAAGGGGTTCATTAGTCAAAGGGTTACACGTGGATCATTCATGAAAGGGCCAATTAATGTGATTCCAGTTCCAATCAATCTGGGGGGGGCCTTTATGTAAACATTGTTAATCTCTTATCCCTCCGAGGGGCAGGAAACATCTTGGTCCATGTTTCACACACGGCCGTCAGCCACATATTGATGCCATTGTTATGACCAGAACATGCCTGATCGGACGTGGGCCGTGGCCGGGATCCTGCGCCGACTAAGGCGCATCAATCATACGGAGAGCGAGACTTACACACATGGAAAACGCACGTATAGTGCACGGGAGAACTCGCTGGTGCGGCTGGCTGGGTCACAGGTGTGGAGACCACGGAAGAAAGTGGGAATTATTCCCTTTTCTTTCTTTCCCTCCTCCCCTTTAAGTAGAAACAGCTCGCTGCCCATTCCTCCCTCCCCTCCCACATCTTTGAAAACATCCCATTTCCATCCACATTTCCTTCACCCAATTTAAAACCCACACTTCATTCGCCCCCTCGGTATCACCACCCTTCTCCTCCTCCATCCCCTACTCTCAATTAGGCCATGCCTCGAATCTCAAGCATTATCTCTCCTGGCCATTTATATAACATGACTCCAGAACGCATTTGCACAATTTTCCAATTACAGTATTATGCCTGGAAGCTTTGGTTCCCTCTGTCTCTCTCATTTCCCCCATTCACTCAAACTATGCTTGATGTTTAAAACTATAAAAGAACAACCCAGCAAATACAGACGCGTTGGTACTTTGGAGTAATGGCCTCGGTTTTCTTTGTGCTTTGGTAATGTTTATTTCCTACCTGTTTTTAAGCTTTGTGATAAAGGACCTGGTCTTGGCTGACTGATTGTTGCGGGAAGGACAAATAAATTATGGAGGAATGTCTGGCAAAGCCCAAGAATAAATGAAAATCTTAAAAGTATTTTAAAATACAAGCAACTCAACTGCTTATCTAAACTAAAAGTCACTGGCATACCATTGAGGAACATTACATGGAATCATAAACTCTATAAAAAATCTATGAACACTGTCCGAGAACCTGCGAAAACTCTACATAAGTAAAACATATTGTGCTGAAACGTGAGGTCATTGAATAGAAACTTGGCAATATGAAATGAAAGTCTTGGAATAACAAACAGAATCCTGAGGATATAGACTGAAAACGTTTAAGAAAATATACAACGGAAATTATATTAATAAACAAGCGTATTAAATCAGAATGTGGAAATATTTAATTCAAACCTGACAGTATTGAGCATGACCCTAGGAACAAAAAGTAAAAGTTTGAAACATGTGCCATAATGTTGACACAATGCTGTTTCTGTTTTTTTCTTATATAATTTGTGTCGATGCCAGAAATATTAAGTGACGTCATGAACATGTGCACGAGCCCTTTTTAGTGCTCGTAGCTAGAAATCAATCGGATGAAATGACTTCCCTTCCTTTGTCACATGACGGCTCAAAATATCGCCCCCTCCCCCACTCAGAATCTCAACCAACGGTTGCCATAGGAAACGTTTGCGATCATTTTATCTCAACTCATTTAGAGTATGCTGGGCTTTTTTCTTAGGGGGCCTTAAAGAGACAGGTGCTAAAAAGGAGCATGTTGGACAGAAGGCCTCCACGGATATTTTCAGACAGATGGTATGAGAAAAATGAAGTGTTTATGAAACATTTAAGCATCTACAGTGGACACCAGTACTGTGTGAACTTGTAATGCATGATATGTGTTCCTAATTATTGATAAAATAGCTGTTTAATGCATAAAAAGCCCAAAGTATGGTCAAAATAAAGAACACACCATGTGCAAAAACCTTTCACAATAACGTGCTTCATCATAATCCACTCAGTGGTTGTACGAAAATACATCGGCTCATCAACAAAGTGTTAATCTTGTAACCACAATGGTCAGTGGGACCATAAAGCTGCTCAGCATCCTCATGTGAACTGTGTCCGTTATGATTGTGGAGGAGCTTGGCTTCCGGCCTCTCCGGGGTGGCCGCTCAGGGCTGACTGGTCTATTGTATCAGTTCCTGGAAACCCAAGCTAATACAGGCGTCTCTGACCACCCATCCGCAAACTAACTGACCTAAATACTAGGCAACATCTGTGGGGGCAGAGATGCTGGATGCTGACAGATAGAAAGAGAGAGAGAGAGAGAGAGAGAGAGAGAGGGAGGGGGGTGTGTGTGTGTTTCCGTGTGTGTGTGCATGCCTGTGTCCGCCTGCTAGCATGTTTGACAATGACAGTGTCAGAATAATAATATCTCTCATTCAGTGCAGCACTGAAGGATCTTTCAATGTCACCCGGCGTGAAGAGAGCAAAACAGACCTTCTATATCAGAGCTTTTCAGCTAAACTGGCAAATTCACGACAGACACCCTGCTGAGAAATTAAAACTGAGAGGAGCCGTCGGGAGGCATCGCGAGCGGCCGCAGACATGCCTTTGTGTTCCCCGTGACGCTGTGGCTGCACAGCGGTTGACAGGATGCATTAGAGAATCCCCCAGTGAGGGGCACTGACCTAAACATGTGACCTAAGTGCTGCCCTAGTTTTAAGGGTGCCACAGGAGATCTAGAAGATTTTACTCAGACGTATTTTGACGTCTGAGTGAAACACCAGCACGCTTTGTGTTTTGTGGAAGAATTACATCATGTGTCCCCAAATTCACGTTATTTTTTGCAGCAGTAAGAACAGCTTTGGGGGAGTGTGGTAACTGTGGAAACTACTTTTCCCACACGCAAGCTGACATCAGTGAGACATCAGGGGAACTCGGGGGGTAACTGAATATTCATGAAGGGCCGGGACCCATTTCAGCCCAATGAACACTGCCTCCCTCCTTCTCACTCCAACACACATAAGCGCACGCGCACAAACACACACATACACACGCTTACACGCAGATACACACTCACCGATTCCAGTCACAAAATCATACACACACAAGAAGTGCAAGGACTTGTTCCATACCAGCAGGCACATACTCATCTCACGGCTCACTGCACTCATTCATATCAAAAGCGCATGCTCATTACATACAAGAGCGGAACAAACACACAAACACTCGCACACACACACGCACATGCACACACACGCACACACACGCATTAGCCCTGATGCAACTCATCTAACTTGACTTCTCTCATAAAGATATAATAAACATTTGAGCAATATCGCTAAGCAGAGGCTGCTCATAAATTCACTGGCTCAGTAAGTGCATTTCTTGTTTCATTATAAAAATAACTGCTTAAAAATGGCTTTGGGCTAAATCTGCCATGTGCGAAAAAAAAAAAGAAAGAGACAGCTCTGCTTTAAGCAGATGGTTCCTAGCAGCAACTAACAGCTGGATTCATGTTTCCCGTTCATGCAGACATTGTTTGACAGCGCAATTATTAAACAGGTCCATTTCAGTGCTGTTCCTCCTTTGTGTTTTTCTGATATTGGTATGCAGAGGCGGCGGCGAGAAGAGGCGGAGGAGCAGGAGGAGGAGCAGGAGGAGGAGGAGGAGGAGGAGGAGTGGACGTTGCGATGAGAGGATAGACTTGGATGTGATGAGAGGCTGAGGGCAGTCAGTCAGTCTGGACATTTGGCACCGAGACAGCAGATTCCATTTCTGTGCCAATCTGCCTTGTCTCTTTCTGAATCAGACTTGACCTTCACAGGCCGATGACTCTGGAGGTCTGGGACCGGGGAGACGCTTTCTGCCTAAAACCAGATACACACTTACTAAGATATGTTGCAGGAGGAAGCACGCACAATGGGGGAAAGCATTCCCCTCGGTGCACTCGCAGCTATGCTTGCACACACGTAGCCTTAAGTATATACACTCACACACACAAGATTTAACCATGGGAAGAAGAAGAAAAAAAGAACCTCTCCCTTGATTTACAGTAAAGGAGTGATACAAAAGGCAGAAATGAGACCAGATCGTCTTTAGAGAGCCAGCCCTGTGAGCAGATGGCTCTGTTTTTCATCTTCCCTCTCATGAGATCTAATTTTCTGTGCTCTGTTCAGCAATTTTGCTGTTTTTCACCATTTTAGTTTGTTTCCATAAAACACCAACAGAATCCAGTTCAACAAAACAAATAAAAAACAAAATAAATGACTCTCGAGAGGTGCTTTTTTTTTCTTCCTCTCGCCTGGTTTTAAGACCTCCTATCGCGTCTACAACCACCTCCAAGTACCTGCCTTGTCTCCCCCCACTTTTATTTAAAGCCAGACTGAAAGAGACCTTCACAAGCCGCCTAATGAAAGTGACTCCGGGCCCTCTGGTTAATTGTCCACCTTTAATGAGTGTCAAACTGCTGCCGTCATTAGACTGGGGGTTGCTTCGGGTCACTGCTGGGATGAGAGAGAAAGGGGGAAAAAAGGGAGGAAAGCAGGTAGGCAATAAAATAGCACAAATGATTTTCCCCGTCCCCGAGGTCTGCGTGGCTGTGCTGTGTTTGTGCTTGCGTGCGAAACAGTGCGACAAACAGCGTGCACGCATTTGTTAATGCGAAACAGCCTCGGGGCAGCACCTGTCCTGCTAACAATCCCTGACATAACGCGTACGGTAGTGGCCATATGGCTGGAAATTCCTTCACATACACCATTCTACATCCATATCAGCCGCCTCTCCACCAGCAGCAGCTGGCTTCTTCTCCACAAACAATCCAATAAACGAGCCAGAGAATATTGAAAAATGCCACATTTTTGCATCCCTTTCCATATGATTTAGGAACCCGGGGCTGTAAATTACCACCATCATCTAGTCTGTCATTGCCAATAGTGGGGCGATTTCTGCTTTCACGCGTGCCAGATGATCATGATGTTTCTTTAAAGCCATGCATTTGCTGTTGATGACCTCATTCCAGAAGCATACCGCAAACAAACACATCGTCCTTGTCCTTTTCATTTTGTGTTCCGTGCAAACGTCCCTCAAGGGTACGCGCACACGCGCCCATGTGCGCCAGCGTGCGCGGACGCACGACTTAAGCCTCTGTGTTATTGGATTGAAATGGAGCCCACCGCACATTTCCTCAGAGTATTGATTTAATCAACTGCGTATCATGTTGAGACCCGTATCATCTGATGCAACACACACCACCGGCAGCGAAAAGAAGCGATCCATCACCATTTAGCTGGACAGGCCCTTGTAGTCTAAACACGGAACCATTACGCATGGTTTAACATGGACACTTTGACCTCTTGGGGGGTGGCAAGGTCAATGACATCATTAGACAGGAGTCCGTCTGTGTGCCAGAGTGGAACTAATTGCTATCAGGCCTCAATCACAACTAATAACTACTTGGATTTGTTTCGATACTTATATTATCCATTTCTAATATCTGGGCAGAGTTGCTGTCGTTTCCACACCGACGCAGGGAGAAGTCGGCATGCGCCTCATTTTGGAGTGTTGCTACGGAAGCTGAGTAGATCCCTTCATCCTAGGGCTCTGTTAGTCCATTCAAAAGCAGTTAAGCTTACAAAACAGCTAGAGGGTGATTTCCCACACACAGATAAAGCCCAGACTTGAAAATCACCTTCAAAGCCGTCGTCTCTTAGGTGCTTTGAAGCCCAGGAGAAGAGCTTGAAAAAGCCACGCCTGGGATCCAGAATTCTCTTGAGTTTAACAGAAATATTGGGACTTTGTTATCACTCTTTCATCCTGTGCTGTGGCCTGATGCTGCAGATGAGCTCCGTGGTCTCCGGTCTTGTCGCAGGCTCGCCCCGGAGGCGCCACACGCAGCCTCGCCCCGACGCTGCTTTGTCAGCGACCTCACTGGACCGTGAACGCAGACAGACCCCTCCGGAATGTCGGCGGGACCGGTATCGAACCCGGCTGGACGTTGAGCACAGACGAGTGCAAGCGCACACAGACACGCACACACACACACAGAAGTAACCTGATCCAATGACACATGAGCCGCCTCAGTGTGCGGCTAACTGCCTTATCTCCCTCTGGCCGCGCTCCTCTTTCCTCTCAACATTCTTTCAGGTATTTGGCCGAGACCTTTTCTCTTTGTCTGCCCTTTTCAAAGACCTGCATTATGCTCGGAGCCCTCCAGCCGTCGTGCTGCAATCTCCTCACTGCCTCTCTCTCTTTCTCTCGGCCCAAACATATTCCATCCTCGCCCCCCCCCCCCCCCCCCCCCCCTTCCCCGAAACCCGCCCCCCACCATCCCTTCAGAGGAGACACGGTGCCACCTGTGCTGCGTCCCGGCTGTGTAGGTGCGTGCGAGGGTAGAGGGAGGAGGCCTGCGGTTCCTGGTCTGTGACAGTCAGACAGAAAGTGGACAGAGGTTAGGCTAATGGGACCTTTGATCCGTCCTTTGTGATGGAGCGAGAAAGGCCTTCTTTGAAGAGAGGTTTGAGCACATGGGGGCGGAGGAGGGCAAACCCTGTGCGTCTGTGAAGAGCCATGCAGCATCTTTAAAAATCTAATCTTTCATGGGATAACTGACTCACGATCACACGTCCAAGAGCAATTGCGTCCCGCTACCTACACATATTCTCTTTCCCGGGGTGATCAATGGTTTATTTTTTTCCTCCCTGAATGAATACAATCAACACAATACCTGTGCAGCTTTTGGAGAGCTTTTGGACTAATCAGCTCTGACAAGTGGAACAAAACAATTTAATACAGGGCTGATTTCACATCTGAGCGGTTTGTCATTTACATAAGCTTTTCACAGTCTGCTCACTGAGCTGCGACAGGCATGTGGTGCACCAGAGAGACCGGAAAAACTGCTCCCAGGACTCCGCCCCACCCCTCTCTACCTGACCTCATCAAGGTTACACATGCAAAGACTCATTATTATACACATGTGTGCAGATCTTAGCGCGCAGTCACCCTGTTTCCATAACACAGACACACACACACTTGCAGTGTCCCGCGGTTAGCATAGAGAGGAGGCATTGGCGCGTCTCTCTGCTGACTTAATGTCTTTTAACAGTTTGCCTCAAGGACCAGGGGCCGGTCAAAGCTGAGCTAAAGCCCAAACCGGGCCTGATCATCTGTGACGGCGAGAGAAACCGGAGGCAAAATGCGCGTGTGTTGCTGTCCTCCCTGTCTTTCTCTCTCCTCTGTCATGTCATTTCCTCCGTTTCCATCTAAGTCACGTCAGGTCTGTATGTGTGTGCGCAGAACGAGACACCTCGCCTGGGAAAGCTACCGGGCACAGTAACACCCGCCGACCAAATTACCCCGGACAAAGCCATTGACGGACGCATAAAAGTGACCATAGAATATTTACAGCACACGGAGCTCATTCAGTCTGTCGCCTAATGTGCAGCACATCAATATCCCGGAGAACGCTCGTAGCACACTGCAGTGCATCGCAGTGGGAATTAAGCCTGGCGTGCATTCTCCCACACACGGAAGATACTCATAACTGGTGCTGACTTACAGGCAAACGGGGAGGGAAGGGGAGCAGAACAGAGTGGGGAAATAACTGCTCCACTGGGGAGAATAGATCGCTGTGTACCCGTGCAGAGGACTACCTCTCAGGTGGCCTACAGGACACCGAGTCACCTTGTCGGTCTGTATCAGACACACTAGAACAGCTGTACCAGTGTTTATGCTGGTGGGGACTGCTGCCATAATGGTGTGTGTTTGTGTGTATGAGTGTGTGTCTGTGTGCAAGCGCATGTGTGGAAATGATTTGAAGTTTAAAGGCCTAAGGCCTTCTCTTCCTTTGGAGAGCTTCAGAAAAATCTGCATCAGATCAAACAAATGTGTCATTCCGTTTTGACTTTTCCTTTCCAACGGCTAACCGCTGATCCTCCCTCCTCCCCCCTCCCCCCCTTTCCCCATTATTCACAGCCAGTTAGATCACGCTCACATGCAAGACCGACCCTTTTCGCCCTGTCTCAGTTTCACAGTCAAGAGCTGCCAAAATAGCCAACATATGTTTGGAAAATGAATGTGCCACGCAGAGGTCAAACAGTTACGCAGCTCTGGGCTCATTTAGTTAAGTACAGACCTCCACGTACTTAGTCTGATTATGAAACTCTCTGGGCTGTTGCTCTACGTCGGTTTTTAAATATTTCATATCATTCATGATTCACCAGCATGGGAAAATTAAGAGCACTTAGAATGGTTGTAATTCGGGAGAAGGAAGAAGTCGGTTGCTGTGACAGTGATGTATTTAAGCGGCACTTATAAGAAATGGACAAATTGCTGTGTTGCACATGCATTAGGGTACAAACTGAGACGTATTACACGTCAGCATTGAGCACAGAGCACTGAGTGTTGAAATACATTGAACTGTAATCTTGAAGTGTGGTCTCTATTAAATTAGCCAATGTCTGCAGTGTTTGGCATTCGACATGCTGTATAAAAAGTTATCGGGCAAATTGCTGCAGTCTTAACGCACCGGTACATGGCTGGTATGTGTTAAAAACGGACCTCCTACAACAATAGGAGTCAAAAGGAGAACAACAATCTCCATTTACAAGCTAAATATGACATTGTTCAAACAAAAACACGTATTATGTTTTTTAATGACTTACACTACTACACAAAGACACAATGCCTTGCCTTTTTTCTCTCTCTGGTTCTTATCTTTAGTACGGCACATTCGGGGTCACCCCCAGTTCTGGTTCCACTCGTTTAACAAAATGTAGAAAACTTTCTACATTGGTTTGTTAAAATGCAATTTATATTCCAAACCATCTCACTGTGCACCGAGGGAGTCCATTTCCTGTCTCCTACCGGCAGTCAAGGCTGTTGCCTTTTAACAATGACCTCATTTTTGTGCCAACCTAACGAATCAGAAAACACTCGTTCAGGTAATTGTTGTAACATTCATTTGTAATGGTTCTGAAAGACACAGACAGGCAATGTCAATGGAAACATTAGATTAGAGAACTGAAAAGTTAATACCACACAAAAGCTGCTTTGGATAAAAGCGTCAGCTAAATGACATGTAATGTAATGTGATACACAATCCACAATGATGCTGAAATAAGACAAAAACTCAATTTGCTGTCTGTATGCTGTAATATAACACTATGCCATATATCTTTGGTATTTATATTGTCATGCTGGGACTAACTGGGCAAACCGGCAAAGAAATATGAATTATGTGCATACGCATTTGAGAGAAAGAGAAAGTAGATTTAATGGGCTAAATGAGGCATAGCCATCTGATATTCTCTTACGGTAACAGATGCTTGAGATATCAATGTGACAACCATGCTAGAAACCTTTTTAGACATGTTTCTTGACAGCTCCATTTGAACAGAGGATTGCATATCTCATTAAAACAGATTAAGAGTAGTCGTGTTATCTTCATAATTCACTGCAAATGGTGCTTGACAAGATTATTCATTTCGGGTAACACATTTCTTTTAAAGATTTAATCGTTCTAAAGCACTGTTTGCAGTGTGAAAGTTCATCATTAGCATTCATATCAGCCTGAGGCAAGTTTGTTCCCACAAATGGAAAGGTGGTCCAAGTTTGTTTTGGTTGGTTTTACTCTCAGAGCTTGAATAATAATAGCGAAGCGGCGGTGAGAACGTGCCTCTGGAGAGGCCGTCCGGAGGCGTGGATATTAAAAGGGTGGAAAAAAGTGACGCTCCCGCAAAGTGCTTGACCTATACAGAGGACCCGCCGGGTCGGCATGCTAATGCTAATTGATAGCATGCTAACACTAATTGCTAACATGCTAATAATGCAGTAACTTGTTCGAGACCATTAATCCGAGATTAGCACTATTCAGCTCAAAAAACGAACTCGTAAAGACACTGAGTCAGAGACTGGTTACACTGGGACATAGAAGTAGACTGGTAACAATTTTACAGAAAAATTTGTTATGCGGGAACATAGAACTGGACTGGTTACACTGGGCAAGAGAATTAGACTAATTATACTGGGACATAGAAGTGGACTGGTTACAATGGACAGACCCGTCGCGACAGGACGGGCAAACCAAACAATTGCTTGGGGCCCCAAGACAACGACTGGTTAAGAATAAAATGCAACGACAAACTGTGTGAGCGCCCCTTTGATAGTCAATGCAGTAAAGTGCAATGACACTGTAATCGGGATCCCCCTCAAGGGGCCCCTCTCATGATCTCTGCTGCCGGCAAAATGCAAAACCTCCTCGTTCGGAAGTTATCATGAAGCGGAATTATGCTTCAGAAAGCCAGAAAAGGAAGAAGAGAAAGGAAGATAGTAAACAAGATAGTGGTAAGTGATAAATTACACTGGATAAAATAGCTCTACTTGTCTTGGTGTAATTTTGCAGCAGGTAGGCTAGCAAAAATATGTTTATGTTAGCTAACGTTACCTGTAACCTGCCTGACGTCAAATGCTGACTGTAACGAACAGTTAGTGCAACTTTTTTTCCGAACGGACGGAATATGGTTACATACTGTAATATGTTTTTTAACGGGATAAGGAAGACGCAGATCTGTCCCAGAATCACTGTTTATCGTATTTAATGACATGACATAGCTTTGTGATGGTTTTGATAAAAGTGGCATAACGTTAGCATGCTATACTAACTATTCCACCGTGATAATCTATTTATAAATGGGGGTTAGGAAAACCACACAATTAAATTGGGATGTTCTTAAGCATCAGTAACCCTTAACCAAGTGTTAGGAATATCTGGTCCGTCTATTTATGTAATCTTTATAGATGTTTTAAAAATGGTTTCTTAAAGGTTTACAAGAAATGTTTAATCGTTACCCGATACCTAATATATGATATGATGGGGATATAATGCTTTGCGTGCGTGCGGGGCGGGGGCTTGAGGGGGCAGTATGTAACCATATTCTGTCCATTTTGCTTGGGGCCCCCAAATTCTTTCAAACGGCCCTGACAATTGGACAAAGAAGTGGACTGGTTATACTGGGACATAGAAGTGGACTGGTTACAATGAGGCAAAGAAGTGGACTGATTATACTGTGACATAGAAGAAGACTGGTTACACTGGGACAGAGAAGTGGGCTGGTTATACTGGGACAGACAGTCAGGTCCATAAATATTTGGACACATTTTTTATTATTTTGGCTGTGTAGGAATTACAACAAATTCAAATGTGGCCACCCTCTTTTTAAGAGACCAAAAGTAATTGTACAAATGGTTGCTCAGCTGTTTCAAGGTCAGGTGTGTGTAATTCCCTCGTTATTTGATTTACAAGGAGTGGATAAAAGGTCTAGAGTTCATTTCAGATGTGGTATCTGTGTTTGGAATCTCTTGCGGTGAACTCTCAGTCCAAAGAGCTGTCACTATCAGTGAAGCAAGCCATCATTAGGCTGAACAATCAAGAGAAAACTATCAGAGAGATAGTAAACACATTATGTGTGGCCAAATCATCTGTTTGGTAAGAAAGAAGGCACTTGGGAGCTTAGCAACACCAAAAGACCTGGAAGACCACGGAAGACAACTGTGGTGGATAACAGAAGAATAATTTCCCTGGTGAAGAAAAACCCCTTCACAACAGTTTGCCAGATCAAGAACACTCTCAAGGAGGTGGGTGTATCTGTGTCAGTCGACAATCAAGATAAGACTTCACCAGAGTAAATACAGAGGGTTCACCTCAAGATGTAAACCATTGGTGAGCCTCAAAAAACAGGAATACCAGATTAGAGTTTTCCAAAAAACATCTAAAAGCGCCTGTACAGTTCTGGAAGAACATCCTCTGCAGAGATATGACAAAGATAAACTTGTACCAGGATGATGGGAAGAGTGTGGAGAAGGAAAGGCACTGCTCATGATCCATCAGTGAAGCATGGTGGAGGTAGTGTTATGACGTGGGCATATATGGCTGCCAATAGAACTAGTCCCCTTGTTGATGATGTGACTGCTGACAAAATGACCCGAAGCATACTGCGAAAGTTTTTTTTAAGGCGAAGAAG
This sequence comes from Apeltes quadracus, assembly GCA_021346845.1. Taxonomy (NCBI): domain Eukaryota; kingdom Metazoa; phylum Chordata; class Actinopteri; order Perciformes; family Gasterosteidae; genus Apeltes; species Apeltes quadracus. The sequence goes on along the minus strand of CM037920.1, from coordinate 13,594,852 downwards.
TGGAATGATCTGCAATGGCGAAGTCAATCACCTGACCTGAATCCAATTGAGCGTGCATTTCACTTGCTGAAGACCAAACTGAAGGACAGATTCCCCAAGAACCAGCAGGAACTGACGACTGTTGCAGTAGAGGCCTGGCAGAGCATCACCAGGGACGAAACCCAGCGCCTGGTGATGTCTAAGGAATCCAGACTTCAGGCTGTCACTGACTGCACAGGATTGTCAACAAAGGATTAAAAGTGACAATTAGATTTATGGTTATATTTGTCCAATTACTTTTGGTCCCTTGTAAATACCCCATAAATTAAAGCTGAAAGTATGCACTTTTTTTCTTTTTTTCATTTTAACTACATTGTTGTGTCAATGTCCAAATATTTATGGACCGGACTGTAGAAGTAGTAGTAGTGTAAGATATACTGTGACAAAGTGTCATGTTAATTCTGGTTAATTCTTGCATGGCTGCACTGATGAAGGCTGCTGTCTATTTATTATTCATGACCAGTTGTACTTACTTAAGAGTGCCTGTTTGTTGCCATTAAAGTTGCTCAAAACAAATTTAAAATCAAAATGTAGGTGACCTACTTTTTTTTCTACAACCAACTGCAGTGAAAGTATCAGTGCGTTTACTGGAGTAGAATTTCCTAGTAGTCCTTCCACCTCTGGATATTGACCAACAACAGATGAAAGCGTCCAGCCTGTCTGCTGTCCTTCATTAGGACTTGTCCGGGATGCAGCTGGATGTACTTACCTTTAATAGTGCTGATAATTAGCCGTGCCATTTTAAATGCACCCGACGTAAACACACTGCCACTCGATCTCTCTCTCACACACACACACACACACACACACACACACACACACACACACACACACCACGCAGTTTATTACTTGGAAGGGAATCATTATTGGGGATAATTTAAAAGCAATTTTGAGGCTCACCTATTACCTCTGTTTTGGTTCCTCCTGGTCATTAGCAGAGCTGTCAGGAAGATTGAATATTACACATTCAGAGGGGGGTCCCTGACTCCAGGCGTCAGGAGAGGTTAGGTAGAGCAAACGCACTGACAGCCTATCACACATAAAGCCACGGCCTGTCCCCTGAACTGCACCTACATTTGTGTTTCTAGTTGAAAAATGAGTTTGGTTAGCAATTAAGCTAGTTTGTGTATTCATCACCATGGGTGGGGGATTCTGGCTGAGATAATCCTGGTCTGGCTTTGTCCAAGACACTTGTGGACGAAACACAGGAAGTTAAAAATGTCCCACCACTTTTTTTCAAATGTGTATGACTAAAAAAGATGAATCACTGTTTCAGGAGATGCGTGGGAGAGGCTGCGGGATATCAATAAAGGGCCCAATTATGAATTAAACGTTCGGCCATTGTCTCTGGAAGCCTTTGTCTTTTCCGGATTAATTTCGCACGCGGCCTTTTTTCACCTTCTGATATTATTAAACCTTTTCATGTCTCAACTTCCATCTACTCTCTGGGCATTAATATGCAGATCAAAAAGGAGACTGATTTTCTCTGGCAAACAGCGAGGTCATGCCTCAAATTAGCATATTACTAATCTACATAAAATTGCTCTAAAGACAGAGTCTTGTTAGAGTTGCAGCTCTGGGTGCAGTTTCACGTCGTCAGAAAACCGTGAAATGGTTGAGCGGTCTTGTTATTCTAAATGTAACGCCATTAACTTTACACGGGTACATTGCATGCTATGTACGTGCATATATTGTGTTTGAAGGATGCTGCGTTCATGGTCTGTGAAGTTACAGCTCTTTGTATTGGATACCAGACCATATTAAACCTCTCACTCAACTGTTTGGGCTCGGTGTATTAAAGAGTGAAATTGAAAGACAGGAAAATGTGTCTGTGCCGACGTCTGAGGGCTTATTGAGAGACGGTGGAGGAACGGCGAGGCCAGCCTCATGAATAATCTGCCTAAGCATTGTTGATATTTACAAACTGAATGTAAATGTCGACATAGATCATCTTCTGCCCCACGTGCCCGGTGCTTGGCTCTGCTCTGTATTCTCTCAGCACTTTAAGGTAAAGTTGTGGAAAATTAAATCATGAAATCATTACTGAGAAAGGTCAGAGCATAAATATTTAATAATCTGATATTTTCTATGTTAGATTGAGTTTGTGCATGGTGACGTTAAGGCTGCGAGAATGCAGAAGCGTAAGGCCTTCATCGGAGCCACGTGGGGTTCACGCTTTGATGGAAGGAAAATCACTGGCAATTTCTTTTTTTTTTTGCTGAAGTTTGGACAATGACGGATTAAAAACGGAACCGCTGCCATTCTTTGTAGTCACTGCCCCGGCTGTCTCGCATACATTAATCCCTTTTACCGCTTCAGGCAGATCAATAAGGTTCCATACCTGCTGGTCCAACTAATAAAACGGTCGGGTAACCCAAGTCCGCGCGGCGTGTCCTGGGGTGCTGAGGCCCACAAGTCTGTGCACCGCCGCTCCCCACACCCTTCCCTTTCTTAATGATCAGGATTAGAGAGGCCGGGGCCTCTACTGTAGGAGGAAGCAGCTGCTTCCATGCTCATTATAACCTCACAACTCCACAGAGTGGTAACAGCTGGAACACACGTTTCAGAGAGAGGGAGCGCTGGGATACTACCGAGATCTCGTGTGGCAATCGGCATTCCACGTTAAGCGGCGAGACGCGGCAGCGCGGCATCGCATGACAAGCAGATGACAAGGGGAACAGGAGCGAGCTGACTGATGCATTAACCGAGTCATTTGTTTGGATGTTTTGTAATTCACTGGCGTCAAACTAAAAAAAAAAGGTTCCCTCAACTTTCTGCTGCTTTCACGGCCATGTGGTTATCGGCCGAAATCCTGTTGGGGACGAAGAGAGGGATCTGCGGCGAGGTGGTAATAACGAGGTGTCACTTAATAGAGCACTTTAATCAAGAGCTGTGGGGTGGTTAAATCACAACTTATCTGCAGCAGACTCTATCTGCTGTGGAGGATGATAACAAATGAGGTGGGCTAATGAATGGGATGCTGAAAAGGCAGCAGAGCCCCGGCTCAGGCTCAAACATTTATTTAATGACTTGGTCATTGTCCTTTGCATTCATAATGCGGCGGGGCTCGTCTGCAGCGGCGTTAATGCGGAGCAGTGACAGGCCATTTGCGAAACACAAAACTCAGAGACGCGCTGCAAGGCCAGGGCAGACATGGAGACACTTAGCAATAACGTTTATGAATTGAATGGCCTGTGCTGCCTCACTCGACATCTCCTACATACCTGAAGAAATTGCGTTTGCCCCCATTTAAGTTCTCTGGGAGCATCCGTTTTCTTTCTCTCTGCCAGTGGCATTACCAGCCCCCCCCCCCGCCCCTCCCCGCCCTCCCCGGCTGTGGGAAGGTGAAATATCCCCGCCGGCTTGCAGGGCCAAGGCTAAGGCCGAGGCGAGACGGACTCTGCAAATTACCCGACGCCTTGTGCCGTCTCCACTAATTGTCCGCGAGGCTCTGCATTCAGGTGTGGAAGAATACCGACCCGGGTGGCGTATTGAAATTCCACCACTGTGCTCCCCCGGGGTCACATTCACAATTTCCAGCTGCACAGGGCTGTGAATCTTGAGTTCTGCCCCCCCACCCCCCTCCTTACCCTGCATGAGGTAATGAGGAGCCGCAAGCATTGGAGGAATTCCTCCTCCTTTGGACCGATTATCGCAGCAGCGCTACGACAGGTACCGACGCCTCACATCCTCAAGACCCTGAACGTTCATTAGAGAGCAGAGGAGGTGGTGCCGCAATCACAACAAGGACCTTAGTCCTCCTACGTTCATCCGATCATGGCCAAGCTCCCTTAATAGCGCGGGACAGAAACGGTTGGGGTGGGAGAGGGGGGGGGGGAAGCAGAGAAGTAGAAGTAGGAGTAAAACAAATGAAACTGCAGCACTAAAAGAGATGATAATGGAGAAAAAGCCAAATAATGAGAAAGGGGAAGGGGTGAAAAGTAAAAGATTTAGCATGATAAAGTGCCGCTTAACAAAGACTCCACAGCAGGCCTAAAGCAACTCCACGGCAAGCCCCCTTTCCATTGTAACCCTGCCATTGAATGTCTGGGCACCATGTGGGTAGGTATACATCCTGTACCACCAACTCCCCCGTGATGACTAATGAAGTTGACACAAGGCTTTCAACTATTCATGACTCGAGGACCGAATTATTTGCTGTTGCTGATGTTAGCAGGCAAACTGGGTTTCCAGCGATCAGGCCCCTGAAAGGGAAAAAGAAGTGGTCCCCCTCTTTGGGAATCTTCTGACTAGGCGCGCCTTTGATTTCTGAAAGCCCTGTCCCTGTTTCCTACATCAGCTCCTTGCAGTTTAAAGCAACTCCTTTGGGGGGGAGGCTGTGCGCAGATGTGGGCATGCGAGAGGGAGACAGGAAGACCGAGGAAAAGAGAAGGGAAGAGGCCAAAGCGAGAGCTCATTATGCGTCTTGCTTACAGGCATTGTGTAGACATTCTATTAGCCATATCTAAAGTGTAATTGTACCGTTGGGGAGGGGGCACGAGGGAGGGCGGGGGCAGTGTTGTTGGGGTGCCAGGCTTTCTCTCAGCGACTAGCGGAGTGTGGTAATCTCACACACCATCTCATTACAGTTTAAACCCCCAGCAGCTGCTCGCATTAGACTTTTATTACACGCTGCCGCTCACAGCTGTGCTGGCATCGGCCCGGACAGGATGGTGAGAGACGGGAACAAAGACGGACAGACACAGGGATTCCAGCACAACATTTGGCTCCCATCACAAAAGTGGAAATATTGGAGCAGAGGGTTGTAATGACCCTAACAGCCTCTCAGTGGGATGAATCGACGGCCCCCGCCGCCCCGGACCCTAGACCGAGGCCAAGGACAGTTGCACAGATGGGCCCGAGTCAAACCCAGTCAGACTGGGATTCAATCAGAGCTGCCAGAGCTGCCAGAGCAGCGGTCGCGCAAGGAGCTCCCCGCAGGGAAGGCCTTCATCTGCATTTGTCTCGTCCCCGAAAGCAGCGTGGGGTGGTAGTCTGTCGTCTCAACAGTCAACATCTGTTTTAAGCGACTGTAAGTGGGTGTGTGACTGTGCATGTATGCAGGCAATGAGCAGCACCACTTGTACAGAGACCACATGTTTGATTGACTGCGTTGAGCAGCCGGGATGTTAGCAGCACTCGAGAGTCAAAGGGATCTTCCTTCCTCTAAAGAGAAGCTGTCATCAGAAATAATGTCTATTCAATATGTGTTGAGTTATTATTATTTTTCATTCGGGTTTGTGTTTTAACCATTTAGTAAGTGAAATTACTAAATTTGGCACCCTGAGTGACACAGAGAGAAAGAATACTTTTTTAAATTCAAATATCCACCCGGATGCTGATATGTGCAGCATAATTACCAACATCACCCCAGTGTCCCCAAAGGTGGCAACAGCCCTGCTGATGAGGAGAGTGGCTCATTTTTCAGTCGTTTCCTCCAGTCTGGCCGTTGAAGTGTCCTTGGATCAGACGCTGAACCCCAAATTGCTCCCGTAGGCCGTGCAATCGTTGTATGAATATGAGTGGATGGGTAGAAAATGAGAGTGTAAAGCACTTTGAGTGATGGGAAGAAAAGGCCTTCCATAAATGCTATGTTACCATCACCATTCATTTAGCGTTCACATTTGCCAGATGGTTTAAATTGTTTTATAGCTCTAATGCAACACACATGAAAAAAAAAACAGAAACAGAAATTGTTTTTGAAGGAGACAATTTCTTTGAGTTATAGGAAGAGATAATTGTGCCCGCTTGTCATTCGTAGAAAGATGCTGCTGTCTGGCTTCTGGAAAGCAAAAAGTTTTCTCTGACAAAAATCGGGACACAGACAAAATGGCATTGACTCTAAAATATAGTATTTTTCTTCCTTTTATGTTTAATCCAATTTATCAGCTCCAAAAGACAAATAATTGAAATAACGATGAACAGCTTCACATTAAATGAAACGTGTGTCCACTGCTTGCATTCATCTACGCATGCTCATTCAGTCTTAGTGGCTGCACGTGTAGCCTCAATGTGTGCTTGCGTTCGTGTGTGTGTGTGTGCGCGCGTGTGTGTGCGCACACTCGTCCGCGTGTCTCACCTTGACTTCAGTGTGACAGAAAGGACACTGGGACACGGAGTCCAGCTGGGGAGGAAGATGGAGCACAGCTGGGGATAATTAAACCCAGCACTGTCACCACAAAGGCGCCCGCCGAGCCGGGCCGCTCGGTCGGGTGTCCACCAGACCGAGCGGCCCGGATTGGGACCGACCGCACCGCGGTCTCCCCTCGCTGTGTTCCCGCATCAGACGAAAGCGACACAGACCCGACTCGGCAGTGGAAATGTGTCTGGATGAAAACCCAAAGACACAGCTTGGCTTTGTTGTTGTTTTCCCTAAATGAAAAAACCCTCGTCCACTCACCCGCCCCTCCCTCCTCCGCACCTCGCTGTCCGTGCACTGCCGAGGCTGCGGGGCCTGGGAGGCATCAGAGAAGATAATTGGTCGTGGCACGTGGTAACGCGGAGGTGAGCTGCAACGGGCTCGGCCAACTGTAGGGACCCTGCATTGGCTTTGGCCCGGCATGAAGCATGATGGAGGCTGGCCACATCACAGCCGGGGCTCGCCTGCGTCATGCTGGGGTTGGACTTTTGTCTAATATGGGGGAGTGTTTATTTGTTCTGTTTCTGCCTGTTCCAGCTGATGAGTTTATAGTGGCAGCGTTCTCTGTCTCTCTCTCCGCCGGCCTGGTTATGTACCGTTGGGGAAGAAGCGGTGTACCTTGGAGGACGTGTTCGAAAATTGAGACTCTCTCCACATCGGCCCCAAATATCTTTTAAAAAACCCGCACGGCATGCCAACACAAACAGCTTTAGATTGGATGAATTGACCTGCCTTCAAAATGCCTCCACTTGGTGCGATGATAAAACGGCACTTTCCAAGAACCTTCAAAGTCCTCGCTGACGCCAGAGCTGCCGAGGTGAATGACCTAGCGCGCGACAAATTGCGGCGCGATTAATCAGGAAAGGCATTTTCAGGGGAGCGCTGCAGCTGCTGCTCCGCTATCACCACTGTTTTCTCTTCCCACTGCGTGCTGGAATAAGCGTTTGATCACAAGGGCATCGAGCGGGCTCATTAATGGTGCCGTTAATGACATCCTCCATTATTCTGGGATCTGTTGTTGCACAAGCAGTCAATACAGCAGGCATTTCACTTCCTTTATCAAGTTACCCTTTACTGGTCTGTAAAATTTGAATGCAGACATTTTATTTGCCACTTCTTGATGGCTGCGCTTGAAATATGAGCAGCGCTCGGGGCGCATCTGTCTTGCCCCCCCACTTCCCAACTCCTCCACGGCGCTAGCTTATCTTACATTCGCCAGGTTGTAAATAAAGCTCGTCTCCAGCCTTCTCTTCATTCGGGCCTTTGGCCAATTCCTTGCATTCTTCCCCCTTGTGTCGTCTTTTTTGAAAAGAGAATCGAGAATCGAAAGAGGCCAATGTGAGATCATTGGCTGGGGTTAGGTCAGTTGTTCCAATGATCAGTGGTCCACAATGTGCAATGTGTCTTCATTACAGAAATCATTTGAGTTGTAAGTGAACCGCTACAGCAATATTTTCTGAGGAGGGGATATTACCAGTTCTTGAGAGTGTTCTCCTGACAAAGCAAAGCTCATGTCGCTGTCGGTTCTCTTGCACAAGCACGGAGCTGTAAACAAACGTGCAGATAAAACAACGCACGCAGCGATTAGTCGGAGTAGCGAGACAGACAGACTCGGGATGCATCATTAAGGGGATTAGCAGCACAACTGATAAAAACGCCGGAAGCGAAGCAGCTGACAAACGCCTCGTCTGTTTGCCCATTTGGCCTCAGTGTTTGGTCCAGTGCCCGCAACCCGACCCAGAACGCCACCCATTTCGGTATCAGGTGAATGGAGAGATCAGCAAACACACACTTTATTGCTTCGATGGCCATCACGGCGCCTGACAGCGGCCCTCCTTATTGCCTCACTTCCCCGCAAACCAAACATTTCTATAGCAGCGCGTCCGTGCGAGCATCATTAAACCGAGGCCTAATAAACGCAAGCTCACCATGATGGATGGCTGAGCGACTCCGCAGACCTCTTCCTGCCTCGCCGGAGATAAAGTCTCGCAGGCGCTGTGGCGTCTCTGCTGGGTTCTTGTAGGGTTCGGGGGGGTGTAGCAGAAAGAACGCACTCCGCACCCTCCGGCTGTAGAGGGAGGGGTGGGGGGGGGGGGTTCGGTACAGCTTGTTAGAGTAACACGTATGACCATGTAGGAGCCATAATGAGCGCCGGGCTAGCTGCGAGAACTGTGTCTGGACGACAGAGAACATAAATCTCCTGTCCAGCGCCTCGCCACCGGGGACTGCACGAGCCCCAGCGTTGTGCTAGTGTGCATGATTCTGCAGAAGGCGCGCACACACACACACACATACACACGTATAATGCAGATGACTACAGCAGTATCCTCCTGGGTGTTTCATCCACCATAGCTGAAAAAGGCAGGCTGTTTGAATTATGATCCAACAATAGAGTTTCACTCCCACTCTATAAATGAATCCAATGCTGGCGAATCTATCATGGCCACAGGACATGCACTCGGCTTGTCTCTTTCTTTTATCGAGAGCAAATTTTGGAAATCAATCCAAGCATACTTTGCATTGCATCTCCTGCAGGCTCTGATAATTACTCTCTGTTTTCAGAACCCCCCCACACCCCCCGCCCCTAATGGGCTCTCGTTAAAAAAACTGCAGTCCCTGGCATTGGTCGGCTGTAGCTTCCTTCCTGCTACTTTTCAGAGACCGCCGTCCTCTGCTGTACCTGGACTATGATAATGATGTGAATGAGCGTAGACGCGTGTAGCCTTCTGCCGGAGACATGCTTTCCTTCCACTACTGCAGTGTGAGGCGTGCGATGAAGGTCCATTGAAGTACTGATTTGCGGGTGAATTTTACCTCTTTGTCTGTGAAACAAAAGCCTTTGAGCAAGCTTTAAATAAAACTGTGTGATCATGTCTGGGTGCCTTCGTTAGAGAAGGAGGGCAAAGGAGACTGTTGGACATTGTGCATGCCACAGGAATGTGCACCATAGTGTGTGTGTGTGTGTGTGTGTGTGTGTGTGTGTGTGTGTGTGTGTGTGTGTGTGTGTGTGTGCATGAGACAGAGAGAGACAGAGAGAGAGAGAGAGAGAGAGAGAGAGAGAGAGAGAGAGAGAGAGAGAGAGAGAGAGAGAGAGAGAGATGTGTGAGTTATATAGCCCGGGGGAACTGCAACGGTCATATTTTAACAACTCACAGTATGTTGGATTATGTACTGTGGGCTTGTAATCGCACCGTCAGGCCAAAGCCCAAACAGATTCTCTGTTAGCTGGCTCTTGGTAAGAAAAAAAAAAAAAAAAAAAGAACACACACGTATCAGGGGACCCACCAAAACATTGTGTTCAATTCTGCAGCACTTGTGAAAACGTGAGCTCCCACATGATTCCAGTTCAAAGGTATGCCTTGGCCGTTTTGTCTGCCTCAGCACGCAGCGCTCTCTCTCTGCCGGCCACAATGAACAGGGCTCCAGGTTTAATAGGCCTTAAGTAGTGCACCCCCCTTTTTCTGCCTTTGAAGAGCAAACACTCTTTTGCCTACACTCTCACACACACACACACACACACACACACACACACACACACACACACACACACACAAATATATAAATGCATACTCACACATTGCTGTGTGAGCAATAAAAAAACAGTGGAACAGTGGCTGGTTCTCTCACTGACGCCTCAAAAGCGGCGCTAAGGGGAGTAACGTGTGGAATGGTGTGCGTGTAGACCAAGGCCGGGATGCCATTCATGGTTGCAGTGTGGGGGTTTTAACGGCCAGAAGAGGCTTGAAGGCTGCGGATGGCACCCGCTGCAATCTAAGGGACTGTTTATGGGTAATAAAAAAAAAAGATTTGGGTCATTATTGTTTTTTGGTTTCTTACCTGAACAAAGTACACAGAGTAAAACTCTATGGCCATGATAGGCTTGAGAGAATAGCACAAATATCACACATCGGACTCCAATAAAAGGCCATAAACTGTGTTCAAAAGTGAAAGGGAACCGGGTGCACAGGCAGCGGCGGGTTGTCAGTGTGCGGGTGTGTGTGTGCTTGCATGTGAACACATATGCATGTTCCTGTTTCTGACTGAGCTATCGTATAACTCAGGCACCCAGAGGAGCGGGGGAAAGTCACAATTAGCCCGCCGCCGAGAGCGTAGCCTCGTCCTACAAGACATGATCGGGCTTTAGTTGTGCCGTAATTACACATGTCGTCTTTTGTTTTCTCCTTCCACATAAAGTCGGGGGGGGAATAACAGGATGAAAAGCAAGTATGAGAAGAAAAAAGAGAAGCATAGTAGACTACGCATTTTGTCTTCCAGCTCATTTAGAATGTCTGTGGGGTTTGGAATGGGAGGAGGGTGGACCGTAAAGAGGGACTTTGCTTCTCCAGATGGGAAACTTCTGCTAAGCTGTAATGAGAATGCATAATGACGCAAAACAATCTCGATGGAGCTAGACATGGCAGCGCCTTCATTGAGCCGCCCCCCTCCCCTCAAAAAAGAAATCCTATTACAATGTTTTTTCCCCCTATTTCTTTTTATTCTCTATGATATCCCTTCTGAGCTAAGTGCAAGAGAAATGTCTTCATTAAATGTTGGAGCGAACATGTTGCATTGCTTTTTTTTTTCCTTCAATTTTCAATTTTTTGTTGTTGCTCCAGACGGGCCCAAAAAAGAGCAGGGGGGGGGGGGTGAAAAAGGCAAGTACAAATGATGGAAAAACAAAGAATAGGAGTGACTGTTCCTAATGGGGCTGTTTTCAGCAGCTGCATTAACAAGCCCGTTTGATTCCCGCCTCCTAAGTGAAGCTGTCAGCCCGTGTGTCCGGCTCGCTGTGTTTAGGAGGTCGAAAAAGATTTGTGTTTTCTGGCAATGGCCGACGATGAAAAAACACTGAAGAGAGGTAACCTTCCGTGTTGCTCTACGTCCATTCTCACAGCAGACCCCAAAATACTCCGGTCAAGAATCCATCAGCGGGATTGTTATTATTTTTTCTTTACAATAACACGCATTTCCACGCAGGCCCTGTGAGAATCGGGCCCGAGGGACTCGCCTCGCGGTTGACCCCTCTGAAAAAGATTCACAAAGCTGCACACATCTCTTTCAACTGAATCTCCTGCGCGTTGAGCGCGGTTCACTCGCATCGCTCCTCTTCACACGTGCAGATGCGGGAACACGGAATCATCCGCTTTCATATCCACAACGCGAGTCAATGAGCGCGCTTTACATTCTGCCCGCTTGATTTGCAGTTATGCTCTGAATCCATATTTGGCACTGTGAAAAAGGAGCGAAGATTAGTGTGAGTACGCACACACACACTCACATTATGATACTGGATACATGCACAAAGAAGTTACACACTATTGACAGAGCAGTGTATCGTCAAAGAGTCCTATGATTGTGAATTACTTTACCATGACTGTTTTGATGAAAATGCATTGCATTGTCCTTGGAAATGTGGCACGGCAGTCGATAGTCTGTACACTCTGTCTAATACTCTCCACTGTGAAGGCAGACTGAAGGCGCTCTCTTCTACTGAAAACAGTAGGGGGGAGGGGGGGGGCTTTCTTTTGCCGAGTCTGCACTATTGGATTTGGATCGTAACACGGTAGTATCAGGTTAGGTGGAGAAAGGCCATGTGAATATCACGTCGGAATCACAACAGACAAGGGCCGCTTGTAATTGCACCGCCGCCATTAATGATCCAATCGTTTGACCCGTAACATGATTTCCATCTGATCCTCAGAGATGTTAAAAATCCATGGGTGTGTGTGTCTCTGTTTGACCTTCCCACGAAGAGACCGATGCCTGAGGGTACAACTAACAATATTTAGAGGAAAGAAGAGAATAGACAAGATATCTTAGTGTGTGTGTGTGTGTGTGTGTGTGTGCGGGCGGATGCTGTGCCTGCCCCAGGGTGTTCCAATAAGCACGGCCACAGTAATGGAAGGCCTCACTCGAAACATGCTCTTAAAACTGAGTCGCAGTCGGGTGGGGACGCACGTTGACTGCATCGAACACACACAAACACACACGGTGCGAGCGAGAGGGGTGGAAATAAAGGCAGTATCATCCCAACACACCGTTTGAAGGATCGGTACCGACAGAGCAAATGTTCCCGGTCCGACATCGACCTGCTCCGACACACAGGCGCGTGCATCCTTCGGAGGAGTACGGCGCCGCAAACACGGTCACCAGCTCACGCAGGGAAAAAAGAAAAACCAAGCAAGGGGGAGCCATCGAAGGGAAGGGGGAAATCTGTCCTGTGATGGCTGTAAATGAGGGCCCCGGCGGGGCTGTCACATCGCGTTTGGCAGAGACTGGAGGGTTGCGGGGAGGAAGAGCGGGGGGACGGAGGGGGGGGGCATAGACAGTGTTTACAGAGATAATGAACTTGGGAGATGGCTGGGGCATGGGCAGACACTGATTGTGTCACAGCTAGTGGTGTTCCACTGCTCCCCCAACGACAAATACAAGGCAAAGAGGAGCGAGAGGAGAGTCAATTGAGTGCAGAGAAAAGAGAGGAGGAGGCGGGAAGGCCAAGAAGGCAATGTTTCGAGATGGAAACACAGAGAGGGGAACGAGATGAGGCCCGCAAGAAGAAACATCCGAGTATTTATTTGGATTAGAGGCGGCTAATGTGTCTCCAGGTATGGAGACGTGGCGCGCGTCGTCCCCCTCGTACATCGTTAACGGCTCACTGTTAGTGGGATGTAACGTGGCCCCCTCACCACGCACCTCCCCAAAGCGCTGCCCTCCCCCTCCCCCCTCGTCTCTCGACGGACTATTTTCTACAGCCTGAACGTGATCTCTCGCTACGATCATCATCTTTTGTAAAATACACGGAATCGGACATAAAAGGATTAATCCTGCTTGTGGGAGACAGAGCCAAATGTATAGATTTATAATTCCACACTCGAGTTCCCCACCTTGTTTTAATGCTTCATAAACACTTGGTGTTTTCAGGTCTCTGTTCCAATAAAAACAGAGAGCGCGGGGGTGTAATATGTGGAGCTGGGGGAAATTAAAGCTGAAGTTCCTCTCCTCCTCAGTGCTCTCTCTCTCTCTCTCACACACACAACACACACACACACACACACACACACACAGTTAATCAGCAGCCCAGAGAGAAATCTAAGACCACATCTACACCCAGTGGAGGGAACCTGATACAACCACAACCCCCCCTGCAAACTCTTTCTCTTAATGATCAACACACACACATGCTCCTTCTGCCGATAAATCAGACGCAGGGTTCAGTATGATTACCTAAAGTTAATGAAGACTGAAAGCGATCTCGAAGGCGGTAACCATGGAAGCGAAGCCTTTGAAAGCTGAGGGCATTAGAAAAGCTGTGGTCCCTTTTTTTATTATTTCTTTTTCCATTTCTGCCTCCGCTGCTATTTCCAAAAGTCGTTTTCAGTGTGCGGTGACAAACATAACCCTTCTGACTTGTGGAAAAATAAATCATACTTTCAAGTGAAGACAAATGCCTTATCCGTTGGGAGTAGCCTCTGGCTGTAGTCATAATGGTCTCTCTTTCTCTCTCTTTCTGCCTCCCCCCTCCCTCGTTCTCTGTCTCTCTTTTTCTGTGTGTCTCAAGGCAGGGACTTTCCTAATCTAGTTCTAAATATCCACCCAAATCGGCCTTCCGCAGCACAGTTACAGCTCGGCGCAGATCAGGTGGATATTCCTGTTTTAAGAGTTTTTATTTCACGGAGAACCCGGACGTAAAACTGTTCCTCAGCCGGCGCAATGTGGAAACTAAAAACAATCAGGAAGATCTTTGAAAAAACACGCAGTGATTCGTTAACCGAAAGGTTCCCCGGCACGACCTTTGGACCTTTTGTTGCATGTTGTAACTCTCTCTTACTCAATCTCTCTCTCTCTCTCTCTCTCTCTCTCTCTCTCCCCTCCATTTCTTTACGGTTATTTCTTTAATAAAAAAGCAAGATCAAATCTTTCTCACTTAAGGCTCAGGGCCGTTGCTCGTGTCTCATCTCATGTTGTGGGCACAAAATCATGGATCCAGTCTGTGTGTGTGTGTGTGTGTGTGTGTGTGTGTGTTTGTGTGTGTTGGTTCCGGCTCGGGTCCAGCTTGGGACAGGCCAGCTGCAGGAGTCTGTCTCCTCTCCTCCTCTCTCCCCTCCTTGGTGCTATCAGGTTGCCTCTCCTTCTCCTTGAGCCCATTACACAGGCCTCTTTATGCTGTGCTAAAAGCTGCTCGTGTTCAAACACTCCTGGGAAAAGCTCCTTAAAAAACACGTCAGGAAGAGGGGCCCTGTCTGGTAAAATATTAATAGGAAGTTAATTGGTTGTTAATGGACTGGTGCTTGGGTAAGAATGGCCCTGCACTGGACGGGCCACAGAAACAATCCGTTCAGGGGTGTCATCTTACCGCCTCTTTTCTAATTGTATCCGGTCACTGTAGCCGCGAGTTGCGGTAAACTGGTGTTAAAAACATCATCGCTCCAGTTTTACGAAAGGTCCTGCGAGAAGAATTGAGCCACGCGCCAACCACAGTTCCACGAGAGCGGGAACATTATGGGTGTTCGGTTTCTTCGGCGTCAAGTTTTCTTCCCTTTTTAAAAAATAATTTATGGTTGTTTTTCTTTGTGTTTTATTCTCACACATCCAGAGTCACGATTGAGCCCAACTCCCGTTCAGTCTGTCCTTAATCTCCACATGAGGGAATAGTTTCATCTTTTGTTGTTTGTGGTCAGTGTGTTTGTGCTCTCTGCGGTCACCGCTATCCAACGGGAAGAAAAAAAAAATCCCCCTTCTGCTGGAGTAGGCATGTAATATTGATGCAGAGCAGACTCGGAGAAAACACAAGAATCAAATGGAATCCAAACTAAGTTCAAATGTCGACATCAGCGCATTCATTTTTAATCATTGCAAAGCTACGAGCCGCCGATCCTTTTAAGGGGAAGCCACATGGGCATGTGAAGCAGGGAATATTTAGAAATAAGGGATATTTCAACGTGCTCCTCAAACTCAACTCTGTTCATCTCCAATTCCCTTATGAGAGGGACAAAGAGAAGGGGTTGTCCAGGAAATGTGAGTTAAAATGGCGGCAGAGGTTACCCGGGCACACTGCTTTCTACAGTCGGGGCTTTTAAATTGCACCATGTAAAAACAAACCGGCCTTCAAAGACATACCGTTTACTCCACAGCTCTAATGTACACGAATTGTAAACATTGTTAAAAAATGTATACTTTTTCTTTAAATAAGATTTTAAAATAATGATAAAAAATATATTTTTTCATTGTATTCTGGTGAGGTTTTCCCTTCAAATGAGCTTCTAAGTTTCTTACTGTTTGACCCCCAAAGCTGCCTTTGATTACAATACACCCTTAATTAACTCGAACCCTTCGATTTCCTGACCTCCCCTCTTGCGACTGGCCATTTAACGGTGACCCCGTGCAAATATCGAGTGGATCCGTGTCCAATGACAGCAGGAAGCACGTGTCAATGGATCGAACAGATGTCGTGCATCTGTGCTACGGATGCAGATACCACAGCTGCCGCTAGATGGCGGTGAAGCACAGGACTGCAAACACGGCTGATTCCTGCAGGATAAATGGATGAAATAAATAATAATAATCTTTCCCTGTGACATGCTCGTGACTGTGATCTATGACCTGGCTGGGTGTGAGATCTGTGGATAATCCTGAGTGAAAGACACTTCTAAAAGTCCACTTGGCTGCAAAGCATACGGATAAAAATACAAAACTCACAGGCTCAAAAGAGACAACACTTTAGGGAGAGATTTGTGCAACAATATGGGCGCGTGCATTTCTGTCCACTCTGCCTTTCGTTTTTTCTGAACAAACGGATACACACTCATGCTTCAGTTTTTATTACACAATGAGCTGTTCTGTGTTGCGACAAAATGAGCAGATTATGGCTGGACCCTTATTTTTAAATGTTTAAGCAAAAATATCAAAGCTACAATGAGTGCACGATGACACACAATAAAGCACTTGCAAAGAACACTTTTTAAGAAACTGTAGAAAAGTCACAACGGTATGAAATGTCCCTCCTGGAAAAACTGCACTATAATAAAGTACATACAAAACAAGCAAAATAAACAAAACCAAATAAATCTGCCAATAGTTGGTTGACTAACGAGCATCGCTGATGTCGTAAAAGCGTTTCTTCAGTGTGACATTTTTAGAAAATTCATAAATATACATTTGAAATTGGCATCGATGCAGTCACTTGCAGTTTAAAAGCATATTTGTTTTGTGGACAACTACAACAATTAGTCAGCTATTATTCCTATTGATTAGAACCGCTTTTCCTTGTAGTCAGGCGGAACGGCTTAGTGTCTTTGCATGCGTGCCACAACCGCTTATTAACTTTCAATCAACTTCCCTCATCTCAGGTGCAAACAGTAACATTCATTGTTAAGAAGCTAGTGCAAATATCATACCGCAGGGCACAAGCAAGCAATGGCAATGTGAACTCTGCGGGACACGGGGGGGTTTTCTCACCACCGGCTCGCGTCCTGAAATAAAACAGAGCCCGTCGTCTGTTAAATGTGAAGACCTCTACGTGCCAGACAGTTTCACAAGCCTTTCGTGAGCCTGTGGGAAGGAATGCATTCTAAAAATGAAATAGCGTTTTTAAAATCGACACCAGGAATCGCGTGTGATACAGATAGCAGGCGGTAAGAATAACAAAGTGGATGCAATTAGATTTGGAAGAATGTGCTTTATGCCCTTCAAGGCTTCACTGTGCTCGACTGTTTCACTTCACCTCGTGAAATCACAAACCCTCTCTAGACGTTACAACACGGCGGCTCTCCTTTTCAGGCTGTATCGTGGAAAAGGATGGGCTTGACCATGCCGGAGAGGATCTTGGGCACGTGGACGCTGACAATCTCGGAGATCATCTCTGGGAAGTTGACCCGCGTCTGGAGGGACTGAGCTTGGAGAAACAGATCGTAGGTGAACTGGTGCAACTTCCTCACAATCTGAGAAGAAAAAGCAAAAAGGAGAGAGAGGTCGTTAACACCGAAGACGTGGACGTTGGTGCAGCGTTTTGGGAAGGACAAAGGTTCCGGATAAAAGAGAAAAAGGCAAAGGACATCGAAGCCGTCTTTTGACACAAGCTTTCGGAGGCGATTTTCAAAAGATGACACTCATTGTGACGCCGTAAGCCCCCGCAGGCAGGGTAAAGCCGAAAGGTAAAGTCTTCATCTACTCCGGTTTTCTGCCTCGAGGAACCTGCCAGACGATGCCTGGGTCCCCTCTCGCCCGTATGGCATTAGAAGATCTCAGATGAGAGTGGGCCACTGACAAAGCTGAGCCCTCGAGAGTAAATCCCCAGTGAAAGACGTGGGGCTAAAACTGCTGCAGCTTGGCCTCACTGAGGGAGGAAGCTTTGCAGCTCCTATGGTCACGCCCCAACCAATGATATAACTGGGTTTTTTTTGAGAATTAAAAAAAAATGAAGTAAGTTGGATAATTACTAAAAATGAATATTACAAGCTGTTTCCAGACGGAAAAAGCTGTCGATCACCGCCCTCTAGTGGTCGCATCCCTCAAGTGGTCTCGTACCGCAGAAGAATCTTCAAATCTGCGTTAACGGCTCAAACATGATAAAGAAATCTATGAAAGCATAGTATAATAATACAATAAATATGTCTAGAATTATTTTGGGTTTCACTGGCTTAAAAAGATGATACTGTACTTGGGTTCTAAAAACCATTTGTTTTGACCCGTTATTTATTTTGTAAAACAAATGAAGATGTTGTGGTCACCAAAATATAATTTTAATGGCAGAAATTAAAAATGTACTTTTTATCTTTAACACTATTTATCAATTAGGAAGATTAATATGTATACATGTAAACACACACACACACACACACACACATATATTATACACAAATATTTATATATAGCTGTGTAGAAAATGTTGCATGTAAATTAGTTTTGAATTGAGACTTTTTGAAGCACTTCATACACATACGTTTGTTGTAGATGAATAACAGATGAGTCAATTATTAATGGCCTCATCATCAGAGACAGAACTTAGTTAATCTTTTTCTTTTCTTTTGTTGCTTTAGTTTGTTCTGGATTGTAATTTGGACAAATAATCTTTCGTGCTTCCCCCTCCACAGAAAATCGGTTCAGAGATCCCATGCCGGCGCTCTTGAGCACTTTGTATAGCCGTTCAGTGTTTTAGTGCAGCCAGCCGCTATTAAACAATGTTGACTTGGACTAGATTTAGGGTGCTTCACATCATGGACAATGTGTATCAGTTGGTTATGTGACTCTACAGTTATTATTGATGTTGCAACAAAACAACAAAGAGTGACTCATGACTGACGCAACATTAATGCCGTCACATGACCTTAAGGTATGTGTTTAAGTCCCGGGGGACGGCTGGGAATTTGTGCACAAACCCAGTGTGCCGCAAGTTGAGAAGACATTACTGTTGTTGGGATGGTGTTACAGTTAATCCAAGTCTGTCCCTAACCGCACAGAAAGTGTTAAATGTAATAACTGATCTAAAGTAAACCAGCCATGAAATGACAAACCTACTTGATGCCACCTAGTTAGTTGAGAAAAATAAAAACACAGCATTGTTTTAAGTCAAATTCAGATCTGCTGTACTTTGCACCATTTCCTGCTCGACCTGTAGTCCTGTGGTGTCAACAAAGAACCTGCTTCTATAACAAAGTCACAGCAGGGTGCGTTTTCAGATAAATGAAGGCAAATTGTGTCCATTACCGACTGGAGGGAGTCCAGCAGCTGTGTGAGCTGAAACAGTCGCTGTGTGCGGGTGGTCTCTCCGCAGTGGCTGGCCAAGCGGTCCAG
Organism: Apeltes quadracus; assembly: GCA_021346845.1. Classification (NCBI taxonomy): domain Eukaryota; kingdom Metazoa; phylum Chordata; class Actinopteri; order Perciformes; family Gasterosteidae; genus Apeltes; species Apeltes quadracus. The sequence goes on along the minus strand of CM037920.1, from coordinate 13,575,885 downwards.
CTCCTTGATGTAGGAGGTCCGCAGTTGATCAAAACAACGCTGGTTCTTCAGGCCCTCCACTGGCACTGTGAGCACAAAAGCACACAACGATAACTCCCCGAGACTTTATCCGTCCCATCGATTCTCTGAAGTACAGCTGAACTCTATTACAGTCGTATTTCACTTGCACAGTGGACGCTCAAGTTATTATTTTCAAGGTGTTTTCCCCCCGGCGGACTCACTGATGCTGAAGAGGACCAGGGCCTTCATGCAGAGGAACTCCTCCTGAGTGACCTTCAGCATGCAGAACCTTTGGGAGAGCACCTTCATCCTCACACAGTGTTCATACATGCTGGAGACTTCCATCCGTTGGCTGTGAGGAGGGGGGAGGGGGGGGGGGGGGGGAGAAAACAATGTGAGGGGGGAAGTAAAAGCACCGGGTGTGACATAAGGAGGAGTGCCGGGGACAGAGGGGGGTCAGGCTGAGAGAGATATATAGAAAGGACGAAGACAATTAATGGAGGCAGGAGTGAAAAAGAGGGAAAAGCTGCAGAGGTTAGAAGAAATGAGTGAGGTGGATAATGGAAAAAGAGAACGACAGAGAGGCAGAGAAAAATGAGGGTCAGCAAGAAGGGCAGGCGTACCCATTACCATGCAGGTCAGAGGCAGCCCATAGTGACAGAGGTCTAATGCAGACGGAATGAGGGTTTTGCTAATGTCGCGCAAAACGGCAGCCGAGTGAAAGCTGCGCCGAAGCCCTGCGGCTGGCTTTAGCATTCAGAGCCACACCCTCCTTCAACACCGAAAAACAATTTAATGATAAGAGGCGGCCGAATTGTTATTTGTGTAAATCAACTGCGGGCAATTTGCTCCACAAACTCTGCGTTGAGTCTTTTTTTAAATGGAGAGACAAAAGAGAGAAGCTCAGGTGTTTTATTTTGGGGGAAAGAGTTTATCAAAAGAGGCTGCGTGTGTCAACGTGAAAGTAAAAGAAACAAACTCAACAGTGTTTTGGGGGGTACTGGTGGTGGGATTCGTGAAGATCAAACGGAATAAACAATATTTGTCGGAAAGGAAACCATGAAAGTAGAACAAAGCGGTTTACCGTCTCGCCTTAGAAAAACACGCCGTTCATTGTGTGATTTAAAAAAAAAAAAAACATCTGAAGCACATTCCACTGTGGCCTTCCCTCCAATCGCGGTGACAGGTGCGATTAACATCTCGCCGCTTAACCCAAAGTTATAAACTACTGCGTAGTGTAAAAGGAGTGTTTTTTTTCCGTAACTTACTCATTGAAAACCAGGTCTGGAGCGAAGTAGAGCAGGGAGCTGTTAGTGAGAGTGTATGACCTCCAGCCCAAAGCGAACACCATCACCCCCATCCATGACAACTGAATCACTGACATCTGGTCGTCTACGTGCATGTCACGGAAACCTGTTGAGAACACGCTGTCTTTTAAACCAAACATCTGTACATGGGGGAAAGAACACTTAATAACCCAAGCGGGTATAATAGACCCCATTACAGGAATGACAGAATGGAGACGTTGGCCCGCCACTCTTGGCTTAAGTGTGATCACATCCCCCTCTAGTGGCCAATAATGGAACAAACTGGGGATGCTCAGCTGGCCTAAAATCCTGGCGTTGCCTGTTATCTCTAGAGCAAAAGGTTGAGGCCTTGCACAGTAACAACAACTCTGAGATCAGACATTAGACTTGTCCTTGGTGGCTGTAGCGCTTTGCTGTATAATTACTGTGAAGATTAAAAAAATCTCCTCTCCGTTGCTGCGTAGATGAAATGTGAGCTCTGCCTTTAACCATGAAGTGACTGAGCCGCCTCTCGGTGTTATCAACTCTCGACGTGGCTGACCTTGCGGTGGTGGTTTTGTTATTGCTGCTCGGCCTGACATTATGGATAGGGTTTGTCTGGCATTGGGCTGAACCTGAAACCACCGGAAGTCGTTTACCTGGTATCGCCTTGGCCCAACGCACCACCGTTACCAGCTGTCTCTCCCCCAGCTCGTTGAGGCTGGTGAGCAAGGACGCGGGGCTGTCTGGCTGCGCGTGGTCGTGTCCCGCATTGACCACAGCCGGCTCGATGGCCTGCAGGACGCTGAGCAGGGAGAGGCACGAGCGCAGGGGCGGGGGGATGCCCAGAGCCAGGGCCTGGGATGCTGCTCAAGACACACGCACACACACATCCAAATTAGATATTGAGACACCTCTTATGGACTGTGTTTGGTATCAAGTTAGCGTGATGGTGATGGTGGAGCCCGTGGCCCTGCCAATCCTCACTCTGAGCCATGACAGCTGCGCTTCCGGGTTCCAAGATGACGTCCCTCCTCCCGGCCTTTTCTCCGGGCCCCTGCTGCTCCTCCTCCGCGCTCCTCGCCTGTCCATTTCCCTTCAGCCTGCGACCTAGAACCGCGCCACAGAAGATACGGCCGAGGAGAAGACATGAGGGCAAAATGGAGATAATAAACTTCCACTTCAAGTTGTTTTGTCTGATGTAATACACAATAGATAGCTGGGAAACTGGCAGGATATCATATGAATGGGGTTAGTACTTAAAGGGGCATCTCCATGGGGCAAATAGTCCGTGGCCAATGTGCCTCTTGCAGAATTGGATTTGTTAAGACTGCATTGAAGCTACAACATTTGATTGGTAGGTTATCCAATGCTTTCAAGGCATATTACCGCCCTGTGATAACACCATTTTCCAAATACGCCACCACACAGACGTCCCTCTCCCGGGCTCTCACTCTGATGTTCTCGACACCTCACCTTTAAGGCTCATTCCCGACATGAAGCATCTCTTCAGCCGGCACGAGGCGCAGTTCTTCCTCCTCAGCTTGTCGATGGTGCAGTCGTTCCGGCTGGCGCACAGGTGGTTCTGCTTACCTGGTGGTACAGAAAAAGCCCCCCCACGGGGTTGAGGGAGCGGGCGCCACAAAGCCTCGGCTCGCACTCAAAGCGAAGATATGTGGGTGTTGACTGATAACGAGCAAGTCAACCTCATAATGTCAGGTCACGGCGCCCTGCCCGCCTGGACGGGTGGGCGTAAGAAATTAAATAAGCAGTTGAGTAATTGCTCGTGCGCGCGCGAGAGAGTGAATTGGCGTGTTTTTCAGCGTGCGTGTCGCACCCACCTGCTGCGGCCCTCTTGAAGAAAACTTTGCAGCTCCCGCAAGTGACGGCTCCATAATGACAGCCGGAGGCATCATCACCGCACACCTGACACACTCTCCTGTCCGACAGGTACACACCTGGAAACAAATCCTCATTTCTGCACGCACACACACACACACACACACACACAGGAGTGAGTTGGACTTTGGTTGGATTTTAAAGGATTGCAGAGTTTAACAGTTTCATCCCTGAGACGCGAGAAGATGGGCAGACGTGCGTAGTAACAGGCTTTTATGTCACTATGTCCTCGGGGGATGTTAGGCTCCCTGTTATGACATTCCGGGAACTAATTCCCTAAATTCAATCCAATTACAGTAGGATATTTCCCTGTTCTGGGATTGACTTTGCAATAACAAAGTGATTTGATCTGAAAGACAGGCACACCTGTGATTAAAGAACACTACAGTTGGCTGTTCAAGGCTGTTCGGGAGGATTTGAAAAAGTGGAAACAGGACATTGTCTTTTTTTGCGAGCACAGAGCAGGTGCTGCATCTCTTGTTTATAGTGACACTGATATACTACATGGTATTAGTGGAAAGTTAGGGATAGAGTGAACTTTGATGCTGAAACACATCTTGGCCAAGGCCGCTGAGAGCACACGCGGGTGTTGGGGGACAAATATTTAAATGCCGAGACACATCTGTCTCTGCAGCTGGACTAGGTTTTGGAATTGGGAATGGCGTTATACAATAGTGCATTTTATTTGTTTGCCTTGTGAGAAGCGCAATAACTCCTTTATAATCACGATCCACATATAAATACAAGAAGAACAGAAGGTGCTAAAGTAATGTAATGTATTTTAATGTACACTAAAATACACAATTTTAATAGACTTATTTATACCAATTGTAAAGCGTGGCGGATTAAACCATATAAACTTCATCTGCATTTTTGTTACTGATTAAAGAAATATGAGACTAAAATGGCTGGTAGGAAAGAATGTAGCTCTCTAACGAGGCCGCCCTTCTGACTTGGTGCAAATTTAAAACCAAGTCAGGGCAAATCATTGAAAACCTGTTTGTTTTTGTGTGCGTGTTGGGTGTGTGCGTGCTGGGTGTGTGCGTGCGTGTGCGTGTGTGTGTGTGTGTGTGTGTGTGTGTGTGTGTGTGTGTGTGTGTGTGAGTGTGTGTGTGTGTGTTGTTTTTTTTTACCTGAAACTGCGATCGGAGCAATCCATCCAAACCGAAGGTTCGGTCTTGATGGCGGACAAAGTGAGCTGCTCCTGAGGAGTCGCACTTTGGTAACTTTCCAACTGGCCGTACCCTTGAGCCATGGCCGCTTGCATGCCACATTTGCCACCCTGCTCGTCTTTGCTGTACCAGATACAGCGGCATGGCGGTCTCGATCCGAGAGAGCCTTCCCCACAGTTACAGTATTTACACAACAACTCGTGTCCGCCGGTCCCTGCTCTCTCCGGCTCCGATCGGCTGCTGTACGCGCGCCACACACCCGGCGTGTCCCTGAACAGGTTCGGACCGGCCGAGTAAGCGGAGAACGGCCTCAAGGGGAAGAGCCCGTCCGTCTGAGAGGGCACAGCCAGCTCCGTCGCGGGGCTCATAAACAAGTTGGATTCCTTGTAGACATATCGGGCGATCACCGAGTCGCGCGTCTCGGCTCGCGCGCCCTCTACGTCGCTCGCCCGCAGCAGATCCATGCAGCTCACCTGCTGGATGCCGTGGCACACTTCTCCGAATTCGTCGTCCTCGTCGTCCCTCGGGTCGGCAGGGCTCAGCGCGAAGCGGCCGGCTTCTGGACGCGCCGCCGGAGCCGCTCCGAACTCCGGCGCTCTTCGGGAACGGCTATCCGCGGCGGCGGGGTCAAAGTCTGAGAACGCGCCGGCGGCGCACGGGTGCATGCTGTTGAGCGGTGAAGACACCGAGTCCAAACTCAAGGACACCGACACGGCTTTACTGAGCTCAGCCGTGGTCGCGCACGCACAGGTGTCCTCGGTGTTCAGCCGATCGCGCTCGTTCCCTATTAAAGAGTTTGACGTCTCCTGCAAGTCAGACAAGCTCAAGCTAAAGGCCATCGCCGGGCTCACGTCGCGGCACTTTGAAGCGGTGCGCGCTGCTTACACGGCCGACTGACGAGACGAACCCGCCGCTGCGCGAGGCTCCGCTCCGCTCGTACGCTTCAGCGGACACGAAATTCAGAGGAGTTGACGTCGTAGGTTGTTTTAGAAAAAGGAACGTCCCGTCGACTTACGCCGCGAATGAAGGACCCGGCAAACTTTCGTGTTGTTTTTAGCCGCGCGCACAAAGTTCACAGCGGCACCGCCTGTCGAGTCAACGAATAAGTCCTAAATAGCGGTTTGAACTCTGTGACTTGACTTTGTACTCTGGGACTCTGAAGAGTCTCGCGAGAACAGCCGACTGGGTACAATACATGACAGGACACGGTTCTCTGCGGCACACCTCTCCGGTAGCTGCCACCGTAGATTCGTTTTGGACATAGACGATACTTATGTCAAGCTTTAAAAAGGCTCGTTTGTATCCGCTGGCTGAATTTACACTACCTGGAAGTAATTGTTGAAATAGATATAATACATATGGCACAAAAACAAAATTTGGAAAGAAATCCAATTGACAGATATTTATATACAGAGAAAACATTCATTTCAGTGGCATCTGCATATTCATTCTGGATGGGCTAACATTTATTCAAGGTGTTAATTAATTGCATTTGATTGCAGCGTTTGATAATTTTCCCCTAACAGGTACAGTTAAGGTGATGTGACCTTGTTCACACAGACAAAGAGAGGGAGTTTCCGTGTATTTTATTCCTGCAATGATTAAAACATTTTGATGAAAGTATCTTAAATGTCATCGCTCTCAATAATGAATCTCGAATGTTTTCATTGGTTAGAATAATTGCAATGGCAATGTTTTATAATGTCATTTACAAGGACAGGGGACAACCTTTTCATAAATCACAGCATGGATTAGGATTTAAGTGGACCAGGAAAGTATTTTTTTTGTTTCTGTGTAATTTTAATGTATTTTCAACTGTTTTCACTTGTTTCCAGATGACATGGCATTACAATAATGGACTTGAACGGCTGTAACAATATAATTTAAGATCATTTTCAGCCCGCTATGTCAAGTTAATTTCCTACAGATGCAATAATCTGCACCTACACGCTTCTAAAATCGACGTGTCCTATTTCATCAACTATCCTAACATTGCCTTCAGTCTGAATGGGCTTACAGCAGCCTCTCTCACATGGACTCAAATTCGTCAATGCGTTGTTTGGTGTTGCCCCGGCGAATCTGGCGAAGGGTCTTGTATTTGTCACGGCCCGCCTTCACATTCTCAGCGTGGATCAGGTCATTGGGGGTCTTCTTGCTCTCGTCTACAGCTCCAGCCAGCTCAGTGCTCAGGAACTGAAAGAGAACACAAACACGCAGTGAATAAGATCCGTTCCTCACATTCTTTACAAGACCATTCAGAAGCTTTGCCCCTCTCTAGTCACCTCTGTACTCCACTCAATCCCCATCTGAAAACACGCCATTGTGCATAGTTATTAAGTTCAGTTCTGTGTTGAGTCCTCTGTTCTGCACCATATCTTGTCTGGCTGTGAGATACAGACTAATGTTATTTCATTTGTTACAGGCCAGGGTCTACATGAGATTTGCGAAATGGATGAAACCAATAGAATGCTAATGTACTAGCAGCAACGTTTTATTATGCAGAGTGCACTTAGTTCTGGGTGAAACACATGTTGCGGTGGCAATTAAGCTGCCATATTTAGAGCAGAGTCAAAACCTCTAAATTACTGTCAACGGGCAACACAGTGAACGTACAAAAACACTTAGAAAAGTCTCCATGTAGGAAGAGGAGTGTGGGCTCCAAACCACACATTCTGAACAGTGCCGGCCCGAGCCTCTTGGGGGCCCTAAGCATAATTTGATTTGGGGGCCCCCCTCCCAGCACGCAGAGTCACCTGTGCTAGAAGATTATTGGCACAAATGTCACGCTATAATGTTATAGCGAAAATTATAAACGAATACAGTGAGGTTATAACACAAAACTAGGGCTGCTCGCAGCACTGAACGGGCCTTAGCCTCCCCTTGCATGTCAGGGGGGCAGCGGTCAGCCAGGCACGTGGTCAAAAAGTGAAAAGAGAAGAAAAAAAGTCTGGTGCCAGGCAGGAATCAAACCCAGATCTCTGGCTCCCTAACCAGATACCTTATATCTGAGCTATCATTCACACAGCAACTCGCCGGCAGCTTGGGCCGGCTCGCGGCTCGCTGGCTGCTTGGTGGGCAGGGGGCCCCAAGCAGCCGCTCAGTTCGCTTATGGCTCGGGCCGGCCATGACTCTGAAAGTAGCAACCAACAAACAAACTGATGAAAACTGTCATGCTTAAATCCAATGTTATCGGCCCAAGTTTGACATGAAACAGTTCCTTTAAAAATTACTATAATAAAACAGTTTTGACGAATTTATGTCAGTGATCCAGTTTAAGTCTTCAGGAGCTGTACTTAGGCACAACGGTGCTTTGAGCAATGCTTATGTCAGCATAATGACATGTCTACAGTTACAATGCAGGAATACTGATGTGTAGCAGTTAGTATTCAACAGGTAATTTAGCCAGTGGGTATGCTAATATTTAAAACTCAGGAATCAAGACTAGACACAATGCGACCGAGGACGCGGAAATCCCACTCTTTTTTAATGTATTTATTTATATTCCACAATGGATATTTTAAGATAATGATTTGGCCAGATAAAAAGTCATAGGATTAAAGTATTCATCAGTCCAGATTCACTCAATATGAAATATGTCAACCTCATGGTGAAGGGACAAAATATTGAATTTATTGAAAAGTCAAGTCATCATCATAGCCAGTGGGGCTCATCCTCTGGGACCATGAATGAATTCCTCTATGGAATTTCATGGCAATCCATCCAGCCCTCGCCATTGCCGTAGAGCCACACACTCTTCAAAGCTGCGGGACAGCCCAGGGACTGCTAATCTCTAACTGACCATGACCTCTGACCCCACGGTGAACAAGAGAACAGCTAACATAACAGACTTGACAGCATTCACTTAACTGTACCTTGAGTTTTTTTTGCAGCCGGTGGTTCTTCTGGGCCTCCGTTACTCTTTCCTCCTCACTGCGGTCTCGGACCATGTCTGGAGAAGTCAGCTCAGCGCTCGCCTCGGCACTGCTCTCATCCGTCTCGTCGTGTTCGTGCATAGGAGGGTGTACTGAGTCTTGGATGTGGACACCCAAGAGTTTAGTCTTCAGCTCCTCTTTGGTTCGCTCCAAATCGGCTTCTACCACCGTTGCCTATGAACACCCACACACACAAATCGCTGCAGCTGCAGATGGTTAATTCAAGTGCAAGGAGCCCACTAGCGTGTTCCAACCCGACCTCTTTTTAGATATTTAGTCTGTTGTTGTGGTGAAATCAGGCTCAAGAGCAATACTTTTTTTTACTGTTATTAGCTTCCCCTGATATTCCTGCCAAAGTGGAATAGAGCGTAGTAGCAATTCTTAAGAATAACTGTATGGAAATATTTTGACTTTTCGATGGTTTTCTTTGCTTACATAGATTATATAAGGCATCATTATTAAATCGAGACTAATGAATGACTGTTTAAAAGTATTTGTCGTAACTCTAAAAATATATTTGTATCAAATAGTTCACAATAACATGTTTTTCGTACAGCGTTCAACATTAATGGGAAAGTTTACCAAATGTGTTGTCCTTTTATGGGGTTTGTAACCTTAGTCTCCGTTGGTCATTAAAATAACAGAAATAAAATGGAAATAATGTATATAGCACTTCTTATTAGCATACGCAAATTTGCATCTACTTTTAATGGGTTTTTTTCACCGACTATTGCATCAAAGGGCTCAGGCTTGCTATACCTGTGACAATGAAGTGACACCCAAGTTCATACAATCCCCATCTGAAAGTCTACTTGTATAGTACTCTGTGGTCGACACCTTCCTTCTACTTTACCCGGGCCAAAAGCTAAGATGTGTCAGACATCCCTTTTTGCTCATGTTTGATTCATCCTTTATCTCTCTCTCGTGGTTCTTTCAGTAATTCTCACCCTTTCCTGCCATCTATCCGCCTCCTCGTCCTTTTCCTTCTTGGCGTCTTCCAGCTGGGAGATCTTAGAGGTAAGCTCTGCCAGCTCAGTGGCCTATACACACACGCACACGCACAGAAACGGAAAGTGAGTTAAGAGTGCTGCTGATCTGAGGTCATTGTGCTCTGTCTGCGGGGGCGCGTGTGTGTTAGGGAGAACATGTGCGTGTGTTTGTGCGTATAATTATGTACGCTATGTGCCCAGGTTAATTGCTCTTTTCAATCTGCTGAAAATAAGAATAATTCGAAGTATACCGTTAAGCTGAATTTGTGAATGCCTTGATGACCTGTTGTTCAATACCTTAGTTACCAGCTCGAAGGTATACTAATCAATATATGGAAATCTAATGTAGTGTTATAATTCCATCGATCCAAGTGACATTGGAATTAAACCCAGTACGCCGCGACTTTTAAAAAGGTTTCTTTTACCAGACTTTCCTGACTCTTGATCTGAGTTTCAGACTGGTGCAGCAGGACTGCTTTAGCTTCCACTGCAGCTCTGCGGTCCTTGTCCAGCCGCTCAGCCTCTTCCAGAGCAATCGTCCTCTCCTTCTCTAACTCAAGAGCCCTGCGAGTCTGCTCCTCCAGCTCTGAAACCCAAATGCACCCCAGCGCAAAGAATCATCCTACACATATAACTAGATGGGCCCAGAGGGTATACGCTTCATAGAGATCCTAAAGTCACAAATCTTTCAATGCACTGCACAGCTCTTTTGATATTTTTAAACAGAAAAAGAAAAAATACAACTCAAGTTTGAAAAACATTTGTATTCAGAAAGTTGTCAGACCATCTTGAGCTCTCTTTGTCTGCTCTTCAATCTGTCTCAATCTCTCCATCAGCTCCATGGTCTCACGAGCAATCTTCTCTGTTTCCTTCTCAGCATTTTCTCGCTTTTTTTTCTCACTCTCGAGCAGAGCCCTGACAGGAGAATTGTGCATAAATACACATCTAAAAAAAAAAACCCTACATCCCCTGACAGTTCTTTCTTAAAGCAAAGAGAACACACTGTAAACTTTTAAAAAATGAAGAAAATGAGCCTCCTTTATGTCCTCTTTCCTCACCTCTCAATCTGCCTCTTGTTCTTCTCCTCCCTGGCCTGGGCCTTCATCTGCTGCACCTCGATGGTGTCGGGTTTACGTCTGCGCATGTACAGGTCGTGATTCCCCATACACAATGCCAGGATACGCTTGTTGATGCGAAGACGGGGTACGTAGAAAACAAAGTCCTGCAACGCAAAAGTGAGCATTCGGGGATTTATGACACATCATCAGATCTGATTTACAGATGACAATAGGTGTGCGTGCTAAAGGGGTCTGTTATTGTTTGAGAGAATTAAATTAATTTTAATTAGCGATTGGCTTTCCTGCGGGCAAATTAATGTGTGAGCCTGAAACCATGTTTGTGAGTGCAATAAGGTAGCAGCTGCTGTCATTAAAGTACTTATGCATGTAAACAACTAATTTTTCCATAAACAAGGATGTGAGATTTTCTGGCATCTCCTGCTTATAATTGCAGCAGATAAATATGAATAGGTATGTCTCTGAAGATGTTCTTGTTGGATAGAAACCATTTCATAAAAATCGCTAATGCTAAATTAATGAGTGCTATGATTAAAGTCTAAGGACTGGTAAAAAGAGCAGCTATTTAATCACATCTACTAAGACCCATGATTTGGGTTTGGCTAAAATAGGCTCAAAGATCAACATACCCACACAAGTCTGACTGTAGGTATGAAGAAATACATTCTGCTATGACTAAATCTGCTGTCAATGTGGCCTGTGCTGGATTACACGTAATGACACGCCTCATAGAATTTGTAGCTGCTGTGGATTAATCAATAGCAGTAATGTCCTTTGCATACCGGAGCTTTCTTGTCAATTGGTTTGATGAGAAACTTCTTGTCGTTGAAGGAAATGTTTCTGATCTCACTCCAGGGGAACCCAATTTTGGGGGTCATCCTGTAAAATATTGGAATATTTAGAGTATTTAGAGTTTCTTATGGTCTTTAAACAGTGTAGGAACGTTATTATGACTCATCTATGACACTCTGACTCTGGGTTCTTTGAAGCTCTACTTTTGGCCCTGTGGTGCTTTGAGCTGAATGCTAACTCCTACATGCTAACATGCTCTCAGTGACGATGCATGTTCACTGTTTTCACAATCTTAGTTTGATGTTTTAGCATGCAAAACGTCAATGTGCATTTCAGTCCGTGGGATCACCCTAGTCGTTAGGATTCATCCTATGGGGACCACCGACATCTGTACTGCATTTCGTCAATAACTTTAAGAAAAGAAAGAGAGGAAAAAGCATTGTAATGCTAGATTGGAGGGGGATCAACAAATGTAGTTGTCGTTGTCCCTTTTGAGACCATGTATAAAGGAGAATTAGCATGTTGATTGAGACGTGAAAATGCAGCCTACTTGTCCTTCTTGTCATAGATGTTCAGCCCCAGTGCGTCCACTCCCAACCACAGCTCCGATCCTTTCTTGTTCTTGATATTAAAGTAGTTGACCCCGTACATCTCCAGATCCTGGGCTATCTTGAGGTACTCCACCATGGCGTCTTCTCTGTGGTGCGGATTAATTGAATCACTCACAGAACACGTTCTTACGAATGAATGCATGAATGCCTTTTTTGTTAAAGTAAGACTGCAGTACCTTAGCAATCCCTTGTGCTCTTGATGCCACACCTGGATTCTATCCTCCCACTGATTTTTATTCAGCTTGTGCTGCTCCAAAACCCTGGTTTTATCCGTAAAGAGGACACGCTAGTTAGAATTCAGGTGGCTGAAACTGGCATTAGGTTGAACTTTGGTTAACCCTCATAAGCATAGGACGCAGTACCTCTGAGGCAGCAGCTTCTCTCTAGCGAGGTATCCCGATACGTGATAGTCTTTCCTGTAGTCTCCTTGTTTGACCTGAACCGCATACGAGGCCAAGAGCACCGCAGTCTCAGGTGGGCAGTAGATATCATCATTTAGGATGCATTCTTTCACCTAGGACACAACAAATCTAAACTGATCAGCTTGAACACACAAAACACAGTTGTGTATTATGATAATACAATGAATCGTACACAAGGGTGGTAATGTTGCTGCGGCTTACTGGGGAGTAAGAAATGTGAGAAAGTGAGAAACGTGTTCTAGTGTTAATTTAGTGCACCTGGACCCTCTTTTATGTGTGCGCACTCCCTTATGGAAGAGCCAAGAAAGGATCGCTGGATCTGCATGAGTCATCGTGGAATCCCTGATTGTCATTAAGATAGATTTATTGTTTTGTTTTGATCAAGAGCCCTTCTTTATCTTTGCATCTGCTGGGTGAACTTGAATGAGATAGCCGATAACAACAACATGACATCCACTCTATCCAGATTTCTTAATGTGGGTCCAACTGATTCCTACTATTGTTTAATATAAATTGTACGTGCAACGTTAAGCATACATCAATAGTACATAAGTGGGTCTTGATCATTCCATACAAATCTAATCATGAAATGAATTACAGTGACTACGATAGTTCATCTTTTCCATCTCACATTTCAGTGTTGCCAATTTTCCTCATTAAGACAATGTGCTTGGAGTTATTTCCAACCTGCAGAAAGAAGAGGCGTTGTGTTGCCTCCTGGATTAGTTCATCCGTGACATCCTCAGGGTAAAACTTGGCCCTAAACTTAATCAACAAAGGGTTGTCTCTCTTCACATCTTGAGCTGTCACCTGGGATCGGCATCCCACAACAGAGGGGATGCCGGAATGAAGAAAGACGCACTAATTAGTCTCGATGGGGTAACAGTAGCATAACCACAACCATAAGCATGATTACATCTTCATTTAAATCCTAATGTCGGGGGAGTTGAGTTATGTCATGAAGGGAAACACAGACATTCTCCTCACTCTCTTGTTCAGCTTGAGCCAGGTGGAGAAACCTTTGCTGTCCTGGTACTGGAGGCCAAAGAACCAGGTCTCCCTCAGCCCGATCGTCTTCACTATCTAAACATACCAATTAGTAACGCAAACACACACTTGCACGTCAAAGCACCTGCTTGGTTGTAATGCACAGTATACCTGGTCAAAAAGCTGTTTCCCCGTTGTGCTGGGCAGGATGGCAAACTCCAGCTCAGCATCCATGGTTGTAACGCGGACATTTATCTGCCAGAGAAAACACTCACACTGAGCCACAGGAGGAAAAAGATCCCTGATGCTCATTCATCTGTGTCATTGGAGGAGCATGCAGAACAACATCAGCTGAGAGAGGAGGGGGGGCAAAACCAACTATGTGTCATTTAGTTTGTTTTTTGAAACAATGCTACATTTCTTGGTTCTTTGACAGAAAAATGACCAAAAAGAGTGTTCCTTACATTTTTCTGTTCAACCAGGAGCATCCAATCGCAAGAGGTTGGTGGGGACTACAATACAAAATGAAGCCCAAAGTATATTTTAGACTAAACTGAGAACACGCGGTTCATTTTTATGATGCATGAGTATTAATGATTGGGTGAAAACAATGACACCCGATTAACATCAATCTGGAACATGAGAGTCAAACCACATAAACATATATGCAGTTGCTGAGCCTGGCTTGTAGAATACAAACACAAAAAAAGCAGAATAGAGGAGAAGTGGATGGCTTCATTACAGATAAACTATGCTAAGATTACAATCATACAACGGTTGTACTGCCTTGCTGGGCACCCTCTGGGGAATGGATATCCATGAAAACAGGAAGGGAATGCTTAGCTTCGGTTTTGGTTATCTACATATCTGACAAAGCCCAATAAATCCAGGAAAAACAAACACAACCAATTCTAAACATCTGGCAGCCGTGCATGAAAGCTTCACACCTTCTCCAAAAATAATGTTCTCTTAAGTTTGAGAGCTATGGACCGAATGGTCACCTTTAGATAACAAAGCAGGTTGACAAACCACCACATTTGCAATACAAATACTGCAGGTATAAAATACAGTGAAAATGAAGTTATTATAAAAGAAAGGCTAGCTACTTACAGTTGACATTTGTGTTTTTTTAATCTGTCGCCGATAAACTTCTTCGGAGAGTTGCTTGAAGTAGCCTTTTCTTTGCGGAGTCATATGAAACTGCTTGCAATACCTTCAAGGATTATTACCATATGAGAATGGACCATTGTATTGCTCCCAAGTAGGCTACTTCTCCCTAAGCTTATCCAACGGCAGCCTGATTCCCCCATGTTTGGAGGAAGCCACCTTCATCTACTTTCAAGACCTTTCCTCTTTAATCGATTAGATTTAGATTGAATATCATTAGTCAAAATCTAGACACCATCTCTGTCTCCCAAACCTATTTACAGAGGTACACGAATTAAGAGTAGGCCTAACTTTTTAGCACTTGGTGTTCCAGTGGCAGTGAAGGCTCCAGCACACTCTGCTAATCTAATAATCTTTTGAGTTAATGTTTTAAGCGCAAGTTATGGCATAGGCCTACAGTGATTTTAGGGTGAGGAGCGCTGTTGTTTTTCGGTCATTGTTAACTGCTCAACAAAACAGTGTGATAGCTAACAGGGATGTACTTTTAAATACTTCCGCAATGTGGATGTATCCAAATGTATAATTTAATTTGAGTGCGGTAACATGTTTTGCAATTCGTCCTGGTTTTCAATGTGTTTCTTCTGTAGGATTCACTTGTATAGCTACAGTACAACTGATAGAGGGAAACTTGACCTTCTTCATGATATGAAAAAATATGTATAATAATAATAATAACTTTTTTGTTTTCCAGTTGATTTCCTCTCGTATGCCTCGGAGCTATTGAGAAACATGTCGGTTATCCAATCCAGAGTAAATGCTCGCTAGTGTTTCATTCCAAGCCCCTGTCGGGCTTCGTACGATAGCTCGTCACTCGTCGCCATGGTTTCACGTTGCGGGCGCGTGCTCGTTTGCGCGCTCACAGCTTCCATTGTGTTTTTATCAACAAGAAGACCACCGTGGCCTCACGGGGAAACTGAGCTGGTTATCTGAACGACAGGGGACTGCGACAACCATGGGGGACGAACAAGAAATAATGTGCAAGTTGGAAAACATCTTGGAAATACGGTGAGGCGCGAGCGCGTAATGATGTTTTGCTGTTGTGTTTGGCTCGTACCGACAAACGTAATCTTGGCTAACGTTATTCGGCCAAGTGTGAGCCCCCTGACTTGGCTTTTGTTACGGAGCTAACGCTAGCTAATGTTAGCCGGACTGCTGCGAACCACTGTCTTCTTCACCAGGCTTTTGCTGCTCCTGCTCCTTTCCAACGGGGCCACGGAAACACTCCGCATAGGCAGAGCAAGAAACGTCACGTTAGATACAAAGAAGCTGTGTTCAAGGTCCATATTAGTGTCGTACACGTGTCAACATTCCAGATGTGCATCAACGAAATGCCAGATGTGCGGTGCTAATTATTTCTGTGGCTAAGCTAGCCGCTTAGCTAGCGCGCTTATCGGTCTGTCATCTTCGCACTGACTGGCGTTTGAAGCCAGGCGTAGTGATAATTCCCATGAATCCCCAGCACTGAATACGTGAATGAACGGGTAAGGTAATTCTGCTTTATGGATGTGCCTGTCGTCTGTGAAGGTATTTAGCCTCGTAGACAAATCCAAAGCACTACATGGCATGGTGCTGTTTTAAATTTCCTCGGTTTTGCGAGGTAAATATGTCACTTTTTCTTTGCATCTGAGCCTGACAGCCGGTCGCTGTTGTCTGTGCCACTGTCTGCAGGAACAAGACTGTCCAGATGCAGAAGATCAAGTCCCGTCTAAAGGTTGAGTTTGACGCTCTGGAGTCTGAGGAGAAGCACCTGAAGGAGTACAAGCAAGAGATGGATCTGCTTCTTCAAGAGAAAATGGCCCACGTGGAGGAGCTGCGGCTCATTCACGCAGATATAAATGTGGTGAGTGAGGTTGTATAGAGACGCACACATTCTGTGTGGTGCCGCTGGAATCAACTTACAGAGAGTACAAGTTGGCAACAGCTCAGAAAATAACTGCTAGATAAGCAATGCATAATAACAATGAACTTCAGTTCCTGTGTTGTTTTCATAGTACAATGATAAGAGAATCCTTTAATTGTCCTACAATGGACGTGTAATGACAAGGTGCAAGCAGGAATAGCTAATGCGGGGCCGATTCGTGTTGTATTTCTGAAACGCCCATTCCTGTCCTCTCAGATGGAGAGCACCATCAAGCAGTCAGAGAATGACCTGAATAAGCTGCTGGAAACCACTCGCCGCCTCCATGATGAGTACAAACCTCTGAAGGAGCATGTTGATGCCCTCAGGATGACTTTAGGCCTACACAGACTCCCCAACCTGAACGAAGAAGAAGAGAAGCTCTCCCTGGAGTCAGTATACACACACACACACACACACACACACACATATATATGTACAGTCAAAGTACGATTGCAAATTTTGCTGGACAGTTTTTACAGTGGATTTATGACCACGTTTTATGTCTCATAAAATGTTTGTGTCTCAACGCAGTGGATTTACAGATGGTCTTTTGCCCCTTCAGACGTGACTATGAAACTAACACGGCGTATGAGTTAACAGGTTTCGATTGAACAGTCAGATCTCATAATTCATAATTCAAACCCATTACGTCCATTACGTTTTAAATTCGTCGATAGATATATTTACCCATGATATCTATAGTGTAACCATACACATTCTCTGGGATGCGGTGAGTGTTATTGGCAACAGAGAAGTAAAAAGCGGTTAGTAAACTATACAAGCATTCGATGGACAGTGTCAACGTACATTTGAGAAGTCTCACAGAATTAATGCAGCGGCAGGGTCATTTGCGAATGTGTGTGAACAGGTAGTTTTTAAATTATTTTACATTATATACACACACACACACACCTTTTCCCGTAATTCACAAAGTAAATGGCCATATAAAATTAACCACATGGTATGTGTACCCCTGTGTGAACGACATAGTTATAAACAGCGTTGGTCATCTTACTTAAAAAAAGTAATTAGTTACAGTTACAAATTACTTCTCCCAAAAAGTAATTGAGTTAGTAACTCAGTTACCACATTGTAAAAGTAATTAGTTACTCAGCGAAGTAACTGACATTATTTTGTTTATGTTCTAAACGCTATTACGTTCTAAAACATTTAAGGTGCTTCATTAGGTTTGAGATGCTTGAGGCAGACGTGCATAACGTCTTATTTCCTGGGCGTAGCTGTGTGTAACATAAACATTCTTCCCTTTGACTTTCAGTTTGACGACGCTATTTTTGAACTTCGCCATTGTCGCTGACGCTGTGTTGTTTAGTGGTAGTCAGAGTGTGTGCAGCGAGACAACGTGAGCAAGGCACCGCCCACCCAGCCAATCATCATCGCATTTGCAACGGCGTCATCATCCCCACCGCAGCGCTCTCCAGGCAGCTGTTAAGTGTAGCCAAAGGCACCTCGCGCTTCATTCAACCAAATAGTAACGCAACACATTCAATCTTCAGTAACGATAACAACGTAACGATGGCAGCAGTAATTCATTAGATTACTCTGTTACTGAAAAAGTAACTCCGTTAGAAACACCGTTATACTTAAACGCCTGTTACTCCCAACACTGGTTATAAATAGTATTAAGTACTTAGTGTTTTGTCGTTGGAGCGTTTTAGTGGAAAATGAATACAACACTAAAGTCATAGAGGAAAATATCTCTGGCTGTACAACGAGCCTGCTTGCATGCAGTCACCCAACGACAGAGTAATCGGGTTAAGACGATCATTTCATTTAACTCAGTTCGATCAGAGCAAAACAGCCAATGTCCTTGCTAAAAAGCCCCGCTCTATTTTTACCCCCAAGATGTCAGAGTCTCTGCAGCGCACATTCTCTGGTGTGTCTTGGTGGTGATGTGGAGGACATCCGATTAATCTTTTTCCTATTCATGATCTCTTCCGGTCCTTCCATATCCAACTTAATTGCCCCTCCATTCCGCACAATTACGTGCCTCCCAAAAGCAGCTGAACAATAAATCCATTTGGTAGCTCCAGGATGTCCCGGTTACCCACAGCCCTGCAGGCTGGATCCCTCGGGGGCCGGCGGAGAGCAGTCGCACGTCCTCCGACTGGGGCAGATATCGAGATGGAACAGTTTACTTCGGGACCTGTCTGAGACGATTGGTCCACACTTGCGTTTTTAGGACAGTTGTTTGAATTGTGCTGTTGTATATGAGCTGTTTCTGTACCTTCTGTGCAGACAGAAACATTGACCCAGTTTTCCTGTCGCCAGTTTGCCAGTTGTTGAGGTGCCTTACTCGCTGCTACATTAAGGCAGCGCAGGGGGATGTGGGTTTTTCAGAATGTTCTCTTATTTTTTCTCACTTTGGTTAGAAGGGATATTTTATGCACTGGAATTTTTAAATTGCCTTTTTTAAATGAAGAGCCTGAGTTTAGGGAAGGTTTGATGGGCCACTGCTGCTCTGCTGCTTTTGGCCGTGCTGTGCTGTGGAAGCTGGCAGGATGAATTCATTTGGCCAGGTGGTACGCGTCTCTATTTTCCTTCTTGGGGGTTGGGCTTCGCCCCCCCCAAGTTGACAAGCTACTTAGAGAGTTCAGACTGACGTTTCCCTTCGGCGCCTCTCGTGAGGCAGCTATGTGGCGAGATATCTTAGAGATTTAAAAACTAACACTTGCACATTTTGGTGGCAGAAAAAATGAATTAACAGTGTTAACACTTTGATTGCGCCACAGTGTTACATGAAGATGGTGATTTCAGCCAAGAAGTGAGCCCTTTGCCTTGTCTGTAATGGCAAACAACTCCAACTTTAAGACCTCTAAGTCTTATTAAGACCGTACTGACAGGAAATCCATATCAAAGCGGACAAGTTGAAATGTGTTAGTTGTTGCTTTGGTGGCTCACGGTTACAGGACCCATTAGATTTTTCTCTTAGTGCTCTACTCAATCACAAACTTATTTTGAGAGAAACCGGAGAGCCCAAAGTAATGGGATATCACTTTTTTATTTTGAAAATGGGCCAGTGAGGCATACAGTCCAAGGCCACATTTCTTTCCCAGCCCTCCGCACTCACTGACACGCTCGCAGACAAACAGCCTCCCGTTGAAAGTACTTTCCGCAGAGTTGATCATACAAAGAGGATGTGTGAGATTGTCTGTAATGCTCTTCAATTTTAGCTTCCTTTTTATATTTGGTTATGCCCCTCCACATCTCTTGATACACAGAGTAGATGGGATTATCTCAAATGTGATATGATTCATAAGCTTTAAATAAGCATCGCAGCCAGCCAGGTTTTTCTTCTATCCTTTTTTTTTTCTCCTTTCTTCAAACAGCTACTTTGAGAAGCAGAAAGCAGAGTGGCAGAAGGAGCCGCATGAGCCCGCCATCCCAGAATCCCTTGCTGCCGCTGCAGCGGCAGCTCAGCAGCTCCAGGTTTCCAGGAAGCAAGATGCACGCCAGACGGCCACCTTCAGACAGCAGCCCCCACCTATGAAGGTATTACTCGCACTATCTTAAAAGAGCTCCAGCCTTGAAAGAAAAAAAAAGAAAAAACCTTTTGCGAGTTTGAAAGAGTTGTTGAATGG
Organism: Apeltes quadracus; assembly: GCA_021346845.1. Lineage (NCBI taxonomy): Eukaryota > Metazoa > Chordata > Actinopteri > Perciformes > Gasterosteidae > Apeltes > Apeltes quadracus. The sequence goes on along the minus strand of CM037920.1, from coordinate 13,556,053 downwards.
TTGGACCTGAAAACAGAGCGGCAGTAAGTTACTATTTAGTTTTTTGCTGCACTTTGTAGTTTCTCTGCCACAAAAAAAAGCTTAGTGAATCTCCAGCATGTATGTAGTCGTGCCAAACGTAGGAGAAGAAAGCCAATTCACACAGCAGCCCAAAGTGGAATAAAGAGCGGAATAAGCTCAGTCCGACCTGCCCACGTGCCACCTGACAAAGCACAGAGAGAAAGGCGCGATGTGAAGCGATAGCTCTAAACTTCTCCCCCTCTCTCCAGGCCTGCCTGTCTTGCCACCAGCAGATTCATCGTAATGCTCCCATCTGCCCGCTGTGCAAGGCCAAGAGCCGCTCCCGCAACCCGAAGAAGCCCAAGAGGAAGCCTGATGAGTAGATCCTCCTTTACCGTCAGCTCCAGTAGGGCGTTTAAAAGGGACTTGGTCCAATACACGGATCTAAGATCAGCCATGTACATCACATTGTGCGGCTGAAATTACAGGTCTGTGCTTCAGGACGATTATCCCCGCTTTAACAAGTTGTCTTTTCATAAACTGGCAACTGAAACGGATGGAGAATCTGGTGGTGACCTCGTGTTGTTTGGTTTTATCAGTGCTTTGGATGTTTGTATGTCATTTTATGACTTAGCTAGTCCCAGGATAGACCCTGACCGTGGTAATGCAAAAAGGAAAATGTCTAAATAACTTTGCCCATGTTGCGACTGTTTTTTTTTTTTTTTTTCAATATTGTTCTGTACTTTCAATCTTTATTCTTGTCTGCAATGCATGCTTGCTTCTATGGTTGTCTGTCGTGTACTTTTTGTGCCAATATATCAAATTCAAATTTGGTTTAGTAGCGTTTAAATAAAACCATGATGTTTTAATGTTTACAGTGTTCAAGTGAGCACGGACAGGATCACCAAATAGCCACTCATTTGCTCTGAATAGTGTTGTGTGTTTACCTTAACTAGAGTGATAACAATAAATGGCTGTTTTGTAAACAGTCTTTCTTTTTTCTACACTCGGAACAAAGGCTAGACGTTTGTTTTGGTTCCTTTTAGTGGTGTGAACAATAAACACAGCTGTGGCTGGGTGGCCACCGAGGACGCCACCATCAGCATATGGATTAGTGTTTATTAGGTGGGTTCATCCTGTGTGTCAAAATAAAGAGATGGGAATATGTTTGACTCCATCACAACATTGTTCTTTTCATTGTATTATTACTGTGCCCATCATCTCTGCAGCTATCTGTCTGAAAAAGGACAGCGAGGTCTTTCTAAATGAGCTCCTGTTGCTTTTTTGTCAGGGTAACCCCTCATTTCATCTGTTGCCAGGGCAACTCCACGTTCCTTAGCCGTTGCTAAGGCAACCCCAGGTTGCTGTGACCCGCACGTCTCCACTGAGTAGTTCCTCCCAAATCCAGGGAGAGGCATCGATGGGCTTCACGAGAAAACTCCCGCAAAGCGTGCACTCCCCGTCCCAGAAAAATAGTTTGCTTCATTTTTCCTTCCTGTGAATCGGTGTAAATTGACACAAATGTTGTCTCCTCGCTTCGAGACGTGTAAGCGCTCCGCCGACGTGTGTTTAGTCTGAACCACAGCGCTCAGAGCTGCAGTTGTGTCTTCTCCCTCCTGATAAAAGTGGTCAAGGCCAGAGGAGCCTGTTCCTGTAGCACAACACTAACACACTGAGTGGAGGAAAAGTATAGACCACACACACACACACACACACGCCAGGGGGCAACAATGAGTCACCCGGGTGTCGCCTGACCCGTAGGATTTTTTCTTTTGGGGGGGCTGAACTTCAGGACCTTGACACACGAGCCCGGGGGAGGTTCGTTCTGTCTCTCGTGCCGCACAGTCCGGGAGGGGGGAGGTTACATTTTGTACTCTCCCTAAACTCACGGTCGGTCCCTTCGCTCCCTGCGGCTCCTCTCGCTCCTCAGGGAGGGAGGGGAGATTTTTTTTTTCTTCCAACATTTAGTACGAAACACACCTTTTAGTTTAGCTTCAAATATATAGATACATCGCAAATTACATATGTAATCTGAATCCCACAACCAGCGATGACGTTTTGCTAGTTACGTGACTTTAACCTGCAAATCAAGCGGTCGGCCGGACTTTTATTGGTGGGTGGAATATATTCCAGTATGGAGATCAACAGCTGGGTAGCAGACGGTTGGAAGTTAAACATTAACTCCATGAAGTTCATTGAGGGCGCTGAGAGCCTCTTTACCAAAGCGTGTTTACACGCCCTTTGCTTTTACTGCTCGGTGAAGAAACCTGCCATCAACGAACTAACAACGCCACCCGGTGGTCAACACGCGACACGGCGCTCTTTTCATTCGCTGTAAATGATTTCTGTCATCTCATTGCAATCTGCTTGGACATGCTCCTCCTAATGCTGCTCCTGTATCCAGAATGTAATGGCTTACCAGTGAGGGATTTAAAGATTTGTGGATGTATACTTATGAACCATGTTATAGTAACTATGGTACAATCCCAGACAAAATTACACACAATATGTTAACATAAGACTTTCTTGTTTACGGAATACCTAAAGAAACTCAAATTTGCTCCCCTCCAATAATATCTTCTACCTCAACACTGTGACTGATCAATCACGGAGGGACGGCTGATTTCTGGCAAGAATAGAGTTGGAAGCGTTGAGGATGACATTTTCTCAGTTGTGTTGCATGTCAAGACAGGGGTTTTTATTTGTCACACAGGTGTGGCTTTTCCGCAGCAACGGATGACATCTGAGAAAAAGAGAAAATGTGTCTTCATCTGGGGTAGGATACTTTCTCATCATTCATCACCTAAATTTGAAACCTTTCAATATAATTGAGTTGCAAGCCAACAGCGTGGGTCCACAGTACCTCCTGTCAGGCTGTTGTATTGACATACTGCACATTGAAACAGTAAAAATAAACTGTGAGTGTTTGCAGGTTTGAAATGTTGCACTACGGTCTGTGATAGACATAGGCATTAATTTGGTTTAAATTGAATTTCCTCAGAAAATCCTTGTTTTTGTGGCTTTTCAGAGTGAAAAACAGGGCAGGAGCAGCCGACTGGATGCAGACGATGACGTCAAGGTGATTAAAGGTGGATCCTATCTATTTTTTATTTGTATTTCATTTCATTGTATGTTAAACTGCTACTAATTTTATGGGGAGACACAACCCTTGATGTGATTAAAAGTAAGTCACTTTTAATGTTGTCATTATTACACAAAGCACATTGTGATTGTCTGTTCAGATTATCGATGTATGACCTAATATTACTTGTCCATCTATCCAAACCCATAAGGCTCATGGGCTTTCATAAAGGTGCTGTATTCTGCTTTTTATACTATTGCAAATAACGTTATACGGTGCTGTCATTTTATTTGAAGCTCAAGAAGTCATGCTGCATTATGTGAGTGATGTATATAAAAGATTGGGTTCAGAAGCTACAATCTATACGCTGTTATGATATTTTAAAGCACTCCTCCATGTGTCTTAATAACTGGCTAAAGTTTGTGCTGTGTAACGCACGACTCAGATTCACTGAACGATACATAATGTCCAGCTCTTTATATACAATACTTTATAAACCTTGAACCTCATATGTTATTATGCTTATTTACATGTATAAAGCCTTAAAATAAGTATTATGAAGGATCAAATGTTTTGATATTCTACAAAAAAATGCAGATATGACTTTCTTGAAAATAACTAGATTTACTAATAGCTAAAATTTTGCAGTATTTGTTTTGGAGTGGTTGTGGTCATGATTGTAGCAGTATGAACTGTTGTGGTATTAGTTATTAAAATGTCATAGTATTGTATTTTATAAAAAATACCATAAAACTGTGAATTATAGTATGCCATAAAATGCCATCAAAATGTCACAAATCGTATAAAAATTGCTCTAAAAAACAGGCCATAAAAATGTGTCGTTATGGTATGCCATGGACATTTGTATTTACTGGATTCTTTTGAATAAGATTTAAAGAGATACAAATTATTATATAATTAAATGTCCTTCACATGTCATAATACAGCATGCCATAATATTTTTTTTTATTGTTGTTTTTCATAAAACAATATTGAAAATTATATTATCATACGCCATAAGATTTCATGGGATAGAAGCCGATCCCAAAAAAGTGACGGTATAACATACCATAAAAATGACTTGCCCTAAAAACATCAGTATGTTATTCAATAAAATAACAAAAATCATCTGGTGTAGTATGATATCCCCAAACATTATGCCGCTTCTTTTATTTGACACATCGAAAGAAATATTCCATTACAAAATAATATAGACATCTAGTTGATTTTTTTTTGAGCTTTAAATAAATTGTGAGTCACAAAAGTTTTACGGAAAAGTAACAATAGAAATACAAAGATTACAGATTTCATCATGTTAAGAGTTCAATATCTTTATAGACTTCAAAATCAAGGGATTGGGGGACTTTTTCCATCACTTGTATAAATCTCAGAGTTAAATCCTCAGTCCAAAAAGAAACATGGTCAGTTTAAAAATTAGACTGCTACATATAAATGTATGGTTTGTACAAGATGTGTTACGTAAACATGTAGGAAACACTCACAACGGTTGAAATTTTCATAGCTCGTTGTATAATGTCACAATTTGCTGACAGCAATTTTGGATTAATTTGCATGAATCAAGCAGCTGTGGTAAATTTAGTCTCAGTAATTTAGAGCTTCTTTTTACACTTTTATCTACTGGTAGTAGCGTGAACAAATGCCATTGGTTTTATAGAATGTAATGTTTTTTGAGCCATATTTAGGTGCAAACTGCATTACTCCTCTGGTCCAAGTACTTGCATGGTGAATAAGGAGTGGGAGTAGTTACTAATCGTTTTGACCTTCATGGTGGTTGTTAGGAACTACCGGATGAGATCTGAGAGAAAAGTCCCTGGCTGCCATGAATGTGGAACTTTATCCTGCTCTTCCTCTCCACACAGCTGTCAGCATGCGTCATGTGTCTGTTGTCATTAACGTGAATAACATCACTGATAAAAATAATTATTTTTTGGTAAAAATTAATTCCCATATTCTCACAAGCTGTCAGTGGGTTTTCAAGACAAGTTGGTGGAGGTCTCTGTCGATGTTTGGTATAGGAACACCCACCTGAGGAGAAAGGACGCTGTGAGGATTAGCATCACACTAACATACGCAGGGGCCTGCTACTACGACAGGAAGTGCTACTACGAAAGGGCCCCGACAAATTCATTTGACACTTCTATGCCTGGTTTAACACAATGTGTGGGCTTCAAAACGTGCGCTCAAGATGCTTTCCGTGCTTCCTGGTCTTCAGATCTTGTCTCAGAGGGACTGAGCAGCTTCTTATGGGCCGTGTTTTAGTTTCTCCAGCTACTTCTGCAGCGTAAATCAAACTGGAGGATGTCAGGATGTCCGAGCCTCAGCACAGAGATATTTAGGGTCCTCGCTACAACTTCATCGGAGAGGAACCTATTGTAATTGATGGAATTATTATTATTATTATTATACTTAGAAGAGTGAAAAGTACCCTACTAGGCCAGTTACCGCCCTGAATGTCCGATCAACTTGAAAATTGGCAAACATGTGCTCTACAAAAAAGTCAATCATGGTATGCAAAGGCACCTAACTAGATTTTCCCCCATTTTTAATTTTGTGAAAAACACGTTTTTGGCCATTTCTCCCAAATGCTCAGTCGGATTTGGACAAAACCTTCCATTAATCATTATTGGTTCAATGTCCCCCTGTTCCAATGGGTGTGGCTTAATCTGGCAAGATTCCTAATTTCCAAATTACTTGGCCTGCCCTCACCAAAATACGTAACATATGTAGACATTGAACCTCTGAACACACCCTAATGTATTGAGAATATTTGAAGAATAGGGGGCGCTGCAATTAATCTCTTAGTCTTTTGGGGCTATTTTTGGCCTATTTTCATGATTTCTTGGGGTTGTAAAAAAAACGGAGACCGGTCATTTCTGCAATTGGAACAGCAGCTGACGTTATGACGTCACCACCTCAGCTGTCTTGCTAATATCTTTTAATACAGTTCTTGACTGTTAAGTATTTTACTAATATCAAGCTTTAGCTTCGTTTTCATTTAAAATGATAAATGATAGATTATATATATCTAGATCAGGGGTGTCAAACGTACGGCCCGCGGGCCGGAAACGGCCCGCCAGGTGGGTCAGTCTGGCCCGCGGGATAAATCTGTATTATTGAAAAAAAAATAAGAATACGCTTCATTTTCTATAAAATCAGCAGTTCCCATATTGTCCGCTAGTGGCGCTGTTTCACGTCTATCGCTTTACCCGCATTTTCTGTTGACCCTGGCACCCTCTTCAGTGAAATTGAAAAGTGGACACAGTGTCGGATTTTTCAAGAAAAATGGACCTCTTCCTACATGTTCATGGAGGTGAATCACAATCACTGTGATCAGTTTTTATGCATAATGCACTTAAATACATGTTAAACTGGGTGAAAATGTTGTTGACATTGCTTTTCTTAAAAACTCTTAGGTTGTTGATAATATATTTATTAAAAGGACACTTCATTGCATATAAAGATTTTTATAATTTACTTCTTCTCTGCACTAATAGAAAGAAGAAAGTGGACTTATTGTTAGTTCTATGTAATTTTAGAATGAGTTCACTGGTCTGGCCCACTTGAGATGCGATTAAGTTGTATGCGGCCCCCAGACCAGAATGAGTTTGACACCCCTGATCTAGATAATGAAGTCCAGAGTGAAGGCAAAATAACTCAATGGATCAGATCAGAGTTGTTACATTATTTTAAGCAGGGGGGTATTCCATTAACGTAGCTAAGAATTGCCAGACTTAGGTGTCAGCTTGAAGCTTGACTGATGCTGCTTTCCAGTTGTCTGCACCCGAGTTGGAAAGTGTAAATTACCCAGCTTTCTTGCGGCATTTTGCGCAGGCACGCCCCCTTTAGGTTGCCATATCAGCCGTCGGCAGAGAGAACTTACAAGCAAGTCTTTTATTTGTTTGTCTCTCAGCCATCTGTAGCTCTTGGCTTCGTGTCTCGTGCGCCCTCGCCCTCTCCAGCGCGTCCAGCGCGTCCAGCGCTTCCTGCGCGTCCTGCGAGACCTCGGCCGCGTCCTCTCCAGCTGGTACCGTTCCCGGAACCGCACCTCCTCTCTCTCCGTTGCAGACGACCTAAAAACCACGCCCAGCCACCAAATACCCCCACCGCCCGACTTAGGCCGGGGAACCATCCGGCCTAGCTTACTTCGCCCCCCCCCCCCTGAGAGGGCGAGAGAGGAAGTCCGCCACGACCATTTGCGTCCCCGGCCTATGGATCACCTAGAAGTGGAAGGGTTGCATGGCCAGATACCAACAGGTGATCCGCACGTTGGCATCCTTCATGCGGTGGAGCCATTGGAGCGGGGCGTGGTCCGAACAGAGGGTGAATGGGCGCCCCATGAGGTAGTACCTCAGGGAGTCCACCGCCCAACGGATGGCCAGGCACTCCTTCTCAATGGTGCTGTACCTGGCCTTCCTCTCGGACAGCTTCCGGCTGATGTAGACCACTGGGCGGTCGAGCCCCTCCACCTCCTGGGACGGAGGCCCTCTGTCCGAAGCGTCCGTCTGCAGCACAAAGGGGAGAGAGAAGTTAGGCGTATGGATGAGCGGCTCCCCACAAAGAGTTTGTTTTACCTCTTCAAACGCCCGCTGGCACTGCGGGGCACTGCGGGTCAGATCAGTCAAGGGGCTGGTGAGATCCGCGAAGCCCGGGATGAACCTCCGGTAATACCCCGCCAGCCCCAAGAACCGCCTCACCTCTCTTTTAGTCTTGGGACGTGGGGAGGCCACAATTGCTGCTGTCTTGTCAACCTGGGGGCGCACCTGCCCGCCCCCCAAGTGGTACCCCAAATACCGTACCTCCCTCCGTCCAATCACACACTTCCTCGGGTTGGCGGTGAGCCCGGCCCGCCTCAGTGACCACAGCACTGCGTCCACCCGCCGCACATGCTCCGCCCAGGTGGTGCTATGGATGATTACGTCGTCTATGTACGCGGCTGCATATGCGGCGTGCGGACGCAGCACCCGGTCCATAAGCCGCTGGAACGTGGCCGGGGCACCGAACAAGCCAAAGGGAAGCATGGTGAACTGGTACAACCCGTACGGAGTAGAGAAAGTTGATTTTTCTTTGGACTCTGGTGACAGGGGAATCTGCCAGTAGCCCTTAGTTAAATCCAGTGTCGTAAAAAAACGTGCAGTGCCGAGCCGGTCCAGGAGTTCGTCGACCCGGGGCATTGGGTAGGCATCGAACCATGACGCGTCATTCACCTTGCGGTAGTCAACGCAGAACCTCACAGACCCATCCATCTTGGCCACCAGAACAATGGGGCTGCACCAGGCGCTGTTGGACTCTTCTATTACCCCCATCTCTAACATTGCCGCTAATTCCTCCCGTACCACTTTTCGCTTGTGTTCGGGCAGTCTGTAGGGGCGTGACCTTACCGTCACCCCCGGGGGAGTCTCAATGCGGTGCTCTATCAGGTTCGTCCGGCCTTGCAGGGGGGAGAACACATCAGCAAACCGCTTTTTGGCAATGTCTGCTCTCTGGTCCTCAGAGAGATGATCCTCACACGGGAGCGGCGTGGGATTGGCCGCTTTCGGCACCTCCGACCCCAGGTCCTCTCTTTCTGATACTGAGGACACAAGACAGACAGGCGCCGCCTCCCTCCACGCTTTCAGGAGGTTGAGGTGGTATATTTGTGTCGCACCGCCCCGGTCAGACCGGACCACCTCACAGTCGACATCCCCCACCTGGCGTGTGACCACAAAGGGCCCTTGCCACTTAGCCAGTAATTTTGAGTTGGAAGAAGGAAGTAACACAAGTACCTTTTCTCCGGCATGAATTTTCGCAGCCTGGCTCCTCTGTCGTACAGCCGCTGTTGTCGTTCCTGGGCCTGGAGCAAATTCTCCCGTGATACCCGACCCAGCGTGTGGAGCTTTTACTCGCAGGTCCAGGACGTATTGGATCTTGTTCTTGGCGCGGCTCGGATCTTTCTCCCAGCTTTCCTTAATGAGGTCCAACACCACTCTTGGAGATCTGCCAAAGAGAAGTTCAAAGAGAAAATCCTGTGGACGCCTGGGGAAACTCCCAGACTGCAAACAACAGAGGATCCAGCCGTCGTAGTTCATCCAAACATCGGCCATATGACCGGGTTCAGTGGATGCGCGCAAATACAGGAATCCCCTCTTCTTCATCTGCGGCCTCGCATTAACCAAAGAAGAAAATGGAGGAGATAAAAAAGATGCATTCCTCGGACGCTGCGCCGTGCTACTTTCCAGCCAATGGAGTTGGAAAGAAACACCTACTGGAACACAGGGAGTAAGGGATACCCATCAGCATGGTACTTACTGATGAAGGAGGAGGCGAGTCCATGGCTGGACTCGGCGGGGAATGTTGGGGGGAGTGTTGGGGGGAGGGAGGGGGAGCGGGGAGAAGGGACAAATGGATGAGGTAGGGAGGAGTGGGAGATGAAGGAAGGTGTTCTCACTGGTGTCAAGTCTCAGGCACGTTGATGTTGACGTCCTGGATGGTCTCCTTTGTCTTCTGTTTTCTCGTTCTGAACAAGACGCTGCTCAATTGAAGTAAACAAGTATGTTTTATTGATAAGTTCTCAGAAGAGTCTCGTTTCAGTGAATGTATAGAATCATCCTTTTGATAATACTGATTTGGTACATTATGACGTCCAGCACGAGTCTCTTCATACTGCTACCGCTGTTGGGATCTAGGACAGAAAATGATCTCTGCTTCCAAACCAAAAACAGTCAAAAACAACAAACTGGGGATTGATATTGTAGATATGGAATATTAGAGTGCCACAAAACTCTAGAGCAGTAAGACCAGCTAAAGATTTTGCACATTACAAGCCACTTCCTCTTAGAAATATAAACTCTCGATATTTTGGACAATATTCTACTGTGCTGCATAAAAGTAAATCTATACACTGTACATCGAAATATACCTCGAAAAAACAGATTTCACAGTTTTAAAGACTTTATTTAAAGTATAAACCGTTTTTTTTTTAAAACACTTTATTACATAAATTATTCTTTTTGAGAGTGACTATTATTTGCCTTGGCAGCAATCTGAAATTAATTAAAAAAAAAAGTTACATATTTTACAAAAGAAAATAAACTCGTCCATTTAATGTTCATTTGGAATAGAACTGGTGACTCATTCATGATTGTCATATAGTACTAAGAATAAATAAATAAAAAAAGAACAAAATAAATAACTAACGTAGCATGTTTTCATGACTGTGAGCGGTGTGTGTCATCGTTCTGTACAGAAGTGCCTTGGTGAAAGTCTCACAATTCTACCGCGACTGAAACGTACAAAACTACGGCATCCACAATATACGCAACATCCTGTCGGACACATATGGAGGAGTATGATTCTTCACGCCGTTTCAAAATAAACAATGCTGTGTGATGCCACTGTCCACAAATAAGCCATCACTTTTTTTTGTTCACTTTTTTTTTTTTTTTTAAAGGTCTATGTTCAAGGATGCCGTCCGATTTGTGTGTGTGTGTGTGTGTTGCCTTGTTGGATATGCGCTGCCTCAGCAGCAGAGAACTCGTCCGTGGTAGACGATGGGAGGCCTGAGACAGGGAGACGACTCATAGTATTAGACGACCTTTGACTTTGCCTTGTGTGTTGCCCGCTTACAATGCCCTCCTTTGATGTGTGGCGGGTGCCCCCCCCACCCCCACTTTGGTCCATGTGCCTTCAGTGTCCGTCGGGAGACGGGAAAGCCTTCGCAGCAGAAGCCAGCGCGCCTGCGACTCACCAACGCGGCCCGCTCTCAGGGTGACCCAAGAAATATGGGCGAAAAATATCACTATCCCTTTTAAAAAGGGGAATCTCCGTATTCATTAAGCAACAGTTTCTAAAGTTCTTCAGTGCTTTTTTAGTTTGTCCAAAGTTTTTCGAAAAGACAAAAAAAAACTGCTTGACTAAACTTAATTTTCATTTTCTTGCCTGTGGCAGTGAAATGAACAATAATCGCTTTTCTGATAAGTCATTCTTCTTGAAGTCCCTGCAGCGCTCCGTCTTGGTTTAGATTCTCTAGGGGTTCGAGTGGAGTCGGGTCGGAAAAAAAAGAGCAGGGTCTGGAGAAGAGAAGTCGGTGGTGGGGGAGACGGGAGGTGGGGGGGGGAGAGGGGAGTCTGCCCGGTGGCGCGGGGGCTGTTACCTCCTGCCCATCTCGTTCTGTCTGAGGAACTGGATGTTGTTGCTGCTGTCGGCCAGCTCGGGGTACTGCTCCACCGGCAGCACGTAGTAGCCGTCGTAGCCCTGCACGCGTCCCGTCGCCAGCAGCTGCTGTCTCTCCCCCTCCGTCCACAGGCGATTGCCCCCCTTCCCGTCCCTGGCCCTCTGCTGCTCCTTGGCCCAGGCCCCGGCCAAGGCCCGCTGCCTGGCCAGCTCCAACAGTCTCACCTTCTCCTCGTCCACCGCGTCCACCGCCAGCCCGTACCGCACGCTCAGCACCAGCGACGGCACCGCAAACTCGACGGTCACCCCCCTCCTGGAGCGGCCGCTAACCGTCACGTTGATGCCGCCCTCCAGCGACTTGCGCCCGTTGGTGAGCCCCAGGGCCAGCAGGTCGCTGTCGGCGGAGCCCACCTTCACAAAGTAGTGGCAGTCCTTCCCTTCCTGGGTGTAGTGGGTGCCTTCCAGGTACTGGGCGCCGTTGAGCACCAGCGCCACTTTGCGGCTGTCGTCGCTGGCCAGGGCCGACACGCCGGCCACCACGCGGCCCTCCTTCAGAGCCAGCATCACGCCCCGGCCTACTATGGGAACGCTGGTGCCGAACCAGTGGCCGGGCTTGTCCTTGCGTCTTCGGTGCTCCTTGTTGAGGCGCCGGCCCTCCAGGGCCATGAAGGCCTGGTTGTGACGCTCGGCCGCCTGCTGCACACCGGTGATGAGCTGCGCGAGAGAATACAAGATGTTATTGGTGTGCAACGTATTAACCCAAGCGCTACCTCAGGGCTGAGATTCATACTCAAGTGTGTCGATGGCAGTACAGCCAGCACGGTACCTGTCCGCTCTCGCAGTGCTGCGTGGCCTGCAGCTCGAACGGCGGCTCCACAAAGTAGAGCGAGTGTCGGGGGAAGCCGGGGATTATGTTGCTGAGCTGGAAGCCAAACATCACCAGCCAGCTCTTCACATCTACAGGACACGAGAGGGAAATGAATTAGCCCAATGACTAAAATATACACAGATCACAAGAAAAAAAAAAAAGGGAATGGGTATTTGCTTGTGCGACACATCTTTTGTCATGCAAAGCTATCAGCTACTGCGCCATCTGCGCTACATTTCCTACTTGCATAAGCCAACAGGACAGTTTCTTCTGCACAATCAAGATATCACAGACAAGTTCAGCCTGCTGTGGAGATTCAACTCATCCGCGTTATAATCTTTCAATGTTATAATCTTGAACATTTTTTTTTTTAAATTGCATGTTTCTACGCAAGCAAGCCATGTAGTTCAGTGCTCCCATTGTCTACCTGTGACGTAGTTTTTGACATCCAGCATGTCGCTGAGGGGGTTGTTGTTCTTGAACATGTACAGATTAAACGGAGAGGGATCCTTCCCTATCTTGTGCCAGATGCTGTAGTCGGGCGACGTCCAGCGTCCAGCCAACACGTCGTAGTCCCGCTGGGTGAAGTGGACCAGTTTAGTCAGGGGGTCGTAGAGGCCTCCGTGGAAGCCGACCACCAGCTGGAACTCCGGGTTGGAGTCCAGGTACACCTCTCCGTAGGCGGTGTAGTGCACCTGCGGGACGCCAGCGCCGTCAATTTACTTTAAAAGCCTTTTTCAAGCCTTCTTTATTTTTTGCAGCGGCAATTGATGGCAAAGAAAGCAAGCGCTTTTTACCTGCTTGATCATCTGTCCATTGCTGCTGAAGACAGCCAGTGGTGTGCCGGTGTTGTCAGACGCTATATAGTACTCCTCTCCGCTGCTCACCTCCATGGCAAACAGATGCCCCTGATCACGTGACAGACAGAAATCCACCGCATTAATACCATGCTTCCGGGTGAAGCTGTTCTGTCGTGTTGATCCACCTGCGCCTACCTGCAGGTCGTAGTAGAGCGACGAAATCTCCGAGCTGGAGTGGTTGAAGATGTGCGTGACGCGGGCCGGGTGGTTGAGGTTGGCGTAGAAGAACTGAAGGTGCTGCCCCACGCTGTTCCTCGTGGACACCCGGCGGCCCAGCCCGTCGTAGTGGTACACCACGCTCCAGCCGCCGGGGCCCCGGTTGTAAGCCCTCAGCAGCTGCCCCTTGGAGTTGTAGTCGAAGACGTCGGCGCCGCGCTGGCTGAGGAAGCCGTCCTCGTCCAGGCGGTACTGGACATCTCCGAGGCGCGTGATGCGGTCCCTGAGGTCGTAGCGAAGCGGCAGGATGCGGGCGCTGTTCCCGGGGTTGAGCAGGTGGAGGTTTCCGTTTAGGTCGTAGCTGTAGCGCCAGGTGGACCAGTCGTTCACCTGGAGGAGACGAGGTGGTCAGGTCTCACGTTTTCTGTGTTTCTGGAAATTCAACATCATGGCGACTTCCCCCCGCACTCACCTTGACGCCACTCAGCTGCCCGTCTCCGTCGTAATCATAGCGGTACTGGGTGGTGTTGGCGTAGGGCCCGATTTTCAGCTCTCTCTTCACCACCCGCCCCATGCTGTCGTACTGCACTGTCATCCAGTACATCAGCGAGCGGAAGATCTCGTACTGGACCTCCTTGATGCGACCGTGGGTATCAAAATGCTTGCTCAGCGTCATAACGGCGGTGGTGATGATCTGATTAATGTCGTAGTAAATGACCCCGAACTTTCCAAAGTGCTCCACCTGTGGGAGGGGCAGAGAAGGATTAGGAAAAAAAGAACGCGAGTCCTCTGGCGGCCAAAGGGAGGTACACAAAGGAAAACACAAAAGTGGACCCTTGAGCACCTTTCCGGAGATCTCGTCGTATCGGTAAAGGTCGACGGGCAGCGGCGTCTCACTGATAACCGGCTTCATGCTGGCGATGCGGAAGCTGTTGTCGTGGTAGGTGTAGTCGAACCTTGCGTTCACCATCCCTTCCTCGCTGAAGCGATAGATCTGCTTGTCGATGAGCGGCCCCATTTTGCGGTAGCGGATGGTGCACGAGAAGCCCCCGCTCTGCAGGTTGACCATCTTCAGCACGCCGGCCGTCTCGTCGTAGCCAAAGGTGACGGCGGTGCTGTCGTACACGATCTCCGCCAGCTTCGCCAGCTTGCCGTACTTGTAGAGGACGCGGCGGCCGGTGCCCAGGTAGTGCGTGGCCTGAGGGCGGCCGTCCTCGCTGAAGTCGTGGATGACGGAGGCGTTGCTCTCCGGGGGGTTGTAGGTGTTGCGGATGTAGCCGACGGAGACGTGCGTGAACATGGTGTGTCGGGCCACGCTGGGCATGGTGACGGCGGTGACGCGACCCGAGGTGTCGAACTCGAAGATGTACTGTCTCTGGCTCTGCAGCAGCAGCACCATGGACTGCAGGCAGAGAGAGAGAGGCACAACCCGGATTAACACAACAGCGTTACCCAAGGAAACAGCGCCGGCTGTAATTTAACAAATTTTGACTGTGAAAATTATGTATTACTTCACTCTGTTCTGCAATTGAATTTCAAATTAGTATTCCCTCCCGCGGTTGCCTCCGCGGGGTCCAAATGCGTTACCTAGGCGACGATGCCGATATGCTTACTTTGTCGAGGTAGCTGTAGCTCCACACCTTCCCGTCCACGAACGAGCGGGACAGGACGCGCCCCTGCGTGTCGAACTCGGTCCTCTCGCTCATGCTCCCCCTCTGCAGCCCGACTAGCTGTCCCGTGGTGGAGTACGACACGTTGACCACTGCCAGGCTGCTGCTGGGCAGCCACATGGCCGGCCGGCCCTGGGCGTCGTACATGATGCGCAGCGTGAACTTCCGGTGGTCGTCGTAGATCTTCTCTGTGCGTGTGTTGCGGTCGAAATCAATGGAGAGAAGATTGCGACCGTGAGCCTAGTGGAAAGGGAGAGCCGGGGAGGTTAATTTCCGGAGAGAGGTTGCTGTTATTTTCAAACAAGGCCCTCGCCGAACAGTGCACTCACTCTGAGCTTCCTCCCTAACACGGTGACCTTGCCCTTGGTCTGCTCCTTGCGCAGACGCCACTCGATGGAGTTGAGGCCGTTGTCGGTGGGCAGCGTGATGTTCCTGCGCCCGATTGTAGGGCTGACCGAGCCCGCCAGGATGTGGGGCTCCGTGTGAAAGCTGATGCCCATCCCATTGGCGTACATCACTCTCAGGGTCCCATTGTTGCACAACTGATAGCTGTTCCTCACCTGGTCTGTAGGGGGAGACAGACAGGTGCATGGTCAGGAAAAACCGGTCCATCTGTGGGATCAGACCACTCCCCTTCTGTCAGAAGGTCCGTTTGGTAAAAAAAGAAGGAAATTACACTAAAATAGGTTTTGACATTCATGCCTTCATACCAACACAGAAGAATGGGAACATGCTTAATGCTCATGCAAACATTTCATGATGTCATGATGACAACGTTGTGATTTAAAGTAAGATTGGCTTAGAAATATCTGGCAGAATGGGGCAGGGGGCTTCTTCTTTTTTATTCCATTTAGAAAAGGTTAGGGGATCAGATGGTGTCTCTCTTTGAAGCCATGCCACAAATGACAGTAATCCATAAGGCCAATTTGTAATAAAGCTCCAGGCACGTTTAAACAATGCCTCAAACAGACAAGTGAAGCGCTTTCCATTGACTTGGCAGCAACAGCCTTTAGATAAATCTCCCCTGCTCCCTCTGTCTGAACGACCTCGTAATAAAACAGAGGCTTGAGGGTTGAGGGAGAGAAAGAGAGAGAGAAATGAGAGCTTGAGGGGCCAACGAGAATTCACTGCAGAGGAGTTAATGAAGAGAGCGAGAAGGAATGGAAAGAGAGGGAGACGGTTAAGTGAGCATGTCAGCAGAGAGCCGTGCACAAACCCACACAGTGCGGCGGAGAAAAACGTGACCGCCTCTCCCCGCTTTGCTCCTGCGGCGCAGGTGGATCAGTGACTACGTCCGCAACCTGTTCTCCCCGAGGCCTTTTGAGCCTTCAGTAAGCCGCGGTCTGCCTTCGCACTTCTGCCACGCCACTGGTCAAGCAGCGGGAGGAAATGATTCCACCTCCTCTGGTTCCTCTTTAAACAGACCAAATAAGCTCAGGGATCATGGGATCTGCTTGAGAGCCGTGTTTGTATGTCCTCGTGTCTGAGTGTGTGTGTGTGTGTGTGTGTGTGAGGAGGGAGCTTGAGGGATGAGGAGGATTCACGCTGCATGACTTAATGAATTTTGCTGTGATAACATTCAAAAGCAGGATGATCCCAGCTGTGGTTAACAACTACATATTGGTCGTTTTACTCGGCGTGAGGGAGCGACAGAGAGCCGAGTGGGGGAAGGGATGGAAAACCATTTCCTGGAGCATGCACATAACAAAGTGAAGATGACAAGGCTTTCAATTAGAGTTGGCCGCATATCCTCCACAGGAGAGGGTGGGTGCTTTTTGCTAACAAAGACGAAGTAGTTTCTTCCAAACAATTGACAAGGCATGAACTGTAGTTCTAACCCTGAACTAATACCGTCACATGTTGCACTCGGCGGATGACACGTCCCTGAATGTGAAATACCTTGCACGACGGTGTACGAGGCCTCAACGGAGGACAGGTTGGTAATGACGGTGACGTCGTCGTCTCTGCTGGAGCTCTCAATGTCGATGTTGATGGAGCGCTCGATCTCGCGGTGCAGGCTCGTCACCATGCCCGTGGGGTACGTGACGTTGGTCAGGCGGCCCTCGCTGTCGTACCTGGGGAGACGAGGCCATTCGCCGTGAGTGAAATTGCCGAAGGGAAAGGGACACGCTCACGCTCATGTTTTTTCCCCGCAGCGGAACTGGAGTTCTGAGTTGTGGTCTCAAAAGCTAACACTGGAGGGCAGCAGCACACTATGCGAGGTGAACAACCGGCAGTGCAGCGCAACATTTGACACAGTGAAACCTTCATTTTTGTAAGAATGGGAATGGGCTTGCGAGCACACACTCACTGGTAAAACGTGGTCCACCCGGTCTCGTCTGCTTTGGTGGCCAGCAGGCCCTTGTTGCCGCTGTAGCCCATCAGAGCCACCTCCTGCCCCAGGGTCGACACGCTCCGCAGCCCCCCGGTGGGGTCCAGTCCCAGGGTCACCACCTGGTTCTCGGGCAGCAGCACCAGCCTGAGCAGGCCGGCGCCTCCCCCCTGGCCCTGGGCATCCCGTCTCACCTTCACCGTGTTGTTGCAGTTGTCCACCAGCGTGGACAGCTCTCCGTCCGCGCCGTAGGTGAAGTTGTAGAGCGGCTCCCCGGTCACCAGGCTAATGGTCTGGATGTGGAGCCCCTCCCCGTTGAAGACGTACAGCTCCTGTTCCCTCGGCGACGCCACCTCATACTGCGCGGCTCCCCCGTAGCCCACGCTGGAGACGGCGGGCCCCGGCCGGTTGGCCCGCACCGCTCTGATCCGTATGTTGTTGAGGTCGGCGATGAAGAGCGTCCCGTCCGGGGACACGGCCAGGGAGGTGGGGGAGTTCAAGCCGCCGTCGGGGGCATAGCCTTCGTCGCCGTAGAAGCAGTTGCAGTTGACGTCGTTTTTGCAGTCGCAGTCGGAGGCGACGCCGGCCAGCAGAGAGATTTCTCCGTTCGTGCTCACCTGAAGAGGAAAGGAAATGGGAGCGCAATGATGAAACCCCTCACAACTCAATGAAAGAAGACGTATCACCGAAAGCACGATCCATTTCGAGTGATCAAAACCGGGGAATCCCAGAGCGGAATGTATTCTCTGGAGATCTGAAACAATCTGAGAATATCTTTTTCTTTTTCTTTTTTTAAACACTCCCACGGCTCGAACAGCTGTGCGTTTCGCAAGCCGGACCAACAAACCCTCTAGAACAAACCGCTCGTGTTCAGCACTCCTTAATCTCACACCTGTCTGACTCTGTTGATCTTTTTCTCATCCGTCTCGGCGATGTAGAGGACGCCGGTCTGGGACAGGGCGATGGCGGTGGCGCTCTCCAGGGCCGCGTGTATGGCTAGCTTGCTGAGGCTGTAGTCGATGCCCGGCACTTGACAATGCATGGGCCGACCGGCGATGATGCTCACCTGGGGGCGGACAACGGAGAACGTTGCATTCACAATGTTACCACGGTGGGGAGATTCTCCGCAGCGGGCGGCTCGCCGGACGTTGGAGATAAAACTTTTAACTAATGAAGAAAGAGTGCGGAAAGTAGAATATTCCAAGCACTAATTCATCAGTCATGTTCCCACCGCTGTGGAATATGAGCTGCTACTTCTAAATTGGCTGGAGAGAGCCTAATTGGGACACAATCCTGTCAAAGCGTCCCCACAAGAGCTATGCAGGGCCGGTCGGGCCGTGTGGTACGGACCTGGTGGTTCTCTGTGATGCGGAGGATGACGTTGTTCTCCAGGACGTAGAGAGAGTTGTCCATGGGGTTGACCGCTAAGTCCGTTGGCCACTCGAGACGCACCTAGTACGCAGAAACAAAAGACACGCAATGACATCTATGCTCAGGGAGGTGTTTTGAAAGTATGCCAAGGTTCAGACAAGTCTCCTCCTCATTTTTTTAAGTGACTGCAGCCCCCCCCCCCTCCACTCCACTCCATTCATTTATCTGTGCACTCTTTAATCCCTCCCTAAATCAGTCTCTTCCTGACCTCCTGGCTGGCGCGGTTCCACACAATCACCCCGGCTCAGCACTTAGGGTGCCGCTAGATCATTATCTATCATGCCATCAACCGCTCCACACTCCCTCCTTCCCCCCCCAACGCTCGTACCTGGCTGACGTCCATGCTGGAGTCGCAGCTCAGTGGCCGCACGGCGGTCAGGTCGTTGGCCCCCAGCAGGGTGGAAATGATGCCGTTCTGGTCCACCTTACGGATCATGGTGGCGTCCACAAAGTACATCAGGCCGTTTTTATCCACCGCGATGCCTGTCGGAGGGGAGATGAACACCGTGAGGGAAGACTCATAACTCGATGAACTCGGCGTGACCCGTGGACGTTTTGAGTCAATTAAACTTCCCATCTCTCCCCCGCCCGGAAACGGATAGCGAGCCTGACAGCTGAATTGCTCGATGCTTCATCGAATGAGACGGAACAAAGTGATGGAGGGAGCACTGAACTGTTGGATAAGTGTTAGTTTTGGGATGAGTCATCGGGATGCGGAGCGGAACTCGTGCTCTTCCCAGAGAGCAACCGCAGACAGATTCTTTTGAAAGGCGGGTGATCTGTTCACCCTCACCCCTCCCCCCCCGCACACCTTCCCCCTCTGCTACTTTCCATTCGTTTTTCTGAATTTTAATTTTTTTGCGTTCACCAATGCTGTTGTGTCAGCCTCGTCGGTTTAACAGGCAGCAGGCATTCGGACAGGTGTGTTTGTTTCGAGGCAACTCTGCCCCGAAATAACTCGCAACCGAGATACACAACGACATACGGAGGATGCGGCGCTGCACGCTGTAAACGAGGGGAAGAAAGGAAGACAGAGGTGGAAAAGGCAGAGCGGGCAAGCTGGCATGTGCCTGTGACAGGTAAGAGGCAATGGGTGTTTCATCGTCATCTCCTAACACTCGCTCACATGCACACACTGGATGTATACGGACGCCACGTGTACGTGCAGTCACGCACGCACACGCACAGGGAACGGAAGTGTGACAGTGTGACATCCTTGACAGTTTGGTGTCACAATGTTCTCAGATCCACAAAAACCATTCCATTAATAAGTTCAACGGTAACCTGGTTTATAACCTCCTTCGGTTTCTGTCCTGCTTTATGGGCACATTGAGAAAACAAATTATACCCCGGAAAAAGATCACAAAATAGCCCAAAAAGGCGGATTTTCAATGATTAACTGCATGTTGGTTTTTTTTCATGCTTTCAATACGTCAATATAAAGAATACGTTGCATGCAACAACATTTTAAATCTGCAGAGACTATTAAACAATAGGTGTGTTGCGTGCCCTGACTTAATTGTGGCCCTCCAGCAAGGTAAGCTGAACGTTTCATTTTCTGGTTAGTGGTAGTTCTGTTTATTGCCTTCGACATCGCTGTGCCTGACCCTCATGTCATCATCTTACTGGTTTATTTATTATTCCTAGAAACACGATAAATAAATGACTGGCACCATTATTACACCTCTTGACCACAGATAAGTTAGTGCTTGCCTGTGATAGGGCCATATCGCTAGGCATTTCAAAAGGCCGTAACAAGGTTATTGGTTGTTCTGTCCTTATTGTGCTAAAGCTGCAACTGGCGATTAGTTTAATTAAAATAAAGTCAATAAAATGTCCCACAACCCAAAGTGACATCTTTAAATGCCTCGTTAACTCCAAAGAACAGCAGAAAAGCCAAAGGATTGTAGAAGTTGTAGTTGTACAAAACCGCAACAAACACTGTTAAGACAGGACGTTTTTGGGAGACTGTTGGCGAAAACCTTTGTTCAATCGTGGGCATTTACCGGTGAATCAAGCGGCTCACCTTTGGGGCTCATGAGAGTGGCTTCGGTAGCTTTGCCGCCATCGCCGCAGCGCTCGTCAAAGGGCAGGCACTGTTCCCCCGTCCCAGCCACCACCTCCGCATTGTCCGACAGCAGGCGGCCTCCCGTTAGCGAGTGAACGCGGTAGATTCTTCGGGAGTTGGTGTCGGAGATAAACAAAGCCCCGGATACCGGATTCACTGCCAGGAAGTACTTGTGGGTTGGGTTGTTACTGAGGTAAAAAAAAAAAAAAAAAAAAAGATTGTGTCAGTGAATAGAGTAGTTCAATATTTGAAGTAGCTATTATTGCTGGAATGTGCAAAAGAAGCTTTTTAATTGATTTTCACAAGGATATTACCTGTGTCTGAAATCTTTGTTCCTTCAAAGAAGAAAGTGAGAGAAATGCAACAAAAACACAATGTTAATTCACGCCGTCTGTGGAGAGCAGCACAAAGCTGTCCATGTTGTGAATAGCAACATTTAGCCATCTACACCCCCGAGAAAACGTCTGTGTATAGTTGATCCTGCTATCCCCAGTGTCTCACCCTTTTTTATGTTTTAAGGGAGAATGAAATCCTACACCTTGAATGCACTGAAAACACCTACTCGTTCTCCCTGTCTTTGTCCTCCGATCGTACTTCAACCTGCCCTTCTTGAATCAGTCATTTTGCAACATCAAAAAGCCTCTGAATCTTCTCATGATGATGATTTTACCTTAATTCCAAGATCCCAGTTGTGTTCATAGATGGGTAGACCCTGCGCACAAAGTTGAGGTCCCCGACGTAGAGGCTGCCGTCGATGCCCATCGCCAAGGCGACCGGCGCCAGCAGCTTGTTTCCGTCTGCCAGGCCGTTACAGCTGGGGCAGGAGATGCTGCGCCTGCGTCCGTTTCCCATGATGCTGGTGATTACCGGCGGCTGCATCGTCACAAAGATGTTCTCGCCACTTCCCTTGTGAAGGATGCCTGGATAGGAGAGAGACATAAGTAGATTCAGGGTCATTATTTCAGTTAGACGGTCGACAAATGTTGGATAGATTCTCATAGGATTTGGTCCAGACACCCACGTCGTGATGACGAGAAGTTACGGTAACTTTGATGTGATTTCTGAACTATTTGTTTAGTGCAATAATCCGGCAAAAATTGCGCATTAAGGTGATCCTATGAACTAGAAAGGCTAATGAACCAATCTTATCACGCTAGCATGCCTAAACAAAGATAGTAAAGGTGACATGCTGATGTTAGCAGTGAGCTGCTTGCATAGAGGTCGGCTCTCAGTCTTGGTAATAACTTTATCTCTGAGGCCCGACGGGTATTTTGGCACCAGTAAAAAAGGCACAATGATGCAAAGAAGGCTGTTTTACTGGCACACGTTTACATACTTACTACGTGTTCAGAGTTAGCAACATTGCATCATTTGGAAAGAAAGAAGCCTTCTTGATGGCCAAAGTGTAGCAGTGCATCACTCTGAGGAGAAACACATTTCTGCCGTTGATGCATTCCCCCACTTCTACAAATACCGCTACACACCACTGGCTCTCCAGTTGTGTTTATTCCATTAGTGCATTGATTGTCACAGCAGGTGAGCATCGCTGCATCAGCCCATTTAGCCCATTTATACTTCCATTCCGTTTAGCCTGACTGCACACAGTGTAGCTAATGGAATAGTAGATGCAACAAGGAAGACCCCTGGCCCACCGCAACACAGATCCCGGATAAGTTCTTGGAACTGAGGTACACAGTTCCCGCTGAGACTGACTGAATATAAACTAGAAAGAAATAGTGGAACAAAAGAGAAAGTATGTGTGTGTGTGTGTATGTGTGCGCGCACCGCTGCGTGTGTTCAGTATATGGTGCTTGTCGAGTGACCAGCCGCCCAGACTGGTGGGATCCAGTTCGTAGCCTTGCAGAGTGGCTGTCCTCTTCTCCCAGAGGATGAGACTGGCACAGGACTCATACTCGTAGCCCACTGACACTACATACACGAGAGGAAAAAGAGGCACAAAGAAGTTAGACATGTAAAAAAAACAAAAATACGTCAAGACGAGAAAAAACACAGGAAGGGAGGCAGTGCAAAACTTAATCTGAGCACAAACTCCCGAATTCAAACCCAAGTTGTGAAACGTGTGATACACAGACAAGTTAGTTTGCACCTGTAACAAAAACCTGCACTCACACCCGACTTACACCCTCATGCGATGCCAAATCAATTAAAAACCTTGTTAATTGGAGCGATTCGTCCCGCGGGACTACAAACACGCGGTTGCACCGGTTGTCAGGGTGAAAAACTCTGCCGCTGCTCCAGTCATGTTCAGGCACATGTGCTGACAGTCGGATCCCACTCAATGTGTTTGTGTGCAAGCGGGTGTGCTCGTTCCCTTGCAGCTTGCTGAAAGGAAAAGTGTGTCGACACGTTAACTCCCACCTGAGCCACGGTGAGTCTGCCGTCGCCGGCAGCTTGTCGGCCCCACTGCGTATGCTAACGTTATGTGCCTGTGTCTGTGTCTGCGCTTAGCAAAAACTAACCTGATCATAAACCATGTATGTGCTTCATAATCTTTGAGCAATGTCAAATTACCGTCGCTCTCGGGAACTATGGGCCCTGTGGGTGGATGTAATTTCTCAAACAGAATGGCCCTCGTGATTCTAGTCGCGCCGGAGCCCCCAGATGTCAGCTGCATCGGTGGCCTGGCGGCCGCGTACGGCTTACAGCGCCTGTGACCGAATGTGACAGCGGAATGTAATAGCGCCGCCGCTCCCCTGGACTCCTGCTCCCTGCTCCAGTAGCTAACTGCTAACTCACCCTGATGGCTAATAACCCTTCACCACAGTTACGGCTGGCTGACTGAACCACAGGCGGCTTCAATGAAAAATAGAAGTATTAAAAAAAAAAAACTAAAAAGCACTTAACTGTGGCTGTACCGCAGAGTT
Source organism: Apeltes quadracus (assembly GCA_021346845.1). NCBI lineage: Eukaryota > Metazoa > Chordata > Actinopteri > Perciformes > Gasterosteidae > Apeltes > Apeltes quadracus. The sequence goes on along the minus strand of CM037920.1, from coordinate 13,532,532 downwards.
GATGGAGGCCGGGTTTCTGGTGTATTAGCTCTCCTTTAGGCTTCCTAATTAGCACACTCTCCCTCTGTCATAGCCAGTGCTGCCTCGCTGGTTCCTAGTCCACTGACATCCCCCCCCCTGCGCCCCCAGCTTCTCTTCCATCCCTCCTTCCACTCACCAACAGCTTCAGAAAGCCCGTAGACCCTCTGCCCATACGCATCGGTCTTATCCCAGATGTAGGTGTAGGCCAGGTTGGGCGAGGCGTGGAACCACTTCTGGAAGAGGTGGCCCTCCACTGCCACCATCAGGTGAACCTTCAGCAGGCCCATGGACACCACGGCTGGCGTCATGGTAACCTTGAGCAGCGAGCGGTAACCCTGCGTCCTTGAGCTCAGGTAGCACAGCGTTAGACTTGAACCGGGCACCTCGATCTGCTCATGCAGCACCTGGAAGACAAAAGAGAGGAGATGACAGGAGAGAGGGATTAGGGGGGGGGATTAGAGGAAGAGGGAGTAATGGGGGTCACGCTTCCACTGACGGCTGAAGGACAAAAAAAGGGGGGAAAAGAACCAAGGAAGAAACAAAGAAAGAGAGCAAGAGGGATCGCATGGGAGAAGGGTGAGTGGGTGGGAGGAGGGGGGAGGAGGGGTGCTATGGAAGCGAAAGGAGGCAGAGAAACAGGAGAGGCATACAGGAGAGAGTGGAAAGAGAGCGAGGGAACCAGAGGGGAGATTAGCCGGCTGCCAGAGGTCAGTGGTACTGCACCTGTGTCTCCGGTATGATGGGTTTCTCCCCTGGCTTGGAGCTGAAGAAGGAGGAGAGAGGGGATGCAATCACAAGTGGGTCAGGCCTGACGAAGCCGCTCAGGTCGCAGCCCGGGATCGTGTTCTCTTCTGTCTTAAGCACCAGAGTGTCCATAGCATAAAACTGGCTCCAGGGCAGCCACACCGTGCGCTCCTGGCTCAGGAAGGGGGCGCGCTCGAACCGCAGAGTCAGAGACGCACCACCGTTAGCTAGCAGGTCAAACCTGGATAGGGTTTGCAAGAAGAGGAGGGGAATGAGGTACAGATGGGGACGTGCACTTCACTGCACTGCTTTAACTTATCTCCCCACCCCAAACAAAACACCTGGAATAGATTGAATCAGGTCCCAACACACTTTTTTCATAGCATACACATAAAGACAGCCCGTCGAGGCAACAGTAAAAGGCCTGAAAAGCAAATAGCCCGATGTTATAACACTGGTAAAAACGCATCAGATGCTCTTTGACCTTTTCTCTCCACATTATGATAGACAGCTGTGGGTTAACGTTTAGTACAGAAACAGGTGATTGACAAGTACGCCAAGGAGAACGGCAAGCGGCTGGAGAGTTGTACGAGTGGAAGAAAGAAGCTAAAAAATAAACAAGGTCAGACGGGGATATCAGAATGTGTTCTTTCAAGTCACAAGTTTGTGGGACTGGTGAGTAACTGCCTCTAAAAAACAAGGTTAATTAAGGGGGGCGGATGTCCGGCGTCAGCTGAGCCTCTCTGGGAAAAAAAGCTGCAAAGAAAGCAATGATAAGAGGAGGAGACGTGTGCTTAAAGAACCTGAGACAGGGAACACAGAAATGGTACATTTAATGAGTCGAGGTCAGTCCAAAGAACCACTGAATAGACATTTGATACAGCACGTTACGGGTGTCAGCCAGGCTGCGGTCCTTCTAAGTTGTGGAGGAATAACTGGATGTAAAAGTCAAATTAAGCCTTAAACTCCCCTGAAACATGAATTCCTGCGGGGAAAGATATATGAGGTGGATTTAACCAAACAAAGTTTATTAAAGCAAAGAAATGTTAAGGTTGCCTTTCATTTATGTTCATGTTCATTTTAATAACATTAAATTGTAGTCAAAAAGTCTTAGAAATTGTTCTTAAACATTTGATTTGCCATTCGATGGCCCATTCTGTTCTACATGGTGTTTACTGAAAAATGGGAAAACTGGAAAATATGAAAACACCATGTAGAACAACATGGTGTTTTCATATTTTCCTGTTTTCAGTCCCGTTATCATTTTTATTAATACATTTTCACTATGAGATTGAGTTTTGACTGTTGGTTGTGTTGTTCTTGTAAATACATTTCCTCTGCTCTTATTCAAAATCTTCTTTATTTGCTGTATCTAATTGTCTGTTGCTGCAACAGCCACAGTTTCCTCATGGGATCATTATAGACATCTAATCTAATTGGATCTAATATAATTGAATATGATACAATCTGATCTAATCTGATTTTATTATACAGCCTCTGTGGTGAGGTAGTTTCAGCGAGGAGTGCTGGGTAGCTGTTGTACATACATTCCATCCTGCCGCGTCAGCGTGTATCCATAGTGGGGGTAGTTGACAAATGACACGTTCACCCCCACCAGAGGCGTTCCATCTGTAGTCAACACCTGACCTCGGATTAGAGATGCCAAACTGGAAGAAGACAGAAGACACAGAGTGAGGGAGCAATAGTCAATCTATCAACCCAATCTTCCTAACCATCAATCATGTGGTTTGATTAATCTCCCCCATCTTTCAATCACCCCGTTGGCCCATTCCTTCACTGCACTGCTCTTGCACCACTCATTAATTAGAGACAATCAGCAACCCGCGCCATCCAGATTAGCTCCCGTCAATCACCAAAAAAACAAACCACCACTACGCCAATGGTTGCGTGTGTGTGTGTGTGTGTGTGTGTGTGTGGCAGAGCACAACGGATACACATTCTGACGAGCCACTTTCTTTTGAAACATGTCGTGGCGGCATGTGCCAGGGTATGCCGACGAGGTCCAGCCCCACGGACGGCGCTTCACAGCTCTTCCAAATCTAGGGGGGATCTCGGCTGGCTCTGCTATGGCCCAGGGATTTGGTGAGGTCCTGACTGCCTCTGTGAACCATTCTCGAGTCTTTTTTTGAAGAAGAAATGTCTTCTCTTTGGCACTAATTTATTCATATAATCTCACAGACATGTAACATGCATTTTTTTTTTTTTGCATGCATGTTTGTGTACCTCGAGTTGAACGGGTTTTCCCCTGGGAGGATGTGTGTGCTCTCCCGTCCCACCAGCATCTTGACGCGGTCGTAGAAGGAGCGCACGCGGGCCTGGAACGTCGGGCTCTGCTGGATGACCAGGAGAGGGTCCCGGGAGCCCCGGCACAGCGGGCTGTTCTGGCAGGGACTCTGGATGCAGCAGTCTGGGTCCATGCAGTCTGTTAGTCCATCTGCGTGGGGGGGGAGGCACAGTGAGGTGGTGGTGGTGGTGATATGACAGTGGCAAAAAATGCAAAAATGACATTTTGATATTTTCAGAAACTCCTCTCATTAAAATCTAGGTCTAAATGATTATTTACCTATTACTAGCTGAGAGAAGCCTATGTGGAAGGGCCCTCCCATCAATATAAAAATAGATGATAGAGCCTGGTACGCCTAAGGGCAGCGCTAGCTTGTGATTGACAGGTCTACATTGTTAAGTCTCTACGTCTAACAACCACAGTCCAAATATGGTTGCATTCTCTGACCGGTTGCAGAAAACCAAGATGGCAACAGTCGAATTGAAAACCCTTTTTTTTCTTTTTTACGGCCGCCCCATTTCACCTCCTTCGTTGTCCTTGTTGTCGGCGCATGAGGTCTCCATGGCAACACTGCAGCCGGAGCCCCTCCAGCCTGTCTGGCATTCACAATGCCAGCTCTGCTGTCCCATTGTGCACTGGCCGTTCCCGTTGCACAAGCTAGGACAGCCGTCTGCGAGGAGAGGACAGGAGGAGAGAAGGGAAGGATGATGGGAGAGAAGCAGGTTGATGCTCGTTTGCTTTATCCCCAATGATGCCCAGGCAAACACGCACATTCTTAACACACCCGCACACGCTCAACTCATAATGATAGATCAATGTCTCACTCAATTGATTAACCACGTGGACGCATTGTGTAAGTATTGATTGTTCAAGAATCACTCTGATTCGGCACGTCAATTTTAATGGACACCTTCCCAACGTGTGTACATGTGTGGACGGACCCCTTAAATCACTTACTTGATGGAGCCCAACCCGATCATTACATTCTCTCTCGCTCTCTTACTTATGATTCAGTGTAGGTAATGGGATTCTGATGGCCTGAGAGTAATGCTTTCTCATGAGAGAATGGGATTAAGTTCCCTTGAGTGTGTGTGTGTGTGTGTGTGTGTATCTGTGTGGTGGCAGTCTATGAGCTAATAAACCTTCACTTTAGTTTATGCAAAAAGCTATACCAGAATCTGAGGCCCCGGAGCAAAGAAAGTTCTTTAACTAGCATAGCGAGGCCGCCCTCAACTCAAGAGTGGCTTTAAGGCAGGGGAAAGCAGACATTTTATGGCCGTCTGGATGAGAACATTTGCAATTATAGAGGGCAGTACGATCGTGTCACAGTCAATTTTGGTTGGTTGTAATACCATAGGAAATGTTAAGGAAAGGTTTTGCATTCTGGAAAGTAGGCTAATTTGCTTTTCGCATACAGCTGCATGACCTGAGCTTAGAATAAAGACGGCAAACAGCTCTAATTTATGTGTTATTTCTTTCTTGGCGGTGAGCGGTGACCTCTTGGAGACGTGGCGTGGTCACCACGTGGTTGCCAGGCAGCCACCAGAGACTGTGCCCAACAAAGAAAAAGTCCCTAACATGATCCCCTTAAAAACAAGAAGAGGCTAGCTGTTCGCTTCCAGTTTTTATGCTAAGCTAAGCTGTCCTTCTACTGGCTCCAGCTTCACACAGACTGGACAGATATGATGGTTGTATCATGTACACAATGTATTCTCTACAGCCCATTAAACGGTCAGTGTGTAGGATTTTGGTGACTACCAAAAAACTAGGTAACTAGGTAAATATACAATTTTGTTCCTTTGGGACATTTTCCTAATCCACGATGGGACAATGTCTTTTTTCGAAAAGGCCTGTCACACCACTTTCCCATATCTCTCTTAATCGCACCTTGATGGCTCTAACACAGGTCTGTGTGTTTGCCACATTATGATCCATCAGGGAGAATGAAAAAAAAAGCATGAACAATGTTTTCTCTGGCAGCACGAAAAACCTAAAACAAACTTGTCACAGTGATCTCCTCCTCAATAAATAAGGGATGCAAACCTCTTCAGTCTCTCCACGGGATACGGAGGAAAAGACAGGGTTGACTGATAAAACAATACGTGCATGCACGCGCACACGCGCACACACACACACACACACACACACACACACACACACACACACCCAGGACAACGCACCCTAGAGATATTACCTGACATTTCCCACTCAGTAGTGAGACACAGTGTGAGTGAGGGAGGACAAAACAACCCAGTAGGAGATAATGAAACCATTTTCAATGAGTCCCGCTCAATAGATTAATGAACATATTTTCACTCAAGTTGCACTGTAGTATTTTGCCCTCCAACAAATCTCTGCATCAATAAAGCCTTGCATTATGAATACAAATAGCCCAATCTAAACCGAGGCAGCAGCTAAATTAACAGGCATTTCATCCCGATTGGCTTTTTTTAATCATATATCTCAACCGCCAGGCGATGAGGGAAAGTCAACAGAGGACTTGGGGAAAGGCAGGGCGCCATCTAGATCCAACTCCTAAGAAGAGGTAAACTGTGTGTGTGTGTGTGTATGCGGCTATCTGGGGGAGGGGGAGGGGGTGCGGGGGGTGTTGTTAAGCAGAGAAGCTTAACCATGTTTCTCAGCTCAACAAGAAGAATAAAATCAAAGGTTTTTTATCATCAATTATTGCCATTTTCTGCATCAGGGGACTGCTTAGGACGCTGAATTAACAGCAAAGCTTGAATAGATTGTCCCCAAGTATTGAGCTCGGTGAACAAAGGCGGTTAGCAGTGATTGCCTGTTAAATGGAGTTGCCATTTAAAGCAGCCAAATACTTATGAAGCACCCGGACAGGACAATCCATAGCGGCCATTGATCGGCTTGCCCGGGCAGGCCGACACGAGACTCCTTTCTCTTTAATGCCAGGCCCCAGTCGATATCCCTCTCATACTAACTACAATAAAGTGGGATTTCAGAAACTATTAACTCCACCCTCCCCACTAATGTGGTTGGACTCTGATGAAATCCCCTTAAAAAGGAGAAGAAATTGCCTTGGGTTATGGGTCAGCACACACACACACACACACACACACACACACACACACACACACACACACACTGTTCTGCGTGTGTGTCGGGGGCCGTGACTGGATAGAAAAAGACACTGTGTGAGGCTCGGAGGAAAGATGAGAGAAAAAAAATGGAAACTTGGAAGTTCTAGCTAAAAAGTTCCCCCGTTCTCCATGTTTTCCAGCTCTGCCTTTTCTAAAAGGTCACACAGTAAAGGTCACAGCCATAAATCTCAGTCCGCTGCTCCAGAGATGGACCGGATAACTAAAATAACCCTCCGCTCATTTGCTCCGCCTTCTATTCTCAAACGACCCATCTTGGAAATGATATTGATTATCCGGGTGTTCCACGACCTGTCACCCCGCTTCCCTTTGCCTCCATCTGTTCTTCTTCTCTCTCCCGCTCTGTGTCTCGCTCTTCCTTCCTCCCTCTTTAACCCTGCGATTCACCTCTTTGTCTCCGGGCGGCGTCTTCATAAAACAATGAGAGCTGTTCCATTAAGAGCAGAAGGTGAGAGGACACTCTCAACGGCGCTCCGGGGACCCGCGTTGTGAAGCAATCTGTGCCGCTGCGTGCGCCCCGACCGAGGTTGGGCGGCTGGCCTCTCTATTAAGCATTCTCTGCAGTGCGTGTGAGACAACTCACCCTGGACCTGCGCCCTTCTCTTTACGCGCCAATGTTTTAACCTTCGCCACGCTTCTGTTTATCTTCGTGCGATCTGACTAAACTGTTTTTTTTTTTCTCTTTTCCTTTTCTAAGCTTAAGTTGGAGCGGGAGGGTTTGATGCCTCTGAGTCACACAAAGACAAACACACACGCACACAGGCAAAATAAATGTATTAAGACGCTCCTCCGTGGCCCCCGACGCCACATTAGGGCCTCGCATCAGTGGCCTATGAAATTCACCAATTACCTCAAAACCTCTCATCATTTCCTCCTCGCGTGACAGCAGCTGTGCCTGCGCGTTACATGACTAGAATGCCGGAGCGGAGGTTGTGTGTCGTTGCGTTTCCACGTGGGAAAGCGCCCCCCCCACCCCCGGAGAGGAAGACGCTCACACGCATGCACATCCACACGTTCACAGCACAGCCCCTCCACACAGGTCTGACAGCGCAGTGGGCTCTACGGTACCTCACAGCACAAGTAGGCCCGCTGACGGCGAGCCCCTGGCAGCAGCGCACCGCTGGGAGAGGGGGAGTGCGCTACGTGCAGGGGGGTCGCCGTCGAGGCCCGGCACTCGGATCCACGGACAGATAAGCACCACAGAGGTCTACAGAGCCAAGCCAGGCCGGGGAACCCACAAATGCAGCAGCTAGCTTCTACCACCACAGGCTAAGAAACAGAAACACCAGAGTCAGATACGGTACCTGCTTTGTCAACCATGCTCCCATGGTCTGCAGTGGGAGAAAACGTGCACATGGTAAGAGATGGGGAGAGTATTTTTCTTTTATTCTTTTTTATTCCTTTAAATAAATGCAAGCAACATCATGCAGAGCTGAAATGAACAACAGGCAAGCAGAGAAACGCCAACAGAGTCTGGTGCAGGTGCAGTGTGCTTTACGCCACGCTGAGGCCTGACAACGCTTTCATCTCGGGCTGATGCTGCAGTCAAAGCTGCCCTACTTTCTGATGGGGGAAATAGGGAGATCACACACTGATATTCCCCCGTGTGAGAGTCTATATATGAATATATATATATATATATATATATAAAAACATGCGTGTGTCTATATATATATTCACACAGGCGTGCACACACACAAACACATCTATATTTATGTATCTATATATGCGTGTGTGTTTGTCGGTACGTGCACAGGTGTGTTGGTTTGGGTGTGTTTCAATGTGTGTGCGCGGGTTCATCAGATTGCGATTGTTGTGCTTGTGGTGGCAGGAAAAGGAGACTTTCAAAGCACTCGGGGTGAATCACACAAATCTGGCACTCATCCATCCAAAGTGACAGTGATGTCGTATGAGTCTGTGATTGAAAGCGCACACACACACTGGCACAACTTTGTGCATGCATGCACGCACAGACACACACACACACACGCACGCACACCCACGCGCACAGTGTGAGAGAGATACTTTTCCCTGTGAGGTGAAGAGTTTTTACCTTCAATCACACAACTTTGGTGTTTCAAAGGCCAAAGAGACTAACACTCCTGGGGTCTGCAGTTCAGACGCAACCCATAAGTGCTCCTTTGTGATCCTACCACCTCCGCTCCTCTCCTCTCTGTTCGCCCACGTCCCTCCCTCCCTCCCCTCCCACCTCCCTTCACCTTCTTCAAATTCCCCAAAGTCTCGCTTTTTGCCTCCCCTTCTCATTTCCACTTGCTTTTAACACAGAGGAAAGGAGCTGCCAGTTTTGTCTGACTGGGTGTTGTTGTTCTTTTCTTGTGAACACCCACGTGTGGACACAAACGCCTACAAGCGCACACGCGCAAACCGACGGGGGAGCTTACCGATGGTGCAGTGCTCCCCGTTCCAGCCCTGGTGACACTGGCACTTGCCGTCCTTGCAGGTGCCGTGCTTGATGCAGAGCGGGTTGCACACCCGCTGGTCGCAGCCGGAGCCGGTCCAGCCGTCCTCGCAGCGACAGGCTCCGCCCATGCACACTCCGTGAGTCCCACAGTCGACTGAGCACACCTCTGGGGGGAACGGAGAAGGATCCGCGTCACGCACACGTTGTGTGTGTGAGTTTTTGTTTTCTCAGTGCACGCAGAATGGAGATGTGGGTTGGTGACTTGCAGGCAAAGGGATGTCCAGATTTAAGAGCACCGGGCACAGACACACAAAAGGCCACAACCCCTCTATTTCAGCACAGCAAGAAACACCGACAATGTGATGCCGTTACCTTTTTTAGTTGGTGCTTTGAGTCTCTTTGTAGTCCACATGCATCTCTTTGTGATCTTGTGTCTCTTTGTGGTCATTTTGTGTCTCCTAGTAGTTATTTTATATCTCTTAGTAGTGCTTCTGTGTTTCTTTGTAGTATTTTAGTGTCTCTTTGAGGTCATTTGTATCTTATTTGGTCATTTGGTGTCCGTTTGTTGTGTTTTTTGTGTCATTTGTGCTCATTCCATGAGACCTGTTGGTCTGTAAATGTCTACAAGTGTCATTTTAGAAGGAAGGACCGAGGCCCCTGTGCCTCAGTTAGTCCTGTTCAGTTATCCATCTATGACTAGGACGTGTACAAACATTCCCCCAAGCTTTGAATCTTTGGTTTGAGTTAATCCCTTTGACAATTAGCCAATACACAATCAAACCTGCATCACACTCAATGCATTTATCCACCGTAAACCTTCACCTTTGTGAAGACAGGGTGTATTTCCCCCGCACCGCATGGGAATGCAGTGTGCACGGATGTTTGGATACACAATAGCCGAGGGGATCCTGCAACGTGCAACAACGTTGTCTTTTTTATTGCCTGTCACAATAAAGTGCTGGAGCTCTTGGAGCTGTGTGACCCTGCGATGGGGAGGGGTGGAGAGCCTGGTGGTGAAGCACGATGGTGAGGGAGTGACTGCAGGCGCCCTCCATTTTCTTCCTCCTATTGGCCTTGATGATGACCTGAGATTTGTTACAAGTGTGATGATCAAAAGTCCTATCAAAGGTTTGTGTGTGTAGGCTGTGTGCGTGGGCTTGTTATGTGCTTTCTGGGGCTGTTAGTGGATGGTTATACCTCATTTTCCTTTCTTGTGTTGCTATAGACGCTTTTTCTTGCCTTTTACAAAAAAAAAATTGTGTGTTGCACATTTTATGTAAAGCCAGATATAATCACATGCGCTCTACAAATAAAAAGTCCTTTTAGTGCCCATTACTCATTTTTAGCACCACCATAGTAGTCGTAAAAAGTTGTCATACCGTAGTCGTTGACTATTGAGAGAGATGATTTTATACAGACTCGACAATAAAAGCTATTTTTGTAAATAATGCAACAGTTGTTGTTTCCTATTTCTGAGTAAGTTGTATTGGTTGTTGTTTTGTTCAGTCCCTGTATTCTAAGGAGACCACACAATATCAGAACCCCTTTACAGCCCAAACTCCTCCTTTCCTCAGCGTGGCGGCCTTACCCATAGAGCAGTCAGGTCCCATCCAGTTGGGGTCACAGCTGCACAGCCCGGTGTCTGGTATGAAGGCCCCGTGGCCGTGGCACTGGTCTGGACACTGGGCTCTGGGCAGCTCGCAGTGGAGCCCCCCCCAGCCCGGCTTACAGTGGCACTCCCCGTTCACGCAGATGCCGTTGTTGGAACATGTGGGATCCAGGCAGTCCACTGCATTGAGCCAAAGAGACCCGTGTGAGAAACAAATGAACAAAAACCCCCACAAGCTAGAAAAATTGTCACGTCAGAGCTGATTCCAGACACAAGTTAAACATGAAAAAGAGAGACGCCACAAAGGACACATTTTATTCCTCGTGAACACAAGACGGCGACGAAACAGAAGAAAAAAAAGACGTATCACTGAGGCAATTAAAGCTCACAATAATGAATAGCCGGCTCCGTAATTGCATCGGGCCCGGCAGCCGACGTGCTGCACTCTGGATGAGCGCCGGCTCTCACTGACACGGCGGCCGGCGTGCGTGAGCCCGCTCGGGCCCTGGTGTGTATGCGCCGACACGCAGCGGAGAATCTGACACTGTCAGGCCAGGATGACAGGCAGCTCGCAGTCTGAGCAGTGAGTGAAAACCAATTTGACAAATTACCTCCTCCCGGGCGAAGAAGCCGCCCACCCCCCGCCCTGGTCGCTCCCACTCTCTCCCTCCCTCCCTCCCTCCCTCTCTCTCCTCGTCCCCTTTGTCTAGGACCCTCACACAACCCTCTCTTCAGGCGTGATTGACGCCCTCGGTTTCTGTTTGCCCGGCAAAAAACGGCAGATCACAGTTATTGATTTTCATGTCGCTGGCACTCCAGGTAAATTGTTTGAGGGACTCTGCTGCGATGAATATCAGATTCGAGACCAGAGGATGAAGGGAACACAAATTAAATGGGAGAAGAGCGTGGGAAAATGCTGACCTTGTTCTCCGGCCCTGTTCCTCGACTCTCTTCTATCTGTCGCTCCTTTCTTCCACCGTCCTTATCGCCCCCCTGCGCTCACTTCCCTCCCTCCTTCTCCAACTCTCACCGTCTTCATACATAGTCACCTCTCACCGCCCTGACTCCGCCTCCAGCTCTTATCCTTCTTTCTTTCTTCTATCTTCTGACGACCGAGAATGTGGCAACCTGATCCTTCTTAACAAGGATCAATAGAAGCTATTTTCATCACCTAATAAAACCTCTCATGTGTCTCATTCTTTGTCATCTGTGTATATATATATATATATTGAGTGTGAGTCGGCGGGCGTGTGAGGTGCGTTTGTTTCGGTGCAAACATTCAATATGTTTTTTTTTCGGCCCCTGCGCATGGACTCAAGTCTCCTCTCACCCTGTGCACAGCTCTGCCCTTTGTAGCCGATGGAGCACACGCAGTTTCCGTCGGTGCAGGTGCCGTGGCCGCTGCAGAGCGGGTCGATGCACTGCGTGACGGGGACGTCGCACTCTGGTCCCTTCCAGCCGCTGTAGCACACACAGGAGCCCTTGTCGTACTGGCCGTTGCCGCTGCACAGCACCGGGCACGCCGCTGGAGGGGTGGAGGAAAGTGAAGAATAATCCAATTAGGAGATTAGGAGAGCAGTGAGAAGCCGCCCACACCTGCCTAACCCCGGCGATGCGTCAGCGCGCAGGAGGGCGAATAGAGCGGGTTAAGGGCTGGAGAGTGGTGATGCCATGAAGAGTAATTACAGCCAGAGGTAACTAAAGTATTCATCAAAGCTGCCCGTCCCAGGTGAGCAGAGAGCCGGGGAGACGTCAAGCTGCCATTCGTCAGCAGTCGTCTCCGGCGCCACCTAAGGCCACGCGCCACCTCAACGCTCATGAAAAAAATCTCTGCTCGGGCACGGAGCCCAACATGTGCCCGCTCGTCTGATTAAACGGCAGAAGCAGTGGAAGTTTAGCATGCGGCTAATACCTTTGGAGCAGTCCATGCCGTGGAATCCTGGGAAGCAGTGGCACACACCGGAATTGCACTCTCCGTTACCATGGCAATTGCGCGGGCACTCTTGCACTGAATCTGTGAAGGAGACGAAGTGAGACGAAGCGAGAGAGACAGAGAGCGAGACAGAGAGAGAGAGAAAGAGAGAGAGAGAGAGAGAGACAGGGAGTGAGTTGGATGGGAGGCATCAAAGCATTCAATAAAATCATTGGCACCATTCATTCTATGAGATGCTCCAAATGGAGTGAAGGCCCACGGAGTCTCACACCCACATCAAACGCGGGCGGCTTCCTCGAAGATCTCTCACATTCCTTTTTCATTGCATCTCTCACAGTGTGAGGAATCAGACATTTTGGAGACGCCGTTACGCGTCCCTCACTTCCCGCCGCGCTGTGTCAGAAAACAAGAGCGTTGCCCGTCTTCTGCTCTTTCACCCTCCCACCCCTTTTGCTATATCCTGGCTTTCCTGCCCCTCACTCTTTCTGGCTGTGTTCATGCAGGACTCCATCCACCTTCTAGTGCCTGTTAACCCACTTCCCAGGACCAAAACCTTGGATGGAAAGATTCTTATCCATCCCTTCCTCCTCCACTCGTGCTTTTTTTCCTGCTTCCACTTTTCTTACACAAGGCATGACTCAGCCTCTCCTCCTGCCTAACACTCCTTCCTTTTTGGTGCTCAGCCCCCCCCTCAACCCCCCTCCTCCAATGGATCTAAGCCCCCATGCCTCCTTATTACCCTAATACCAGCCTCCCTTTCATTCCCCTCTTCAGCTCCTCCTTCTCCCATCCTTCACTCCACTTCTCACCATTCTGGTTTTGCCCCCAGCATTATGTCTCTCCTCCAGCTCCCCCTCTCACTACTCGCTCCAATTGTGCCATCGCCGCTTCTCCCTCTCCCTCTCTCGACCACTCTTACCTCTGAAAGCACTCCCGCCAGATATCAACAGTGAAGGATTCTTTCCCTCGGCTTGTCTCTTTCTTTCCATCCGCCTTGTTCTCTCACACTCCGCCTCCAACATAATTCAGGTCCGAAAACCGTCTGATTTACAGGTTTATTTGGATCCATCTTTATACTTTTCACACATGCACAGACACCAAGTCTACGCTCTCTGGTGTAATAAGTTGTCGCCGTCAATTTATCCTACTACGTTTTGGCAAAAACACATCTTTTAAACTCACTAAGTGGTCCTGTCTACTTGACAACGGTGCTACGGGTGAGTTGCCAGCTGCAGCTTTGTCCACAATGTTTTTGCATCCGGCGAGTGTGTAAAGTCTTTGAGGAACGAGGGACTAAATTTTAACTGGAATTTGTCCAGGTTCCAGCAATTTAACACATCAAATGTTTTTGATAGTACAACTGCATATGTGAAAACAAGTGGCTGGAGTTAGAGGCCGGAGTGTGAAAGCTGAAAACTCTGAGTTTGGAGGCAGAAATAATTTAGTTCCCCCTCCTCATCTGTGCTCGAGAATAGCGCCTCGCAGCTACATTAGACGCTCCTGGTGTGACACACCTACGACCCAAATGTCAGCCTTGCAGTCGAGTTGTGGGTAATGTAAGAATCGTGTTTTAAAGACAAAAGAGAATATTGGGGGTAAAAAAGAAAAAAACTGCATGAGTGCAATGCGGAAGCAACGGAATCGGCGTCACTGGTAATGGATAGCCTTGTCCGCCTCCTCTTTCCTTCTTGATTCAATTTGACCCTCCCGTCCTGCCCCCACCCTTGACTCTGTCTCACCCATGACGTTGGTGCTGAAGGAGACGGCCTCTCTCTCCCGGCCGTCGTTGTAGAAGGCTAGGTGCCAGGCACCAGCGTCCAGGTACTGGACAAACACCGCCTCGTTGAGGACCACGGTTTGGATGCTCCTCCTCTCGCGTGGAGACTCGACCACGCTCCACTTCTCCTTCCCGTCCAGGCGCTCCATGTAGTCATACTAGAGAGAGAACGAAAATCTCCCATTAAGGCTTTGGAGGGCTCTGCAGCACTTTCTATCGACTGAGAAAAATGACCAATAGTTGTGTATGCAGAAAGATTAACATATGGGCGAAGTAAGGGTGGCTAAAGTCTAAAATGCCAGATGAGCACTAAGAATGCCACAGAGAGATATTTGAGGGATGTCATTCTACAGAAAGTGCTTTCCACTGCTGCACAGTGGCATAAATTTCATGGTCTTTAGCAGCTTCGGGCCAGGGAAAAAAACGTATTCAGATGCAATTACCCCGTTCTACAAATCAAATCTGCTGTTCACTGTAGTCTCTAATTAATAAGAGGCAATAAAAGTTACATTACTGTTTAAATTTAATTAAGTGTGACTCTTAAGACTAAATGAGTTTTTTCAAAAAAACATTATGATGAATCACATATTAATTTTATGCGGCCCCATGGCACGAGCAGGTTTTCCTTAATCCGGTCTCCATTTCTTCTGATCAATATGAAGATAATGTGTTCCTAATGAATGGAGTTATAATTACGTGATTAGCCTGTTACCCTAAAGGTCTGAACGCTGTGTGATCCAGAACTTGCTTGCGCGCTACACAGATCTCACCTGTGCGTGTGAGGGAGGAAGGCCCTTGCGGATGTACACTCCAAACAGTGCGTCCTTGCCGAGCGAGATGTTGAACTTGAGGAACTGGGGCTGTCCGAGGTGGAGAAGGGACCTCCAAAAGACTCCTGGGGGGATTTCTTGGGTCACCCGCCTCCCGACCTCGATGTTGCCCGTGTCTATGCTGCTGTTCCGGCCCGCCCACGGCCCTGGAGCGAGGGGAAAAGAAACTGCAAAATCTGTGATTACGGGCATCGATGGTCAGAGTTGATCAACATCCGACCGGAAACATGCACCGAAATCAAAATTCATGGCCATCAAACAGAGGACGAGGACAGCAGGGGACGAGCGCCATTAGCTCCGCAAACAATAGCAATCGTAGTCTACGCCGAAAATCGGTTAGCGTTGGCTACCGGTGGGACGCAACACAAAGCCTTTTGTGCGAGCCTGGACTGTGCGCTTTGTTGTTCTCAATAAAACCAATGCAGCGGACTCATAGAACGCAGGGCTGAGCCTTCAGAGAAAACAGCAGAGTTTCTGGGCCCAGACACGAAAACATTGAGAGTATGTGTGTGTGTGTGTGTGTGTGTGTGTGTGTGTCTGTGTGTCTGTGTGTGTGCAAAAAATAAAAGTAGGAATGAGAAGAACAGCAGCATCATCCGGGGATCACAACACAACAGTCGTCTCATTAATACAGAACAGCCCAGACCTTCCTATAGAACACGCAGTGTGTGGGAAACAGCCACATTGACAAGTGAAGGAAGAATAGACAGAGAACCGCATAGAGAGCAGGCCAGCGGGGGGGGGCTTCTGTCTGAGATGATACAACAAGCTCGACACAACTTAGTGGTTAAACTGCTGATTGCACAGCGATGACTGTGTCATGAATTATGAAGAGATGTTACTTGGTGTGAGTCTGGGAGGGTGAAGGCGGGGCGGTGGGAGGGGGTGGGGAGCTGGGGGGGTAATTCTGTTGGGTTTTAGAATGTGAGGCACAGCAGACGCAGCATTAAAAAAGCCATAAAAGGGTGAGACTGCTGCATTTGTTTGCAAAAAATCGGACAAAGTGCTAGTCTGTCCTTCAGATACTTCTTTCACCCCGGCTGTTGTACTCGGCCTCAAGCCAATTCGGCAACGACATGAATTGGCAAAGACTATTGAGTATGTACAGCACTAGGATTCTGTTGGTGGTACTTAGTAAAAATATATATCACCAGTATTAAAGAACATATTTACAACCCGACGCAACCTAGAGGCTCGCTTTTGTGTCTTTTTGGCACAACAATGTGACTCTGTCACACAGAGACGACGCTTGTAAGTGGGTTAACACAGCCTCAGCCTTTTCGATGGCAGTCAATGGCGTTTTGCTCCGAGCTCTACATGCAGTATCTTGACTCATGTGCGTGGTGGAGAGAGGGGGGAGAGAGGGGGGGGGGGGGAGGGTGTTTGCTGCAGTTCGTACCTCTGCCTCCAGAGGGCAGCGTGGCCACATCGCTGTTGACAGGCAAGCCGGCTCCCAGTCCGTTGTTTAACACCGGGCCGTCGGATGGCTTCAGCTGCCATGTCAGACCCAGCAGGTTGATCGCTGCACACCGAGAGAGAGAGGTAGAGAGAGAGGTAGAGAGAGAGAGAGAGAGAGAGAGGTAGAAGGGGAGTGAGAGAGAGAGAGATAGAAGGTCAGTAGGGAGTGTGAGGTCACATGACTTGAACAGCGGATTTTCGACAACACTGAAAAAAAAGCTAAAAAAAGCTTAAAGCTCATCAAGGCCGAGAAATACAGGAGGCCGGACCTCTGAGTCTGATCTTTCAGCGTGTGTTTTTAATAGAACACTGCTTTCCCACTTGATAATAATGCATAAGTGGCAGACAACCGACAGCAAAAATCTGACACAAAACAGACAACCGAAAACATAAGGATCCTTTTTAGTTTGGTGGGGGGGGGGGGGGGGGGGGGGGGGCGGTTATCCTTCTTTTGTGGTTCTCCCTTCCTCAACCTCTCACAATCTTCTTTCAGCCTGACAGCATCTCCGGCTTTCATTTGGAGGTATTTACACCATCTTGCAGCGAGCGAGTGACAGATTGCTCTCTGAAGACATCGCTCTGTGACTCCTCTCCTTTTGTCCTCTGTTGTGTTACCGCGTAACGAGTGAGCTGCGCTCACTCTTTACTCGCTTTTCCGCGTGTCTCTTCCCGTCCTCAGGTAAAAGAGGCACCGTGGCCCGCCGTGCTAAGGAAAGGACACGTTACGCCCATGACGTGTTGTGCACCTACATGAACACTGATGTGAGCTTTAGGGATGTGCGCCACGTAGACGCGCCGATCGCGTGCGATGCATTATGTAGGTGTTGTTGCCGTTGGCCCCTAAACATGAGCCCTACAACACCTCAGAATTGATTCCCCTCCATAAATTCTATCTCCACCTGCACAGTTTTTTTGCAAACACGGGACGGCAGGCCCATTTTCATCCAGCTGCCCCCCCGAAGTCCCATCTTTCCTCCCTCCTTTGTCTTTGTTTCTACCCTTTTTTTAAAATAATTCCCCCCTCCCTCGCTTCTGGTCAAAAGAAAGCGCTGACACCTCGGTTGACGCCCGGTCTCCGCTGTCAGCTCTTTTTTATTTTTCAATTGCGGGGGAGGGTGCTGGTGTGCGAGCTGGGGGGAGAGGAGAGTCCTTCCTCCTCGGCTCCCACCTCTTGCCCTCTCCTCTCTCAGCACGCTGACCTTCATTCCCCTCCCTCTTTCCTTTTAATTCACCCCACCCTTTTTCTTTGTTTTTTTTTACCTCCTTCTCCTCATCTTATCTTTTCCTGTCCTTCCTCCTAGATAACGCAGACATGCATCCGCGCACACATTCGGGCGCACGGGCGCGCAGAGATGCTATCCCGGGGAGGCAGTCGATGGAAAGATTATCCATTGAATCGGCAGAAGACAGTAAGCTTGTAGTGGGTCTATTGTGGCGCTGCTCTCCATCTAGGTCATGCCCAAGAACACATCAGACCCCATAGTCAGATGTGTACGTCTGCTCATTGTGTGCGTTTGGGCCAATGCACATTCCTAAATGAGTTTTCTCCCTTTTCCTTCTTTTTATTTTTCGGTCCGTGGGTGATGGAGAGAAGTTGACCAATAGATGGCACTCGTACTCCTTGGCGACACACGATGCCGATGCTTTGTCAACAGGTTTCTTTTTGCAGCAACACAAAGAGACACGCAGTGTCATTCTCCTTACAAGCACCATCCTTCATTCTAACAACACTTCTGACTTTGTTAGGTCTCATTTTAGCCAAAATGAAACCTCTGAAGGAGATGTGATCAACATATTGTGTTGCCATTATTTTCTTTTCGGATCATAATTGCCGTAATTATTGCTTTCGAGCAGCATGGCAAGGCTTTATAAATGGCATGCCAATGGAGACAATGCAAATTGAATTTGACTGACGGACCCAAGCAGAAAGAAAGATAGTCGGACTTGGGCAGCGTTCTTTTGTAATCATGCACATGGAAAGAACATAGAGAGACAGCTTTAACAAGCAAACCAGTCGGATTAAAAATAGATCTGTTGCTTCAAGAGTTTTTTTTATGTAATCTTAATGCATAATTTAGAGAAGCAAAGTGCTCGCTAGTATCTTCTGCAAAGGGCAGAATCTGAAACAGCAGCACACGTGATCCTGTGACAAAGCAAGAGGTGTAGAGAAGGATGAGATGAGATGAAATGAGGAAGGGAGAAGAAGATGGCAAGTGGAGATGAGAGATTTAGGGGATGACAGCATCGCGTCGACTGGTCGGTTGAGGAAGAGGCAGTCGTCCTTTGACAGTAAGTGGTTGCTCATGTGAGGGCCACATATGTTTCGGGGGGAAATGTCTCAGAGTTAAAAGGGTGTAAAATGGATTTCTGCGTGGGAGGGGGCGGGGTGGAGAAAGGGGACTTTGTGGACGGAGTGTCCCCCGACTGGAAGATGTTGTGTCACCGTCAACATGGTCCGACTGGCTCCGCTCCTCCTCAACCCTGTCACCCGTTGGACCGATTGAACCGGATTGATGCGCTCCTAATCGTACCAAAGGCAGGAGAATGGCCCCTTGCATGCTTTCCTATGTAATTGCGCACCAAGATAACACAAAGAGTACAAGTGTATTCACACACACACACACACACACACACGCACACAGACACACACTTTCTTTGCCACCTCCCCTGGCCGTCCTGGTAAATGCATATTAACTGTTCTAATTTACCACTAAATTAACAACTCTAACCTCAATTAGTGCGGTAATTGTGGCGGATACAAGCCCCCCCCCCCCCCTATCCTCGGCCCGGCCGCTAATTGGTTCTTCTCAACACCCGACCCCCCCCCCCCCCCACCCCTCCCCCTCCGACCCCCTCCAATCTCTGAGGCTCACATTAGGCAAAAACATTTGGTTGTCCAAAACAAACTCACGGGCGAATATATGCCGTCTCTGCGTACAAGACTTTACAACACATTATCCACTTATGTAGCCTGAAAATAAAGCGTGCTTGTCTCTCATATACGTTTTCTTAAGGCGCTGCTTGCTGAGATCATTTAGAGTCTCAGACAGAGGGACGGGGGCGGCCGTTCCGCTGCTGCCCTTGGGGGGTCATAGACACTGAGAGAGACAATTCGTCTGCCTGGGTGTGTGTGTGTGTGTCTGTATCTGCGTGTGCATGGTTAAAATCGGCACTAACAACAAGTGCACACACACTGCAACCCCCGGGGGGGGGACCTCCTCTGCTGATGCAACTGAACTGTAATTTACTGCAACACAAAAGGTTATGTGAGGTTTTTTTTCCTAGCTTCCACCTGCAAAACAGCGCCAGGAGGAGAGAAACGGCAACTCACTCAATCACGCAGCAGAAATGGCTTCCTTATTGGCACTGGGATATTGAGACGGCCCGCCGCGTAGGTGTGCGCACGCGTATGTGTGTGTGTGTGTGTGTGACGGGGCTAAATGAAAAGAGATGTGAATCTGAGTGATGTCCTCCTTTCTGAATCCTCATTTCCTCTTCAGATATCTCCTCCTCCCCCCCTCCGCCCCTCCCTGCGCTCTCTCTTTTCTCCTCATCAACCCACTCTGCCTCGTCTCATCCCTCCCTACTGCGGTCCTCTCCCTCTCATCGATCTGTATTAGGAACAGGATATGAGGAACTATGCTATCTTATCGCAGATCAGAGGGGGAGAGTGAATGAGCGAGGGAGAGAAACGGGGTTGTGGGGGGAGAGTCCGCTCTGCAAGGCCAAGAGACGGAGGGGCTGAAAGAAAACGGGAGACGGGGAGAGGAGAAGAGAGGACAGCCATTTCTTTCGTTTCACTTTAATCCATCTCCTGTTTCCAACACAGCCCCGGTGAAGCGCCACGGGTCTAATTGGACTAACGATTGGGCCCGGATAAGACCTGCACTAATGAATAAATGAATGAGGAAATAAGTGAATGAAATGAGCCCATGTGCGCTTGATGCGGGGGGGAGGGATGCAAACGCACAAGGCAAAGAATAGACCCTCAGAACTTCAGGTAGACGGACAGAAAGTCACAGGACAGACGTTGGTGTTTCGTACGACCCATTTGTCCCTCTGGTGCAGATGGTAGCGCACCTTGCGCCGCCCTCCTCCTGGACCGGCGACGTGTGGTAGGATCCTAACCTTTATCGCTGCGACAGGCTCCTCTGCCGGGGACACGCGCTCCACGTCTGATCCTTATGGCCGAGCCCCTGCATTCGCCACATGCGCTGCCCTCACCTCAGCACGCACACCCCCCCGATGCATAGGCACGCACAGCCGCACTGGCATGAGCGACACACCCTGACCTCGAGCTGTTCCACCTCGGCTCGGCAGACGGGACGCCACATGCAGAGCGAGAGGGGACGTTGGGGTCAAGGAGCCGGCTTTGGAAGGCGGCCACGATGAGACCTGCAGGTACCGACACGACTGAAGCAAACAGAGGACACACACTCTGGGGTTTGCTGTTGTTGTGTCTTCTTGAAAAAAAGACTACATTTAAAATGGCTTGGGTCAGGACCCCTCAGGGTCTGTAAGATAAACCCAAGGAACGGATAGAGGATTGACAAGATAGATAGGAAGGGAATAAACACATTTCATCTGAAAAAGGATCTTAATCTAAAAAAAAATAAAAAATGTAAGTTTTAACTTTTAAGAGTTTAACTTTATATTTAGGTATTTAAAGACTATCCAAGAAGCGTACACGATTGATATAAATTTCAATAGTAGATACCAATTTAATTAAAAGGTCAAAATCTGTAACTATAAGTTACGCTACTGATACTTGGTTGTGATGATATTGCGTTGAGAGAATCTTAAGATATTTTAACACCTCGGAAAAGTCCTGAAAACCAATTCTTAGTAGTAGCAAGGACAATAATTTGCCACATTGGCAAACACACACACACACACACACACACACACACACACACACACACACACACATTCATTAGATGAAGAATGCAAATCCTATTTCCTCAACAAAACATTTGATATTTCCGTTCTTCTCTTTCTCCAGTCCAACATAATGAATAATTAAGCATTCAGATCCAAGAGAACATGAACTCACAGTGGAGCCACTGGTTTGCTTTAAAAGGTCAAAATGAATTGGGAACCACTTCATTAAGATATCAATGCTGCAGGGAGACGTTACTTATTGTAATATGTGATAATCAGTGTCTTTGTGTGTCAGGAAACGTTTCATCTGGGGGCCAGGTGACATGATATCTCGGGGGGGGGGGGGGGGGAACGGCTCAGGCCGGTTTTTTTTATATTTTAATCAATGTGATAGGATAATTGTCTCAGGTGTTTTGAAAAGTGACTTCCCTTTTTGATTGGTTCTTAGAGCCCCGGGCTTTAGTATAAAGGTCTATGCCTGACAAAAGGCTGAGGCATAATAATAAAGTCAGTGCTGACGATGCACAGGAATTCAACCTTTCCTTTGTCTTTATTTCATTTTCCTACGCGCCTGGCTGGTGTGCATCAGCCGACACTCGGATCGAGAAGGATGTGGTTTAAAACGCAGCACAAATCTGTAAAAACGCTCTCCTGAGACGCGCCTGATTTTTAAACCCAGCTCCGAGGTGATCACTGTAGCGCTGCAGCCCGCGTACTCCCATTAATGGCAAAAATATGCAATATTCTCCACCAGAAAATACAAACTCTGATTGCATTACCACCCGGCGTATTTTGGCAGAGCTCTACATCTTTGAGCGGGGAAAATCATTAACACGTTATTATGTAAGGCGGCGTCGCTATGAAGCCACTGAAGTGAGGCGCCTATAAGCGGAAAGAATGGGCAGTAAGCGATTGTGATCAGTCTGGTGGAGCGAGACAGCGCTGATGGATGGAGAGTGGACGGCTCAGAGGCATGAAGGTCACACTCGATGACAGCGCGTGTGTATGTGTGTGCGCGCGCGTGTGCGTCTGCGGGTTTAATCAATAGACAGGGGAGCTGAGAGCAAGACTAAAAATACATTGTGTCTGTGTGTGCGCGTGCGTTTGTGCGCTCTCATTTATCAGCGGTGACAATACCGTGCGGAGGATGCCACTGTGCCTGACAAATTCAGCCATCACGCACACGCGCACACACATTCGCACCAAACACCCCCGCGAAGGTGACACTGGCGCCCGCGAGCAAGTTTACTCGTCGCAGTCAAGGGCACACCTGTGTCTGTGTGAAAACCCTCCACCTGGATTCTGACATGTCCTCGAAGCCGCCTCCCTGCGCCACAGCGGCCTTTTCGTCTCCTAGTTCCTCCGTCTGCTTCCTTGCCCCCCCCCCCCCCCCCCTCCCTTGCATTTCCTGTTTTCCGAGCCCCAAACTTACGTTGTCATGCACGCCGCCGTTTTCTCTCTCGCTGTCACACGTTCACCCTCTGTTCCCCGCTCGCTGTGATCAATTAGGGGACATTAGTCCCACGGATATTTCCAGGTGACAGGACTCCCAGGAGGCCTCGCTCTCCTTCATTTCTCCTCCCTCAGCCTGCCCTCGGTTTCTCCTCCACCCCCCGTCGGCTCCCCTCCCCTTTTGCCCGGCAGTAAAAACAACAGACCAACTCTCGTCTCCATCCCCCTCAATCTCCCCCTCTGGTTTCTTGCGGTGCCAGCTGTGACATATCCGCCTCTGCCCTCCTCCTCGGCCTCTCCAGCCAGCCAGCTCTCCTCCTCTTCTTCTTCTTCTTCTTCTTCTTCTTCTTCTTCTTCTTCTTCTTCTTCTTCTTCTCCCCTTTATGTTCTGGCCACACACTGACAGTGACACATCTCCCTTTCTCCCCTCTGCTCTAATTCTATCTCTTTTTTTTGTTCTCCCCCAACCTGCCTTTCGTCTCCCTCTATCTTGCTCCCTCCAGGTTGCCGTACACAATGACGAGCCCGTCTTCCCTCCTGTACGCCAGCCGCTCACCTGTATCCTAGCAACCGCCTCTCCTTTGGCTCCGGGCGCTCCGTGCGGAAAGAGCAAACAAGACGCCGGGGGAATGAAGAACAAGCACTCCCGTGTATCCTCCCCGCTCCACCCGTTCAGCCATTCCTTCACACGTAAAGACGGGGCCATGCTGGAGGCTGGAGTTGGGAGCCAAACGCGTCAGCAGAACTCTCTCTAACTCGTACGGACATAACTCTTTGTGTTGATATGCAGAGCCACACAGCTGCACGTGTTTATCCCATGTCGTGCATCCATGTGTGTGTGTAGGACACGGCGAATAAGCTTCAAAGAGATAGCATCTAGCGTGTTCCCGTAGCACGCTGAGTTCAGCCTTTCTAAAAGGTTCTCTGTGTGCAAGCAAGCGAGTGTGTGTTTCTGGGAGATTGTCCAGCGTTTTTCTGAAGCTGTATTTGTGGCCTTGAGAAGCAAAGACCAAAAAAAACCCTCAAAGAAACACGGCCAGCGAGCCCACAAAACCTCACTATCAGAAACACAAGCTGTACTCACACACCTACGCTCACGTGCACGTGCACAAAGGGAAAAGTGCTGTTCAAGCACATGTGGCCGGGTGTAATTTATGAGGGGGCTCCTGGGCGGACGCCTCAGAGGGGTCCTCTTCACGCTGCATGGCTCTGGGTGCTCTGCACAATCCCCCCAGTGAGTGCTGGGCTTTCTCACACACACACACACACACACACACACACACGCACGCACGCACGCACACACACACACACACACACACACACACACGTAGCACACAAACAAGGCACTACAAAATCCCCCTTATGAGCAGTGAACTCTTCCGACCGAAACTCTCTGCACGATTAACGCTACAAAAAGCGAGGTAAACACAAGGGTTTCAGGCTTGGCAGCGCTGCTACAGGCCTGTTCAGCACAGACAAAACACCAGAGCAAAACATCTCCTCACAGCCGCTGAAAAAAGGAGCCGCACAGTTAATAACAATAAACTACCATTACAGGCTTCTTCAGCTTACCGAATTATAGCCACTCGCGGAATTAAGTTTGGCGGGCAAAGCACTGGCGTTTGGCGTACAATAAAACTGTAAGTAAACACAAGTGGAGCTTGAAGGAAAACGTCCTTACACACTGAACTCAATAAAAAAATAAGAAATGCAACATTATACAGCACAGTCTCATTTTTAGCTATAATAAGTAATTTCATATTATGGCTAAAAAAGCTCATTCTAATAATGATCAAAACGGGGGAGACAGTTAAGTAGAATGTGTCTGGGAGAAGAGCCCAGCTGGCAAGCTAACAAGGATGCAGTGGTAAAAAAACAAAAAAACAAGTGTAGTTAACCCAAGAGATTAGGTTTTCCTATACAGACATTTTTAGTTGCAAATTATCAACAACTGCACAATCTCTGCTGACAACAAAATATAAATTTCATTGTGTGCCGTAACGCTGCACGAGATGCCGCTCGCAGGTATCAGCGGGGAAGCTCCGCCCTTCCCCTCGCCACTCCTCCGTATGTTGATGTCCAGTGCAGTGGGACCGCGCGGGGCTCACGAGAGGACGGATTCTGATGGCGTGCCCCGAGGCAAGACGCCTTCATCTGCTCCGGGGGACGCGCACTGCTCTCTGGGGCACACACACACACACACACACACACACACACACACACACACAACAACGGACTAGGACGTGCACATCTACCCGTACAGTTCACAAAGACGTCAGTCTAACCTTTATTTCAGACTCAAGATCCACACGTATATATATATATATATATATATATATATACATATATATATATTATATATAGGCGTCTTGTATATATATATATATATATATATATATATATATATATATATATATATATACAGTATATAAGTAGATATGTCTATTTATCTCTTTCTATATATACACAGTATATAAATAGATATATTTATATATAATGTAAAACTGATTAATAATGTATGTAGAAGAGATAAGGAAGTCGTTCTTTCTGCTGATGCCACTGTTTCCTAACATCCCCCATCTGTTGCCTCTAGTCTCTGGGGTAAGAGGCCAATCAAGAGCTCAGTGACACATCTGCCTCCTCAAACACACTCACAACCACACAAACCCATGCAGACAAACATTCGGGGATTTTCTGTTTGTCCTCTTTCTATTGTCTAGCTCTCTCTCTCTCTCACACACACACACACACACACACACACACACACACACACACACACACACGCATGTAGCACACAAACAAGGCACTACAAAATCCCCCTTATGAGCAGTGAACTCTTCTAGTGGCTGCATCCTCCTGTCCAGTGCACCAGGTCGCGAAGGGATAAAATCCTTGCCCACGCACATACTCTCCAACCTGTTGCTCTTTCTCTTTCCCTTCAGATCAACCAGAAGCCAGCCATCACAATCGCCTCCCGAGGTGCTCGCTAAGTGCTCTCCACTGAGCGGCTGCCGTTCCTTTAAGGATGACTGTTGCGCATTGGCTTCAGATCAGGGAAGTCGCATGCGCTCCCCTGCCGGGCGTCAAGTCAAGGATTTCTATCTTAACTGATACCTGCTCACGATGTGTGTGTGTGTGTGTGTGTGTGTGTGTGTGTGTGCGGCTGCTTGCTGGTGCCGAGGGGAGGCCAGGACGTTGGCTGAGTCTCATGTTGACAGTGCAGCATGAGCCGGATACAGCGACAAAAGCTTTGTGTTTGACAACGGGCCGCTGGCTTTTACGCTTTCTTCACCCCAATGTGCTGTGGGGTGATTACAGGTGCACAGCAGAGTGCACACGCTATGGATCAAAGCTAACCAACGTGGGACTAAGCATGTGTATTCAAAGGAACGATTGAAGGGTCCTATTCGTGCCAAACACGGGGTGTGTGATGTCACTCACCAATGAAGTAGGACAGCAGGACGGCCAGCAGGACGGCGGCTGCGATGGCTGTCACCGCCGCACATTTCCAGCTGCAGTACTTGGACGGCTTCTTGAGCTTGAAGGCCGAGCGGGAGAAAGTGTTTCTGGGCAGCAGGCGAGGGGGCGGAGAATACACGGTCCCCGAGGTCAAGGGGTACCCGGGGGAGGAGCTACTGAAGAGAGGGGTGGTGCCTGACGACGTCTTGAACAGGAAGTGCCTAAAGAGGGGGGGAAGAAACGCACAGGAGTGACTAAATGTCATTGTAGAGATGGCACCTCTGGGGCGGAAAGCAGTGGATTGAAAATAAAGCTCTTGGAAGGAGGTAATGGTGTAGCAAATACGCAGTACCCCCCAATCAGAATCCAGGCCACTGGGTCACATATGTGCAAACTTCTGTCCAATTCTTCTTTCCAATGAAACCCTCCTGCCGTCTAGGTTTGAACATTCTTGAACTGATTGTCTCTCCAATTCAGCCCGTTGCAGTCGGAGGTCTCTCTTTGACCTCCACCTGCTGCACCCCCCCCCCCCCCCGCCCCCACCCTCCCGTTCCCCACTTCCATTCCCACTTACCAGGCTCCTCGTTTTCCGCTCCGTTCCGTCCTCCTCTCCTGTCCTCGTTGCCCCCGTGAGGTCAGAGCTCACGGAGGATAAAATAAGGATTTGAACCATCATCCCTTCGCTCATATTACCCATTATCCTCTGATATTGCTGCACCTGCTCACCCAACAGGCCGCCTTCGCAACTCCCCCCTCGCGCTTTCCCATTTCGCTTCTCCGACTGCAACTCTGCTCCTTCTCACGTACATTTATACACATGTTCCTTTTTTTTCACCTACCTCTCTCTCCCTCCCTCCTTTTCAGACTGCTTTTCTGATCTGACATTGTTGCCATGGTTAGGAAATAAAACGCTGCTCTCGAGAAACTTTTCAAGGTTACCAAGAAGAGGAGCATCTTCTATGGCACCTTTGTGACATCTTTTGCGACACCCACACAGGACCCGCTCCTACACAGACAACAGGTGGTTCGACAGTAGAAAGCCCTCCAGTGAAGGTGACAGATCAGAGGAGGCGAGCATCTCTATTGCAACAAAGCTGACTGATGGGAGGGAGTTTCTGTGTGTGTGTGTGTGTGTGTGTGTGAGTTTCCGATCTTTGAAGCGAGGACGTTTCTTCAAAGAAAAGACATTTCGTCTGGTTCTCCTCATTTCCCTGGCTCCCTGAGAGCTGGCGCAATTCCCGATTGATGTTCATTGCATGTTGTGATGGTTAAACGTCAATTGCTTTTATTACAACTATGATCTTGTTAAGTAGTTTTATCTGGAATTCTGCGGTTATGATAACATTATACAAAAGTATTTGGCTTGATAATCTTAACCCAGATAATACATCTTAACTTCATTGTTAATATCGTCTTGGGCTCATTTATTTCATGTTTGCAAAGTTAATGATCTAGTGCTAGCTCTGAGCTAACATTGACTTAAATATTAGCTGGCTGAAGCACATTAAAGCTGGCCTTCTTATGTAAATTCTTTGTAAATGGTAAGGGCTTTCGGAGGATAACACATAAGTCCAAGTAAAGTCAAGACTCATTGGTGTGAAAGTCAAGGGCAGTTAGTCTTTGTTATCAAGTGGAGACAAATGGAGAGTGAGGTCACTCGATTTGTGACTCAAATCTCCCTCTGTCACAAGACATGTGACTCACATACAGACTCCTCCTCCTCAGACGTTAAGTAATACGTACAGGTGTGTGTGTATGTGTTTGTGCGTGCGAGCATGCTTATTCAGTGCTCTGCTTTTCCTTCTGCAGCTCACCGCCATATTCATTCAGACTAGGATAGCAGGACCAGTGATAATGACTCTGGTTATTTAAAATAAAGCGAAACTTCGCTTGTCTCCTGTCCTTGTGATGTCTTTAATAAGCGCTGTTTCATAACAGCGTGTCTGTGCATGCCTACTCTATTCTTAAAAACGCTCGGTGAAAACAGGTGATGAGCTCAGAGCATAACGATTTTGATCTGGGAAGCGCCGCTTCACTCTCTATCAATTATTCAGCCAGTCTGGGCTCTCTGTCTCTCTCATCACCTCATGACACTCATTGTTGGTTGCTGTGCTGCTGGGTTTTTTCTCCTCCAACCTTTACTCTGCTCCTCCCCCCCCCCCCCCAAACTCCCTTACCAGTCCGGTGCGCTGCGTGACACCGAGGAAAGGGGAGGACGGAGATGTAGGGGGACGGCAAGGACAACAACCTCTCGCCGCATAGGGGCTGGAAAAAGCGCGAGGAGAAGGCAAGCGAAGAAATACGAGGTTATTATCTAAAAATACCTGCCTCCTAGTGTCACAGCCTCCAATTTTAATATGCTCGCGCCAGGCCACACGCTTCCAAATGCAGGAACCCCGGGTGGAAGGCATGTGTACACGCACAAACACACACACACACACACACATATCCAAGGTCAATCAGCATGTGCCTTCACTTCGACTCATTTTCGCAGCCACTCTGCGATGGCAAGGCCAGCGGTAATTAATTACAATACCCCTCATGTGCGCACATATGCAAAGAGGCGGCGATCTGGTCTATTACCGGGCTTCCGTGCGGCGCCATGGACGAGACTTAACGTGCTGGTACGCATGTGAACGTCATTTCATTTGCTGGCTCCTTTTGTTTGTGTGCAGAAGCTCCACAGCGGGCTCGGTGTGGGACGGGAATATGTCTATGGGCCATACTAATTACGGGCAGGAATGGAAAGTGTCTAATGTGCTCTGGGGAGGTAATTGACATTGATTTATGTAGCGGAGGACTATGGAGGGGTTCTATCATAGCAGGCAGCCGGCAATCACAATTCTGTATCATTAGGGCCGGTGTGTGTGTGTGTGTGTGTTTGCTCGCTTGCACGGCCATGTGTTTGTGTGTGAATATTGTGTGTGTTTTTTTTTTAGAGTGGTCCACAACGTCACACATAATTAGAGAGGGCTGACAGAGACCCCTCCTTTCCTCCACTTCCACTGAGATGCCAGCAGCGGCACCCCCCCCCCCCCCCCCCCCTCCCCCCAGTCTAACCACTGCTAGCTCGCTGTCATGCATCTGGTCTTACACATGCAACACACACAAACACGCAGAACAAGCAGGCAGCTACTCACACACTGACACACATTTTCTCAGACGCAGACATGGGCGCCCGCCCACGCACAAACAATAAAAACCACTAAGCATTTCATTTGCATACACACGGAGTGACCTCAGAGGGAGAGATGGAGGGTGTCGGGGGGTGAGGGGGGGGTGTTCTATAGATTGGAAGGCAAACGGAGAGAAAGGACGGATGTTTTCACTCCAATTCAACTCTGTCCCCCATCGAGAGAAAGCGAGGACCTGGACAATTAACCACAGAACAGAGAGCATGGTGGGTAATTAGCGGGAAGTCAAAGCTCGCGTCCCCCTTGAGCGAGTGAACGCGCAAACGCTACATTTCCTCGGCTCTCGCAAACATGTGGTTGCTTCGGATAGCGCTATGAGAATAATCATCAGAGGTGGAGAACAATTAGCGGAGGTTGGCTCGACGTGGGGGACGAGTGAAAAAAGAAGAAAAAAAAACGGTCAGATCTAAGAATGAAACAAAAGGCTCGGGGATTGGACGATGCTCGAGGACGGCGTCGGGAGAATTGTTCCCGGCTACAATTGTTGGGAACAACAATCGGCAGATAGACACGGCATAATGGGCATTGATTTGCTGAGTGTTGCTTTGATAGAGGACAGGGGACAATGATGATGTGCGTAAAAAGCAAAGCCATACAAAGCATCATTGAGTATTCAACTACAGAGAGATGACATGGAGAAGTTCTTTAGGTTGAAGGAACGGTTCACTCAAACGAAGGCTTTGCATCCCTGTGAGGGCTTTTGAGTCAAGGCGCCCCACAATTTCTTTTTAGCTTTAAAAATATTATTATCTATTGCAATGCCTGTGAAAGCTAAGCGTGGAGGGGGATCTTAACCGCCAGGACAGTCAAGGTGTGTGTGGTTGTGTTCTATTCCAGCTCTGCCCACTCAGGATAAACCACCTTAAAGTGTCTGGTCGTCTTCATCAGAAAAACAAAGTGAGTGTGGCACCAGTTACATTGGCAAAGCAGGGAATTGTCTAGTATTCTATAATTTCTGCATGGACTTCATCGTCTGATGCAATATGATCAAAATCTCAAACATTACTTCTAAATGGAGCTTGTATGACTATTTTTCTCAACTGCTATTACTTCCAAGTGTTGGCCGACCAACACTTGGAATCACTGACAATGGGAGTGTTTGTCTGCATTTACTGCCAACATTGATGGAAACCACAGCATGACATGATATGAGACGATTCATCATCCTCCATATATACAATAGAAATGTGTTAACTCAAATCACTTTGGTGTTCCATCAACGTGGGACTCTGCATATTACATTTACAGTACACACTCAATGAATGTGAGCTCAGCAGAGGCATGAATATTTTCTCTGTAACCGACTCCTTCTTCGTGCCTACAGTGGTTCCCACAGGTAGCATCTCTGTGTTTGTCCCTGCAGTAATGCATTTGAAAGTAACCTATAGCCCCCAGCACCACCAGCACCGCCTGAGCTGCTTCTTCCAGATAAATTGAGATGCGGTAACCCTCCCTGTGATCTTATTTCTCCCCGAGAGCTGCGGCCCAGGACGAAAGGGAGCAGAGGAATGTCCGGAGATCACAGAGAGAGATTGAACCTGGCGTCAGCTAGCCAACAGGCTCCAAGGGGCCGATTGGAAATCAGGCGCTCTCTTGCAAAATGCAACACACAGGCATGCACACAAAGAAATGCATTTTTTCCCGCCTCACACACACACACACTTACACGCATACACAAACGCACACAAAAATCCAGGCACAGATAAATAAACACACACAAACACAGGTATACACACACACACACAGTGGCACCAGCCATCTATAGTCATTTATCTCACACCGGTAAATGTATCCATGTTCAACCGGCCCCAATCTCCTTCCTGTGCCGTTCCATCTTCTCTCACACACACTCCCCAAAACAATCTCCTTCAATCACCGCCTCTCTCCATTCCGCTCCTTCTCTATCTCTCCCTCCACTACAGTAAACTATTCCGTTCCACCCCTCCCCTACCGACCACCACTCGCTACCTCTCTGCTACACCACACCCACACACCCACACACACACCCACACATACACACACACACACACACACACACACCCTGTCCTATCTCTTTCTCCACCTGCCAGTCATCCACGCCCCGGGGTGTTCTTAGGTGATCAATCTTCATCCTCTCAGCACTGTCACACTATCGGGTCAAGCCAAAGCACACACCCGCTCACACACCTACACACACAAACACACACCACACAAAAACACACACAAATACACACATGCTATACGATGGACAACAAATGCCAAAATTAACATATGATTACAATGGCGAGCAGTCAGTGTCAAAGAGAGCACCCGTACTCAGAACATCCACACATCCGAGCGCGATCATGTGCTCCCTCCCTCCGTCACATTCGCCAGTTAAAGCGAGATGGACGGGACCCTGCCAACGCGAGGATGCAATCTCTGGCTCTGACTGTCATCTCGAGCTCCAGCAGCTTCAGCCAGCCCACCCGATCTCCGCCATCGCCAGAGCAGAGGAGGACCCAATCTGGGCTGGAGGGTGGCGCGGCTCTGGGCTCCATTCACTGCGGCGGGCTGCGATCCACGGCCAACCCGACCACCTGAGCGGGACCAAGTACTGGCACGGGGGGGGGGGGAGCTCAACAGCGTGTGTCAGTGTGCTTGTCGCTTTGTTTCAATCTGCACTGATGGCGACCACAGTGGCTTCTGTGAAAAAGTGGATTTATAACTTTCCTTTTGTAAGCCCAACGTCCTAAAATATAATTTTCAAAAATAAAAAGGAACAGAGAAAGTCTCGTGAAATGATGTTGATATTGCGTTCCACGTGTGTCCGTCAAACAACTGAGGTTGAACAAGGGGCGTAATAAGGACCTGTTAGAATGAATATTATTTGGAAGGTTTGTGGGGGGGGTTGAGGACCAGGTGAGTCAGGTGGTCCAATACATTGCTACTCTCCCGTAGCCAGTTACTGTATAGAAACACGAGGTCATTGGTGGATGCCTCCTCTGTATTTTGTTTTACCAACTACGTTTTAGAGAAGTATGCATAGTTTATTCTGTTTCTGAAAGTGTGTAGACAGTACAAGTACAACCTTGTATTTAAGACTATTAAGGTTGGAAAAAGAGTCTAATAATAAAGTGTGTAATTTGCCATCAGTTTAAGCGACTTTCTCAGCCTGAGGGTCCTGTGTTTGTCCCCCACGCACGCAAAAAGGTGACGTAACAATCACCATGGCAACACATCCTATTTGGGGCTGCAGGTATGTTTAGTTAGGTGCCACGCATCTTCTTACCCCTTGCACATACCGACGCGGTGCACCAGTACCGGTTGAGCATGGAAATGAGACCAGTGGGGCTGAATTAATCATGGCCGAGCCTCATAAATACTGCACGGGGCCGGCACTTAGGGGAGCTTATCCGGGGCCGTCGGAGCTGGAAGCCCCAGCGCCCAGCAGGAGAAACACAACTACAGCTTGCAGAATAAATGCCCAGACAGTGTGTGCGCATGCAAGCAAGCATGTAGTCGGTGTCCCCTCTCACTGCATGCCTCATGAATAGTAATACCCTGCATGAATGCTCTGTTTGCCTGGTAAGTGTTCTTTGTGTACTGGCAAGAGCGCATGGTGTGTGAAATGGTTTGTATATCCTGCTCCCTCACTTCGGGGTGTGTGCTTAATGACTTTGACAGCTTTCTGTATTTATTGCAGTCTGTGAGATGAGGGAGAGAATGCATTTGCCTCTGTGGATCAATGGCCATGAGCAATATTCTTTTTGTTAATACATTGGCTTTGAACGATGAGAGAGGGTGTAGTGACACACTGCTTGTGGTATTTTGCGGTGTTGTGTTTTCTCAGTGAACCCTAAAACAGAGCTTGGTTCCTTCAGGTGTGACATTATAGTGGTAGGAAGACGTGTCAAAGTGTCTGATACGGATCAGTCAAGTTGCCCTAAGTTCATATCTTCTACCTTTAATTCCTCAGTTACGATCTTTGGACCTTTATATCAGTGAAAGTAAAATGATGTTAGAGGTTCAGAGCTCTCTGGCTCCATTATTTGTAGCCTTTAAATGTCATATTAAAAAGTCTGATAATTTGCATGAAAAGGCACTGTAAATCTGTCTGGAGCTCGGACAAACAGTACAGTTCAACTACGGTGACCTTTGATGGTCCGATTTATGGTGTTGACCAATTGGAAGTTAATTAAAGCCATTAAATGTGGTTATCATATTAATCTCATAAACTGCTCCACAAAAGAAGCCTTGATTTGCTTTCAGTAGTTAAAAAAAGACTAATGTTTATGAGTCAAAGTAAGCTTACAAGCTGGCTTGGGTTTGGTTGCATATTTTGTTGGAAGGTGACTAAAAAGAATGCTTTCTTATGTAATTGTATTCTTCTCAAAGTCTTTGATCGCAGCAGAAAGTAAACATTTCTTCCATCGGACCCAAATTAGCTGCATTCCTGCTATTCACTAGCCTGGCTAACGCCATACCCTGATCTCATTCTCAAATGAGACTGGGTCTGGAAACCACTTGTTCATTTCCTCGTATTGGAGGCGTGGTTTACGAATGCCTAGAGCCATTTAATTGGGCGCTACGAATGTCTGTCAAATGCGCCTGTTCCTAGCGACAGAAGTTCTGGCCACTCTACTGACAGAAGACGCACAGGAGTCAGCGCATATTCGACGTCATCGTCTTGCTGGACCCTCCCCGTTCTGTGATTGGGGCCCGATTTCTGGGGCAAATTTGACAGTTTCCAGACTGTCTTGCACCACGAAACAAATCGTGCGCGCAAGGCAGGCTGGGAAAACCCAGGCGTGCTATTCACAGTAATGTTGTTCAAGCAACATGACCTTCCCTTCTTCCCTATTGCTTAATCAAGGTCCATTCCCTTGCTCTGGCTTGAGGTATTGACAGAAAGTGAATCAAAAAGCAAATAAAATAAAGGGAATGTGTTTCCTCTGACCTGGTCTCCAGCGGGACGTTACTGTTGAGGACCCAGCTGTCTTGCAGCTGGACCGACTCTGGGGTGGTGGGCCCGTCTCCGGGGCCCGGGGCCGGGGCGTGGATGGGGTTGCGTCCCCCTCTCAGGGTGTTTCTGTTAAGGCTGTTGGCCGACTGATGAGATAAGGTGTGGTGGTTGTGCGGAGGGGGCAGTGGAGGCCGTAGCGTGGACTGACTGTGGTGGTTGGCGGCCCCTGGAAGAAGAACAGAAAATAGATTAAGCTACTTCCTCGTTAAGGAAATCAAAGGCAGTTTGGGATGAAGGGAGGGGAGAAGTTGGAGCCGAGATGCTGCAAATGTTAGAAAAATGTGTTTTGGTATTTAGTGTTTATTGTTACTGGTAAAGCAAATAAAAGAAAAAGTAAGCCTTTTATTTCAGCCAGCAAATAACCAGTAACATTCCATTACATGTTACTTTGGTGTTCACAATCATTTTGTCAGAGGAAGTGTCATATTTTCCAAATTGTCGATAACTTATTTAGCAAGCTCTAAATAGACACATGAAATTTGATAATACCGTTTTCACATTTTGGTTTGCGCATTTTTCCCGCTCTATTTTTAGCCAATTCTTCAACTCTCAGAAAGAAAGTGTGTGTGCGAGCGGAATTGGAGCACTCCGCACAGCGTGTGCCCTCATCTCTTGCTCTCAGACTCGGAGGAACATGTCAGCTAGAATCCAATACCAGCCCTTCCAACTCTGAGATAATGGACTGTTGAGTGAGAGAGCTGAAAAAGTAACCCGGATGAGTCAGACAAGAAACACCCATTCACACATCACCTTTGTACCTCCATCTGTGTGTGTGTGTGTGTGTGTGAGTCAGTGGGGGGACCTGATCCCGTCTGGAGCGTGTTAGAGACTGTGTGGGCCGGCACAGGAGAATCAATAAAGCACGTATCACTCACTGTACGAGCCCGGCACATGCGCCGCCGCTCGCTCATTAGCATACTTTTGTTTACACCTCGGCGCACAGCTGATCAGAAATCATAAATAAAGAGGCCGAGGAATGAACCGCCGGCCTGCTTTGTCGCGATGTGGTCTGAGCAAAAACGTCGGCGGCGCTTTCTGCAAAGACGCACATTTGTCACATTGAATTACTGCTTCACAACCCAGTTTGGGTTTCTCTTTCATCACCACAACATGCTTTCTACTCTATGGGGATCGTGTTTGTTTGCACGTTGGGATCCTCAGCGCCGATCAAAGGAACGGAGCGAGCGCACATATGTACATGTGCTGCTTTGTCAAGCTGCACCATCACACTTGCCCTCCTCAATTTGTTGTTTCTTCTTAAGTTGGATTTAAAAAAAACAACAACAACACAAAGACGGGATGGTGCCTCGGACTCGTGCGGTCTGCTTTCACATCTGTCGGTTGAGAGATTCCTGAGAGGCATGAATTAACACTAAGCTGAAACCGATGCACACACTGCAACCAGCTTATGCAAATTCAAATTAATTTAGGCAGTGAGTGTATTTATAGCTGTATGTCTGCATGCTACCTTTCTGTCTATCTTCCCACAACAAAGACACGGCATTCATCATTTGCGCGTGACGAGGTTCTACGAAATGCCATTCGTACTTCGGAGTTTCCGTTTCACCTTGTTACCGAAAGAGGTAAAAAGGACACAGCGGTTCCGAGCACACGTGAGGGAAGGCAGCTGCCGCGCAACTGCAGCCGTAGTGGCGACCAGTTTTGTCAGGTGACCTGATTCTGCCTCCACGCCGCGGGGGGAACCGGGTGTCACCAGCGCGAGACAAAGCTTTGAAGCGAAGGAAGGACGGCAGAGGAAGACAGAGGGGCCCGACCTGTGCGGCCCGCGCGAGACTGGGAGCATCTGTTTGCACGTTTCTAACACGGCCCTGGGAGGAAGGGACGCGTGTGCGTGCTCCGCGTGCGCAAGCTTGCACAGCTGCAGGCTTAGCCGAGCCCCCCCTGCATCATACATGCAGAGTGTAAATTGATATTGCGGCGAGGAGAGGGTTTCATTTCTCGCGGTCCCCTCCCCTCCGCAGCCTCATTCCTTCACGCGGATTGTTTTCCTCTCTTTCATCTCGCATTTATTTGCATTTCTTTGGGGTCTCTCCTTTGTAGAGATATACACCGCTCTGAGGTGAATCTTGTTTGTTATAAGCACACTATAAATACATTTGACTCGACTTCCCTTTCCTGCAATGTCCCAATAAGTGAGAATTTGCATAAAGAGCTGCAGACTACAACCCTGTCTGCTTCAATACTTTTATCGGAGACCAGCAACGATGCCCACAACACCAGAAATAAGCTCGCTTGCACGCATGCAGGCATGGATGCAAAAATAAAAGTAGGCACTGCACTGCTCACACACCACCCCGCTGTCTCCCATGTTTAAATCTGCGTAGAAAAAGAAATGCATGCGGTTCACTTTTGTTCACTTTCCTGCCATAAATATTTAAGAGTTTCTTTCATTGAAATTCGGATGAATATTATATGGCAAACCTTGTATGAGATACATACCCGTTTTTTTTTAGCCTTAGTTTTCTGTGAACCTGTGCGTGCGTGTGTCTGCACTGTTCAACAGTCCAGGCCCCGTTACACGGCATATTCTGTGCCGTTGCAGGGGACTCACATTTACTGCATTTTATAGCTACGCCTTTAATATTTCCCCTGAATAGAACAGATAAAAACGCTTTTATCTATTGTTTCAAATTCTATTACAGGTGTCCAGATAATGTCAAAAATAACGTTGAGAGAAGTATTTCTGTGAACGACGATCGTTTAAGCCTCCAGGCGCTGTCAGAATTTTCACGTATACCGCCAAGGTTAACAGAAGAGAATTGTTAAATGATAGAAAGCTATTTGTTTATTTCGTTCCGCGCTCAATCAATATTTGCAGAATGAAGCACACTCACCAGTGTTTACAGTTGTTAACATGCAGACATACAAAAATAACTAATCCTTTTATTCCTACACAAGTCACACAGCCTTGAGTACGCTGCAAAATACTTATGATCAGACGGGAATTGGGGGAGAGGGGGTCGTCCGAGTGGCAAAGCCATTTTTTGAGATGTCTCATACACGCCGGGAGAACTCGTGAGGAAAGCCGCAGATCATCTCAATCGGCCTCAGCGCGGATATGAGTGGGCTGGAGGCAAGCGGGACCAATAGATTCATCTCACTAATGGCTCAGTCAGATGAATGAAATAAGTCCCGCAGGTAGGCTAATGGGAACAACCGTTTCACCAGGAACCCCGTCTGATAAAAGACAAAACATGCTGCGAGGAATTAGAGCAATTAGAGAGCGGCAGAGCAGATCACGTTTTATTGCACTTCATCCTTTTTTCCTTCTCTCCTTAAGCAGAATTTGGGGAGAGATATTTGTTTTCTTTTTCTTTTTTATTGTGGAGGAGCTCTGAGCCCTTTAGACTGCTGTTGAAGGCTGACCCACTTTGTTCTGTCCAGGGGTCCCATGCGGCTGCAGCGGGGATGTGTGGGAAGAGGGGTGGGGGGGCGTAGCTGGAAGCTGTTGGGGTTGGCACCAGCTAATCCCTGGAAGTTCATTATGCTCACCAATTCAGAAGAGCCTCATTCAGCAGAGGAGAATTAGCTAACCTGCCTCCCCTGTAAAGCACACTGCACACACACACACACACACACACACACACACACACACACACACGTACACACACCAGGAAGAGGCAGAGCCTTGCCACACAGTATTAATCTAACATTGTGCGCATGTGTGTGGCCAGCTGGCAGCAGCAACCAACCAAGGCAGTTTGTTTCGCAGCCCTAGATGGGCAAAGTGTTTATTGACATTTTCTGTGGTTAACAGAGAAAATTCGCAGGGCAGGATGTTCATCTGTGTCTATGTGTGTGTGTGTGTGTGTGTGTGTGTGTGCAGGATAGAGCTGCCAATGCAGCAGTTAAACCAGATCGTTGCAGGCCTCAGCCCCCTATCCTCCCTCTGTCCTTCCCACTTTCCCCCTGCATCTCTGTCTCTTTATTTCACGTGCCATGTATCCATTGCGATCTTTCCATTTCTTTTTCAAATTGCAAAAAAACACACACTGTGCAACCCTCCATTGTTTCCCACGCTCCTTCTTCTTTCAGAGCTAATTGCCATGCTCCCCACGTTTCAAAGGTGGTATATCCCCACGTGCTGGAACTTCATATGTCCTCTGCCTTGGAATGTCACATACTCCTCGTTTGTCATTCTTTTCATAGCAAAGACCCTGAGCACAATGGAATGAGAGCTTGAGGTGGGAACAGGAACGCGTAGAAAACGCACAAAAATGTGCCCATCTTCTTTATACCCAGAGAAAAAGGTAAAGACACAATTAAAGAGATAAGTCTGAACATTCAGACGCACATACCAACACACATAGACGCAACGCCTCTACCTTGGCAAGTCATCTCTGTCTTATTAGGAGGCAATTATCCGCTAGAGGAGAGTCATCAGATTCAGCCAAGTAACAAGAGCAGAAAAAGCCTTTCACACACACAAACAGGCACACAAACGAATCCTCCCACTGTTACGCAAATGCCACCCTTACATAAGCACCATTAGGAAGGATGACATTAGCGCAGGCGAAGGCGACGCATCTTTGCTGTGCCTTTTTGTTGGCGTGGTGGATTTGTTTTACGGTGACTTGAGGTGGCTTCCGCGGCAGCAGAGAGCCGGCTACTTTAAAGGAGGCCCGGGCTAAAAATAGCTTAGCATCCCCCTTGCATAATGAATAGGTCGAGGCAGCGCTAACGCTAGATCTTTCCAGGAGCGATCTGCCACGCTCCGTTTGGCCGTCTCAGCTCTCCCGGCGCTCCCAGACAGGTGCTCCGAGCCAGACAGTATTCCCTCATAAACACGCGCCGACGCAATTCCCAGCCAATCCTGGGCAGCGCCGTTCCGTTCCCATTCACCCGTCACGCTTCAGTCGGAGCGCAAGTCATGTCTGTCCACCTGTTAGCTTAGGTAATGGCGGACTACTTTACAGGAGTTACTAGCGGACACACACACACACACACGCACACGCACACACACACACACACACACACACACACACACTCACACACACACACGCACACACCTACAAACAGCATGCAGCTTCCTGAGGATTATCTCGCCGTGGTCAGTTTCTGCCTGGCTTGGTGAGGCTCATTTCCTGCCCAGCGTCAACTCTCTCCAGGACCCGCAAAGAAACACACACACACGCACACACACACACACACACACACACACAGACAGACAGGCATACGCTCGCAAGTGAACAAACGCATGCATAAACAGTCGGGCCGGTTTAAGGTGTTTTATTTCCTCGCAGCCGCTGCTGTGCCTTCCTTCATGCCAGGGTGTGTTTGTGCCGTGCCAGACCGCCACTCTAAACTCATTAAGGTCGGTTTTAATGGACGCCCTAAAGCCAAGGACTCTCCCTGCACCAATTAGATGAGCGGTCCTGGCCGGGAAACGTGGCAATTTGCAATTTCATCGTCGCAATGTTGCTCTCCTTCCATCCAAATATCTGTTGTTCGCCCTCTAAGGGGCGGACTCATTAGGTTACCGGTTTTTATTTTTATTTACATCCCCCCTCTTTTTTTTCCCTTTTGTCTTAGGGAGTTTGTTGGTTTCTGTCGCCCTTTCGGGTCACGGGACCGTCACGTTATTTCCCGGCTCCTTTTTGACGTTTTTTTTTTACATTGCATGACGTCTCATTAAACTAAGTTTGGCTTCCTCCAGCCAAGCTCCCATTTGCCTGTTAGCGCCACCCTTTTTCCTGCTTCTCGGCCTTTGTTTTTCTTTCTCCTTTTCCTCTGTGGTTGTCTCTCCTGCCGACTCTGTGTGAACATGCTCAGCAGAGACCAAAAAGGAGCCTCAGAACAGCGCGCGTGGGTGTATGTGAACAAGAATGAGGAAAAAGAAAGCGAGAGAGCGAGCTCTCCCTCTCTGCCAGGGTCTGCCATTAGGGTGTCAGTGGCAGAGTGAATTTATTTGCTGTGCGGTTACTGGGCTAATGATTGATGTTGCCCCAGCAAACAGTAAACCAATTAGACGGCTGACGTAACGTCATTTTAAAAGCCTCCTAATCACGTTGCTCTTGAACCTGGGACCCGGGCCTTCCCTAATGAAGATTTATACTGGATCAAAGGAGAGCCTAACGCCATTAACAATAGATTGTATTCCACCAAAAATCGCATTAGGACTTCTCTGCCCACCGCTCCCTTTCCTCCCATCAGACCTCTCGCTAAATATATCTGCTGATTACAAGTGCAGATGCACAGAGGAATGAAGCAGCAGCGGACGAGCGGGAAACAGAGGCACAGAGCGGGCCCACAATAGCTGATTGTTGAGAAAACAAAGGTGTCTGCTGATGAACAAACTCATCACTGCATATGTGTGCGTGTGATGTGAGCACGCAGGGCTTCCAATGATGAAAGAGAAGCCTGACAGCCGGGGGAACTAACTGGTTTGCCTTTGCTGCGCTGATCCTTTTGCCGGCACTTGAAATTCATCATCCCCTTACCTTTCACTTTCCGGCGCATTATTAATGTCACATGGAGAATAAATACAAACACACACCTACTCACTGCCAACTGATATGAGCGCGACCGAGTGCAGGTGTTGCTTCCACTTGCATCATTGTTTTTTTTCTTCTGGCAGCCCTTGACAAAGGTGTGAGGGTTATGTCTGTTGAATCTGTAATCCATTGAGTGATTTACTGGCTGTCGCGGTGAAATGCGCTTTTTTTGCGCACCTCCAAAGTCAAGTTTAGGAACGGAGATTATTTTTTGTTTGTTGCTTCTTGATCGTGCGCCTTCAAAAACGGACAAACAATTGATTTATTTACAAAGCTTTGACAGGCAGTCGTCAACAGTGCCTGGGCAGTCTCTGACTATTGACAATATGTAAATAGATTTGTATTTTAGCGCGACCATTCAATGTTATTTCCACTTTAACGGTAGTTACAATCAATATCCATATTAAATATCAAATTGCATGATTTATGAAGCCTCACAATGTAAATAACTGTTCCCTTAGTTTGATTCTTTCATTCATGCAAACAAATGCACACTTTGGAAGAATGCAACAAAAACATTTGGTGACGACCAAAATGTGACGTTGAAATAAAGGAACAACCAAATCAAATGAGGAAACGGACACACGGTGATGTAATGCAGCCAGCTGGCTGATGGATAAATCAAATGAACGGGAGGATCAAATTCGTGGGGCTGAACGTGAGTTCTCTTACCCGAGGAGGCGGTCTGGGCCCGGAGCAAGTACGGGTCATCCGGGTGGGGCTCCAGGTGAGAGTGGGCGGAGTTTTTCTCCAGCAGGGGCACCTGGCATTCCCTGATCGGTGGGGATGGGCCGGGGGAAGGGTGGTGGGGGGCGGACGAGGAGGACGGGAGGGACGGAGGGAGCAGGGAGGAGGAAGAGGTCGGAGGGAGTGTGCGACCTGGAGGATGGAGGTACAGAAAGAGGGGAAGGGAGGGATGGGAGGAGGGCGTTAGACAAAACAGATGGCAATGGCCGACAGTGAAACGGGGGCCTGTTCCTGAGCCCCGTCTGCCGAGTCGGTTAAAAGCAGTCGGCTTCGTGATTGGTTTCTTGGATTTGTTCCCATCAAGCTTTAAATAATTTGGAGCACTGATTTCCCCCATGTGACTCCTCTGAACAGCGCCGTGGTCACAGCGATGTAAAGTGGCCTGGATGAGATCTCCTCGACTAAATCAGGAAGTTATGCTCACTTGAGCTTAGTTTCGACTCATTTTGATGAGATATTTTGTTGAATGTGCAACACAAATAAATGGAAGCGATTGCAACTTTTGCAGAACAGCGGCTTATTTAATCAGATTAGCAGATGAGGAGACACAATTCTAAATATATATGAATATAATTTATTCTAAAGACGGGCACCCATGGATAGCACATAAAACGACTCCTTTGTGATAACATCAATACCCTTCCTCGCTAACGTTAGCCGCTAACACAATCATGAAGATATTGGGTTTGGCTCCACTTTTAATTTGGAATTTCGCCTTCCATATTTGAAGCGGTCATATTAAAGTAGTTTTAATGTTTGCATGGGAAGGGGGGGGGGGGGGGGCGTACATCCATGGTACGACTGTCCTCTACGTAGGGGAGTCGAAAGAAAGTTAACAGCCAAGTCTTTAAATAGTGGGAGCCATGGGACACGTGGACACAATCAGGCTGTCCCATCCACCAGAGAGGGGAAACAAGGATGGAGAGAATTCACTCTACTCTCCAAAGGTTTGGAATCAAGGACAAAGACAGATCTAATAAATTCTATTTGGAGACGGCTCAAAATATAGAATAATTATGTCTGCCATATTTGCAGCTCCATCAATCAACAATATGGCAAGAATGAGGCCACCGAGTCCAGCCAATCCACCGAAGGACTCGGGTTATTACAACTTCTAATTAGATAGTCGACCGAAGCCGCTTTGACACAAGGATAATCACTTATTTTCTCCTTCTTCCATATTGAAAATGATCGCCTCGGGTGTCAGCCCAACTTTACAAATAACAGTTTTTTTCCCTTCTTGTAAGCGATGCCTTTAAATTCACCTTCCAGAGTTTGTTGAGAAAAAGCTCACCCCTAGTTTAACAAACTTCTTCTTCTACGTTCTTTCATTCACCGCCGAAAACTTCACCAGGTTAGGAAGAGTTTTTTTCTTTCAGCAAGTCAGTTCTTCTTTTATCAAACTCCTCTTTTTCCGTGGAACAAAAACAGGCAGGAACAGAGGCAGATAAAGAAAGAAAAGACGCGCGATGGCTGAAGATGCATCATCATACGATCTCTTTTTGCCCTTCTTCTCCTCCTCCTACTGACAGTTTACACAGATGTGGTGTGATTGTAATATGACAGCATTAACCTTCCCGTCACAGAATATTGATGGATATAAAAATGAATAACGGCCGTGATAGAAAGGGTTTAGGTGCTTTTTTTTGCCAATTTAGCAAGAAACAAAGTGGTTGGAGCTCGCCGCTCGGACATCTCTGCTGTCACGCAAGGAAGCGTGTTAATGAAAGGGAAGCGCGCGTTTTGAGTCCAGGTGCCATCGCGACTTTACAAAGATACATCTGATAGAAATGGAGGCAGAGTGATCTGCTCCGGCTTCTGGCTTAGCGTCACGGAAACCAGAGCTCGGATCGATCCACAGCGCCACGTTAACTACACCCCAGAGAAATGCAAGCCCTGTCTTTTATTGAAGTGTGTGTATCTGTGTGTGTGTGTGTGTGTGTGTGTGTGTGTGTGTGTGTGTCTGCCTGTGTCCAGTCAATCTCATCAGTGCAAACAGAGAAAAATGGATAAACAATAGCAAAGCAAACACTGTGGCAGACAGGAGGCAAATGGAGAGAGGAGGAGGGAGAGGGATGGAGAGACGTGGAGGTCACGGGGATAACCGGGGAATGGGTTGCGAAACAGGGAGAAATTAATAGTCGGTCGGGAAGGGTGGAGGAAACACGACGGACCAGAATCTATGAGCTGACAGAAGTTATTGGCAATAAAGGGGGAAAAAAAAAAACAGGGAAGAAAGCAATAGAGGAGGCTAATTAAGAGTAGAGGAGGCAATAAGTGAGGACGGAGTAGCGGGAGATGGGTGACGGGAACTCGGATAATAAAAAAATAAAACAAGGGATTAAGCTATGGCAGCTATTGATCCGAATGAATCGATCACTCACATAAATTGATGTCCAGTATGGATCTAGATATTTACATATTTCATCAAACCCATAAAGGGGCCATTGTTGACATGGCAATAGAAAATGTGTTTGTGTGTGTGTCTTTAAAGTTGGTTTATTGCGGTTCCTCTTTTTCTGTTTTGCACGCAACCACGTGTGTTTGCGCTTTAAGGTTACGCGCATGCAAGCGCAGTTATTAATATTTTAAATTACTTTAATTACAAAAAAACGAAGGGAAAAAACGTGCGTCAGTTGGCCAAAAGCAATTAAGGGGACTTTAATCTCCTTAGCAATTATGCTGTGGGGCATCCTTAACTCAGTCATTT
Organism: Apeltes quadracus; assembly: GCA_021346845.1. NCBI lineage: Eukaryota > Metazoa > Chordata > Actinopteri > Perciformes > Gasterosteidae > Apeltes > Apeltes quadracus. The sequence continues at coordinate 13,488,360 of CM037920.1, read as the reverse complement.
CTGCCCGCTACATTTCCACAAAGGTCAGTGGAAATTGCTTTGTGTTATTAGAACAAAGACTTAGCGATGAGCTCGCGTTGTTTCTCTTGACGATTCGCCGCGCCGCCCCTTCAGCCCGCCTCCCCCAGCCATCTGCACGCGCGCCTCCATCCATCTCTCCGTGTCCTACTCTCCTCCATTGGAATCTACAGCTCACTTGCTGATTGGTGTGAAAAGTAAGCGTATCGTGTTTTTGGGAAAAGATCAGACTTTGGCGCTGCGTGAAAGGCATCAACGGAGTCCCTTGATGGTTTCATCACAGTGTCAGAAGGGTCGCTGTTGTGAGCTACAGGCTCTAGGTGTGAGAGCTTTTGCCCGAGGTAGTGCTACCGTACGTCTCCAGTGACCCGGGATCCATGCGAGCGCTGCATCCGTCCATTGTTGTCTCTCTGAAACAATTCTTCATGCACGCAGTTTCTCTTTTTGGCTGTTCATGGACTTCTCTCCTCTTCGCCTCGTCGTCCTTGTCTCTATTTCCCTCCCTCCGTCCCTCCCTCCCTGCCTCCGTCCACCCATCTGGCCGAGGTGAGGAGCGGTGGGCCGAGGAGAGCGTGGTGGAGTGGAGCGAGGGATGGAGCGACAGCTGGAGCCCAGTCAGACAAGGAGAGACAAATTACCCCTCTAACGAGAGCCATTCATCATCTCTTCATCTCTCCTTGCTTCCGTTCTTCTCTTCCTCCTCCACTCCTCCACACCTCCACGTGAAAATACGCAGCATCTGGGTAACACGTGTAAAAAAAAAAAAATCCACCACTCGACTTTAGACTCATCTGGTTGCCACTTGTGCGCCTCTTCATTTAAGGTGGGAATAACAAAGAGGCGATGGGGAAAGGTGGGGCAACAAGATAAGGGAGGCGCGGAATGATAGGGGAGAAGGGGAACGACACACCCATACTGGCTCATGCAGAGACTCATTACCATGGCTGCTGTCAGCACAGATGTTGGACTGAGGGGGAGCTGTCAGTCAGCGTGTGCAAGTATGCACGTGTATTGAATGTGTGTGTGTGTGTGTGTGTCTAAAAGTGATCTGGGGCTATTTAGTGATGACAGCTGCTGACACAATGGCCCGTTTCTCTATTAATCTATACAGTGCAGTCTGTCTCCCCCATCCCGTCTCTCTTCCTGCTTCTTTTTTCTCAAATCTTTGCCTCCTCTTTCCTCTAATTCCTTCCTTTCTAATATTTCACATTTAAACCGTCCGCGGCAAGACGCACACCTGTTGCTGCCTGTGTGTGTTTGCAGGCAACAAATTGATGGCATTGTCTATCTATCCATGCTCCGTCGCCCTGCCTCTCCCACAACCTTCCTCCCTCCTTTTTGTAAGGGGGGGCCGTGTGAGCAAAGACGGAGATAAGAGGATAATTCAACGCACGTGTTCTCATGAGTAAAGTTGGGCTTTTGCATCCTGCAGAGATTACCGTATCACATTCTATTTTTTTCATGTGTAATGTGAGTGTCTGGGTTCTTCTCTGGCCTAGACCTCGGGGTCCGGTCCTCTCTTTCATCACGACTGCATCATCCCATCATTCCAAATCTGTTGGGGGCCGACGCTCTACACACTTACCCCTTTTCCACCAACAAGAACCAGGTGCTGGTTCGGAGCCAGAGCTAGTGCCGGTTCAGAGTTGGTTCAACTGAGGAGCCTCCAAAGAACCGGTTTGCTTTTCCACAGGCCAGAGAGCCAGCGCAGAGCCAGGTCCTACGTCACTGTTACGCGGGGGTGAAAGGCGTTTTTATTTCTGGTGGTACGGGCCGGGCTGACCGGGGATGTACTCGCGCGCCGTTGGCAGTTAAATAACAGTTGAGACCGTACATTTTTCTTACCGGACAGTACCGGCTTACTTTCACCGCTGCTGTTACGTCTCATCTTTCCCCGCAACGTTAGCGCGGCGGCGCCAAACACAAACGCATCATCAACAACGGCAGACGTTGCTTTGCTGTTGCTGTTCGTGGCTTTGCGGACCTACATCGGCATCCAAACACGGCGGATCCAACGTGTTCGCGCAAGAAATTTCTTGACACAGTACTGTTCCTTCAATACATGGAAAATGTATTAAGTTCTATTTTCTGAAGGAATTCTTTAAGAAAGAGACACACATGCAGCAATGAAAAGATGACAGCAGAACTCTTTCAAAGACCTTTGCCTTTTGTTCCATCCTTTCAACGGCCAACTAAAACCCACCTGTACGGCGTCTGTGCATCAATGACCGTGAGGCCATTTAGGTGAGAATCCAAAGGACCTTCTTTTCGCCCTCACATGAAGTGGGCGGCATAGTGTCGGAATAAAACGTTGTGACTCCTCTGAGTGTACCGTGGCAGGCTGGAGGACGCTGCGTTTGAAAGTGAATTGGAACACATCTTCTCTGAGTAATCCCCCGGTTCAGAAGGCCGTTCCCCGCTCCTCTCCTACCTCAAGTGGCTGCTTTCTTTTTTCGATTATGCAAATTATTTTCTAGAGGAGAGACGGGGGAACGACGCACAGAAAGTCTGCGCGAGATGTTCGGCACACCTCATACATGCATCTGCTAATTGAAACATGCCTCGCTGTTGCCTGGAAGTACAGGAGTGTGTTAGTCTCTGCGTGTGTGTGTGTGTGTGCAATACATAGCATTAGGATGCTGCGGCACAGCCGTGTCGTCCATTGTCCACAGAGATGTCCACTGCGTAACTCGGGGCGACCACAGAGGCTACATTACCATATAAATTACATCCATGTTGCTGCTGTGGATTGATGGTTGTGTCATGGATTCCACCCGTTGGACCCTCATGGAAAAAAATCAAAATAAATAGCCTCCTCCTCCTACATAAATGCATGCACACACATACACACACAACTAATGCACTTTTCCCCTCCATTTTTTGTAGTTAAAGTAATTTAAATGTAATGAAATGTAATTAAATGAATTAATAAATAACTACACTGTGCAAGCATGGGTACGAGCGTGGAAGCACACAGGAGCAAACCCTGATCCCAGGTCAGAGAGATGGAGACGCATCCACTCGGCCTTCCATTACCTTTGAACAGGGTGGGAAGGCCTGAAAGGATGAAACAAATGTAAATTAATGGTATGACATTAAAAAGGTAGAGCAACAAGAGTATTTCTTGCCACAGATGGGAATTACAACAAAAACTATTTCCAAATGTGTTATTCAATTGATACAACAGCGAAGGCACAGCAACAAACAATCTCTTTATTCATTTGAGGTCCAAGCAAAATGAAGTTTTCGCTTCAAATTCAAGGCTCCCACTCTGTAGTAGATCTAACGACACCAGTGAAGCTGCTTCCTGTAGCTTCTGGCTTAAGAGCAAATGACGGACCACCTCTGTGAGGAGAGGAGATGAGGCTTGGGTCAACTAAGCAAACTGCTTCGGAGGGCCTTTTGATACCGTATCAATATCTGCACTAGTTACCTCCGCTGGAGAAAGCTCATTAGAAGAGAGGGGGAGCTTTCCGTCTAATCTGCCGCGCCGCTGGCTCTCTCGCGCCATGTTTAGTTAAGCGTCACGAGACACAAATGGCGGTTAACGTGCCGTAGACGTGGCTTAGAAGAGGATGAGGTCCATCAGGGCACAACACATTCTCCTGTTTTCACCTGCTTGTCATATTAGAAAAGGCTTGAAGGTTGAAAATAATAATAAAACTCGGCAGAAAACACCTCACTAATTAGCAATTGAGTGTGATCCATTGAAGCTTAGATCGATCGTTCACACCTACTCATGACACCCGAGTTTCCACTCTGTTAGTTCCAGCTACTGCCGACAGTCGTCTTTGAAGGTGGAGGCCCTTCATTTTCACTTGCAAAGACGACCAATCCGCATTTGCATTTTAAGAAAGGACTCATTTCACGAGATGTTGGGAGTCAAGACCCGTACAAAGACACAGCTAAGTTTCCCTCAATCATCCAGTATCTCGAACGACGGCACCCGTCTATAATTCAATGTAAATGTCATTCAGAACGGAGGCACAAAGAAACATGTGCAGCACGCAGGAGTAAACATCCTATGCCTGTGCACAGATACCTATTCAACGTAGCAGGGCCCCAAATGAGCCGACCGGTAATTGCTGCGGTTGCTATGACAATCTAGATCGGTGAAAGGAACCGACGAACGTCTGGAGAAAAAAAAGACGCGTAATAATCGTTAGAAAAAGAAGAGAAAAAAGTATTTGAAGGAGAGAAAATGGGAAGGAAGAGCCCTCTGAGAGAGATGAGATAGTTCTGTGAGTGATGCCGATTTGTTGGAGGCACGGAGCTGCCGGTTTGCGACGTCGCGCAGTCGCAGATTGAGCGGCGCATTGTAATCTAATGAATACACTTGATTTCAATCTCTCTTTTCTTCCTTCCTTTTGGCTGTGATAGTCCATGTCCAGTCTTATGTGTTACTAAACTAAGTACGTGTGTCTATGACGGTGAGATGCTGAGTCAGCAGTATCTCCTTTTAGTGAACACATATGCTTGCACACACACACACATGAGCACGCACAGACACACACACACACACAGAGCCGGTGGATAATGAGCGTACTGCAGCCTGTTGCTGAGAGAATCCTCTCTTTGATGTTCTGCAGCCTCTATTTATAGCAACAGCTGAGGGAAAAGGACAGAGAGCAAAAGATACAGGGCGCACATCCGCATCGCGTGACTTCCCTGTCTCTCTGTCAAGGTGAACAGGCTGGAGTGAAGCCACTCAGATTTATTGAGCCTTCCGCTCCTCGGGTTGGGACACACTCTCTGCGCCTTGGAGATGTGTGTGTCTTCTTCAAAGAGACACGGCGGCTGAAAGCTGCAGTCGTGCTGTCCCAAGTTGTGCGCGAGGGGAACGGCTCGAAGGAGGAGATGCCGTTGATGAACCGTGGCAAACTACAGTTTATTATCTAGAGCTGTGGGTCAGGAGACTTTCACATCTTCTTCAATGCAGCATGATGTTCATTTAGTCAACTATGGTCCAATGTATAGTAATACACACCATAAATAAATAAAATGTTTAGGATTGTCCATGTTCTCGTCTTACAACTTCAGCCCCTTCAAAATGTCTTCATAGTTCTGGAAAAGCTATTTGTAACCGTTTTGGTTGCCTACACATTTCTTACAGCGCCAACCTGTGCACAGCTTTCGGTGGTACCACCCTCTAAAGTCACTTCTGGTTGCCAAAAACCAAGAAAGAAAAGAATTGCTCACAGCTTCAAAAATGGAGTCCACAAGCAAATGTGTGAGTCACGGTAACCATGACCACGACTCACAAACAGTCTGTGGTTTAGGGATATAAACGTTAAATAGAAGTCACACAACATCTGATTGCGTCATAACTAAGGGCGGGGCAGAGTTCCATCATCGCTTGGTGCTCTTTCTTGCATGTAACTTTTATATAGAAATGATGTATTAGCTGGTTTAATTAGTTCAACTGACAGACTTTTACGAACCTTTGTAGTTACGTATCATTAATACAATTGAATCATACTAGACCAATCAATTTATTTGAGCGGTTAGAGTTTAATTGTGGGCTGAGTTAACGGAATTGACGTTCCGTTTTTAATTTTTTTTTTTAATCTGAGACAAATTCTGCTGTTTGAGCTCTTCATCGTGCCGTTAGTTATTAGCCGCAGCCTCAGTAATTCAAATGTTAATCACTTGCAGATTGGGAGCTCAAACAGAACAGGCTGCGCGCTCACGCATGCCACACGAATCGGGCCCAGCTATCTCCAACGCGGCGGAGAGAAGCCATGGTGGATTACCAGCCGGTTCTGGGTTCTTTGAAGTAGCTGCTGCATCGGTTATGGAAGGCTAAGTGGACGCGTGTGTGTGTGTGTGTGTGTATGTGGCGGGGGACAGGTTGAGTCAGAGACCTCCGTGGCCCGCTTCAGCAGAATGGTTGTCGGATGTGGTTTGTGGTCCGCTGCACACAAAAGCGCTGCATCAATGCCTTGCATACGACGATCCACCCGTCCGTCCCTCCCTCTCCTCTGCAAGATCCCACACACGTCACGCAGCCTTACAATTAGCACGGCTTGCATCAGCCGACAATCAGCTGACTCGGAGGAATATGGAAGTCCCCATGATGATGGACTTCTAGGTGAGTGCTTTTGGAGCGCTTGTTTGTGTGCGCCGCCTCGCACAAACACTCTCTCGCAAACGTGATGCAACTCTCTGAGGAAACGACCTGCAAAACGGTTTTGGCTCACAAACAGCCGTAGCCCGCCGAGCGCACGGGAAAAAAAAAAGGCTTGAGTCGGCACCGGAGGAGACCGACGGCCCCGTCAAATGTTCCGACGCCGGGCTATTAGTCGCACCTCCTCGCTACGAAGCGCCGGGCCTCGGAGACAAATAATAAATGCTAATCTTTTGTAGGACGACGCCAAGTCAGTCAGTTTAAGCTGAGCGTCAAATGAGATTTTTAATTACTGCATGACCTGGGGTATATTAGCGCATATTAATGAGGATCATTAACCTAGAGGTAACTAAGACCCCTCCTCCTTAACTACCACTGATAGCACCTCTGCTGTCTGGCATTGAACCATCCGCAATAAAAAAAAAAAGGCCGGTATAAGCCATCTCTAAATCCTAAAAAGCTCACATGCACATTGACGTGCGTGTGAGCTTTTATGGATTTACCGATGGCTTATAGAATCCTTTTTTTTAACAAACTGCATGTCCTTAGTAAAAGTAAATAACTGGAATCAATTGCCTTTTACAGCTGGGAAATTCTACAGATGAAAGCCTGAACACCGGCGTCCAATCCTCGCAAATGGCAGACGTGTTCTTCTGCTCTTTAATGAGGGGACGAGAAAAATACATGTTTCAAAGCGAAGTGAGCCCGACACAGAATGAATGAATGACAAAGAGAAAAAAGAAGCTTTTTAAGTGGTCAAGATCATTTCAATGCATTTAGAAGGACGACATTTAACAAAGGAAATATTCTCTGCCAATCTCTCTCCTCGGAGTAAATACCAGAGGCGACGTTGGCGTCCTCCATCCTTCCCTTTCTCCAACCTCATATGTCAGCTCTGCTACTGTAGCACCGCTAGGCTTTGGTCTCAGCGGTATAAAGGGAGGGGCTTTTATCTCACAAGTGACCTGATCAGCCGCATTTGGCTCGTAACATTGGCTAAGCAAACGCATGCACACACACACACACACACACACACACATACACGCATGCTCATAAACTCAATCCCGCACAGGTCGCTGAGTAAAGATAAACATACACAGACAAACACATTCTTTCTTATCTCCTGTCCATTTCGCCCCACTCTCCACTCTCAGCAGTTTATACCTTTACATAACCGAGCCTTCCTTCAGTGAACCAGCTCTAAAACGCACACACACACACACACACACACACACACACGCACACACGCAGTGCAGCGGACCCGTCCACCTGGGCCTCGCGCTACCACTCCGACTCCAAATCGTGTCTCTGCGGATGCCGATGCATACCAGAGTGTGAAATACATCAATAAGATGATATGAGCCCGTGGCACCGGTTACGCACCCGGTTATGTATTAAACCCGGGATCGACACATCGGAGGGAACACAGCCGCTTTGTGCAGCGAATCCCGAAGAAAGAACGAGGGCCTCGTTGCCGAGAGTTCTGGGTGGCTACGTGCACAATGGAGGCAATCACTTGAGCAGTTCTGCCGCTGTCACGTACAATGGGGCGTGCCGCTGTTGCCTGGTAGCCATTTACAACACGTAATCTGATGGTAAGTGTAGGACGGCTGAATGCACCATATACTGTTTGAATTCAGACAATGGGGCTTTGGTAGTTTTTTTTTCTTCATGCAAATTGTCTGTCTGAGTGTGTGTTTGGTGTTTGTGTGCGTGTGCGTGTGTGTGTGTGTGCATTAATTGCCATTCCCAGTGGTCTGCGAGAGAGCTCAGGACTCCTACGGGACTCCCGCACCTTCATTAGACTCTGCTGATCATCACTCCGCAGCACCAAGAGAGCCTCATTCCTCTCTTTCATCACTCAAATCTTTTGCCTCTCTCTCCTTGCTGCCAACTTTCGTCGTTCTTTTCTCATTTTTCATCCATCGCGTTATTCCTCAACCACACCCCACGGCGCTGTTCTCCTTAAACGCTGTATCTTTGTGCCGCTTCTGGGTTTACTGGGCCGGTGCAGAATGGAAAAAAAGAAAGTCATGGGAAATGAGAAAGTTCTGGACGAGCTTCACCCCCCCCCCCCCCCCCCCCCCACTCCCCTTCCTCCCTTCAGTGCCCGCCCCCTAAACCCCCGCTCCCTCCTTTTCTAATAGCTTATGATTTTGCCTGCCTCCCCTTCTCATCCTTCAACATTTCTGTCACTTTCCCCTCCCGCCCCCGGACCTCCGCCCGTACCCCTGCTGCTTCGCGCCCCCCCCCCCCCCCCCCCCCCCGCTTCCTCCCAGCCTCTCATCGCTCTCATTCTTTTGCATTTTCATTCCCATCAGCCCTTCCTTTCGTCATTATCTCTCAGTTAATACTTCCCACTGTCTCAATCCCCAGCGCGAGTGCTTCTTACCCCCGAGGGGGGGCGGGTTCACCAGCACTCACCCCTAAAGACATGTAATGCACCCTTCCCCCCCCCCCCCCCACCCCCGCCTCTCCCCTCACTCCTCCTCCTCTCTCCTTTTCACTCTCTCCCTCCCTCCCTTTTCTCCGCAGTGCATGAGAGACGCCAGCTGGAGGAAACAGAGAGAAATGGGCCCAATTACAGCATTGGGAACTAAAAGTTGGCTAATTAACTCTAATTTGCTAACAAACTGCTTTTTCACCAGGAATCATCTCTCTCTGTCACATGGCACACACATGCGTGAGAAAGTAGGAACACAATGTGCACAAAACTTTTCCCTCACCCCGCCTCCCCCCCTGCATCGACACACATGCGGGCCCACACAAATGTGCGTGGACCCTCTTGCTCAGCTGTATTTACCGCGAGGGCAATATGTTGATTACGTTAGGGTGGCTGATTATTGCACAGTGACAGTAAAGGAAACAAATGTCTTTCATAGGCAGGCATCTATCTCAGCGAGGGGGCTCCTAGCTACACACCACGGCAGCAAATGACTGCGCTGCACCCAACTATGACGGGAGAAAGAGGGCAGAAAGGGGAGGCAGGGTGGGAGGAATGAAAGAAAAAAGAAAAGACAAGACCGATGCGCAAATGAGGTACGGGCAGAACAAAAAAAGTTAGAGGGGCGCCAGATGGGAAGGAGGAGGGGGGAGGGGGAAGAGAGATGAATAAAGGATGAAATGAATAAAAAAAAAAAGCGGATGGATGGAGGCAGAAGGCTGAGGAGATGGATGAGGAGCGAGTCGCTGGGGTTCGTACTGAAGCTGTGAAACAGTTTGCACCTTCAAGGGGATAATATCAGTTAGAGGCGAGAGCAATCGGTTTATATCGAGGAAAGGTTCAGGCTGTAGGATGTTTCATCACTTCTGTTACAGACTTTTTTATGGAGTTATAGTGTAGGCAGCCCTTGGAACAATAGGCTTGTCAATGTAATAAGAACAGGTGTCCAGTGGGCAGTTTGATCCTGCACACAAACCCACACAGTATACATGAGTGGGAACGGTGCTGGGCAGGACGGGATAGTTCACCTGGATATCACACACACTCAACACACCCTCTCGCTCTCTCTGGCTCTACCACTTCTAACCGAGGGCTGTGTGAGGAGATTGATGGCTGCTCCTCCCTCTTTGTTTCCCCTGATCCACCTGCTTTTCTTGCTTTCGCTCCGTTTCTGTTCTTCTCTCACACCTCATTAGTGATGCTAATACTCAGAGTAATAGGGGACACCATTCACAGTGTGTGTGTGTGTGTGTGTGTGAGGGAGTGTGAGTGACCACACACTCGGGAAGGCACTGTGTCTAGGAAAGAGGAGATGAGTTTCCCTCTCTGATCCCATTTCTCCGTCTGGGCCCTGCTCTCCTTCTCGCTGGGAGAAAATCCGATGGAAATGCAATCACAATCAGTTAGGGTCCAGAAGAGGACGGAGACACACACACACACACACACGCACACACGCACACACACACACTTTATTCCTCTACCGCAAGGGAGCCATGCAGAAAATTGTTTTGGACATGGTGATGAGGAGAGGGGGGTCCGGAGTACGGCGAATGGGGGGTGGGGGGCTTTTTAATTTACATTTTTAATGTAAAATATCATTCAAAGAGGGAAAGTTAGGCATCTCATTATACCGCTTCTTTATTACGCACCGGGCACATCAGTCTCAGGGTACCGCTTCCCCCAAAATAAACTTGCTCGCACACACACACACACACACACACACACACACACGTGAGAGGAACCCGCTGAGCCCTGCAGCCGCAATCACCAAGTTAGAAACGGGAATCTTCTTAGGACGCTATAAATCTAGGAAGGGATAATCTACCTTGTCCTGCAGATACCATCAATCCCGGATATTCTACGTCTGTAATCCACCCCCCATCTCCTGCAACCAAGCAATCCATCCAGGAGGGGTCACTTGTGGGTAAAACATTCAGGACAAACCACAGCGACCCTTAACACGCCATGGCGACAACGCAGTTGAAGGATTATGGATGTGGAGGATTTGACTTTGACTTTCTTTTCCCCCTTTCGTGTCACGGCTGAACAACAAGTGCTGGAGCGTGAACGGTGGAAATAAGTCGTCTGCCCGTGCGAACGGAAAAGTGATTCATGTGAGCGTTCTCTCGGAGAAACCAAAAAGGGGAGGCGGTCTACGGGGAAAAGGACAAATCCCCCTCGTTTGTGTTTTGCATGAAGAGGTTGCTCGTCAGGGAAATAACCATTTCGGGACGTCAATTTGAAAGCAGCAGAAAAAGGCTCGACATCCCGTTTGTTGCCATGTTACGAGCTCAAAGTTTGCTGTGGCTCGTGTGTTAGCGGGCCGTGGGCACGGAGCAACATTAGCATTCATTCAGAGCCATGTTTCTGGCACACCCGATGACCGATATTTACTCTTCTCTCTGCTCGGTTTCCGTCCGTAGGAAAATATTTGCTCCGCACTGTTCGCCGGCAAGTCCCGACCTTTGTTTCTTTAGGTGATTGAGATGTTGAATTTTAAGGCTTTTGCCACTAAGACGTGTTTCCTGAGAGCGGGAATACAAACAAACAAAAGTTCTGCAAGTATGCTGCAGGATTAGGTCATCTGCTACTTCTGGATGGAAGGCTTTAAAATCAAGACGCTCGCCCTCGTGTTATTGTTGGAATGCTTTTAATAACTTTAATAACTTCTTAGTTTAAATAACATTCTGCTTTTAGTTTTCATACAGCTTTAATGTACTAATGTTAGTACTACTATTACTGTCAATAATAGCATTTCTTCTGCTTTTAATATGACAACTACTGCTTAGGTTACTACAAATACTACTATGACTAATAGTAGAGCTGATAATACTAGTACGACTACTAACACTTACTTCTAGTTTTTCTACTGCTATTGATACTAAAACTACTTTTACTTCTTCTGTATTTTTAGCCGTCTTTTGAAATTCGTATTTAGCTTCTGTATGTATATTTTCAGCCGTGTATGTATTTTCAGCAATCCTTTCAAATTGTTTTCAGCTTTTCTTATTTCAATATTTTCAGCAATTCTTTCAGTTAATTTCAGCTTTTTGCATTCCATTGCATTTTCAGCAGGAAATGCATTTTCTAGTTTTTTAACACAATCTGTTCTCTCCACAACAGCAGAAACCATGCACACACTTGACCGGGGTGAATCACAATCTCTGTATTCAGAAAAAAATTGTAGCTCTGCCCGATCAAAAGCGAGACACTTCCCGCCTTCAGCGTCGCCGCGCCTCTGAGGTCACAACCAATGATGTCATGCCAAAACGGGACTGCGTGGCCCTCGGGGCTCCTCGGGGGCCGGCACACGCCACTAACCATCATCATCAGGCCACCATTCTGACACAGGGGGCCGCCGCGAGGACCGGCCACCTGCAGGAACACCAGCGGTGACGCCTCTAATGACGTGTGTCCGTGTTGTTGCCGTTTTTATATAAATATATATGAAACCATCTGCACTCAACACAAACATCTGAGCGTTTATCACCAACATCTGCGTATGTTTGTGGGGACTAAGGGGGACATCTGGCCATGTCAGCAGTGATTTAAATGTTCTCTAAACAGGGAGAGAGCGAGTTGACATAGTTAATAAACCGCTCATCTGACGGCTGAATTTGATCGATGAAGATTTACGTAAACAACGGTATGCGTCTATTTAAAGCGTGGGCGCCTAACCTGCAGTAATTCAAACCCTGCTTATCATATTCAGTGGTGCCTTTTTTTCCTTTTTTTTTAATCAGCAGGATTTGTCGGCACTCCGATGATCGTAAAGACCTCTCTTGTCAAAAAGTGTAGTTTCACAAAGTGATACAAATACACAGTTGGAAAGTGAACCCGACGCTGCCCTCGCTGTCCTTCCCCCTTCTTTTCTCTCTCCTTTCATGCTGCTTTTTGTCCTCTACAAGGCTCCTGCACTTCTGAAAGGCTAAGACGGCACCGTGGGAGTCCGATCACTCCCGAGTCCGAACACACAGACACACAGTGAATTTCCTTTGTGCTGCCGAAAAAGAAAAATAGTAAAAGTAAAAAAAAATGAAACTACACCTTTAGAAGTGTGTCTGTCAAAACCAAATTGCTGGCTGCATTACCGGCCTTTGAAGGTATTGCAAACTTTTTTTTCAATCAGGCAGGCAGAGAGATATCTGTGTGTGTGTGTGTGTGTGTGTGTGTGTGTGAGTGTGTGTGTGTGTGAGTGTGTTGTTGGACACTTTGTGGGTTCGGCAATATTTTCGGTCCTTTTAGTTTCTCTAGCGGCGGATTATTATCGTCCTGGCAACAGTTTTTGTCCCTACCCCACCTCGTCGTCTCCTAGATAATCCTTACCTCTTTCGAACTCTCTTTCGAACTAACTTCACAAAGTCATTTCCCCCGGAGAACCCCCACTGGGGGAAAAACAACAAACTTTCAAAGCCATCCAAACAAGGACTCAACCGTGCACAAAAAAAGGAAAAGAAACCAAAAAAACCACTCCCGTGGAGAGATATCAAGAAGCACAAAAACAGGACATAATGGCTGTCAGAACCCAGTGATGGGAACAATCAGGAGCGATACCCTTCTCAGAAGCCCAATATGGGCTGAGAGCATACGTTGTTCTCCATTAAGCGTTTCTGTGAGCGCAACACCTCCGGGCTCGGCACTTACCTAAGTCCCTCCCCCCTCTTTGAAAACAATTCATTCACCTTATCTCCCGCCTGCGGTCTGCGTGAACTCACTTTTGTTTGCAGCTGCGGAGACGCGAGCGGCACCGATACGACACCGGCTACGACAACAGCAGCAGCCACAGCCGTCCCGGGGGGCCGCGAGGGAGGGGGGCTGCATCACCACAGCACAATGTGTCCCCCGAGAATCCGGTTAACTCCCCACCTCCATCGCCTTTATTTCCATGATTATTCCTTTACGGAAGTTTCCCAAAAAAAGTTTAAAGTAACGGAAGGATACGTTTAACCCCTCCCAAACCTCCTCCCATCTATCTGCTCACCTCTCCCACTGTACGAACCCCTTCACCCTCTCCCCCCCCCCCTCCATTTCTCTCCATCACCCTCTATCTGGTGGAGGGTAGTAATCCCATTAGGATCAATATTCCAGGCGAGTGAGCATCCTTTCAGTGCAGCAATTACAAACCTTTAGAGACATAAAGGAGAGCATTTCTTCACAGCTTAGACCATCAATCAACTATTTAGCTTCAGAGGCAAAGTGTGTGTCCATGTGTGTGTGTGCGTGTGCGCGCACGCACTTGACTTCTGAATTCTGCAGCATTGTTCCGTCTGCGTTACTAAAATGACTGTTGTTTTTTTTTTTTTTGGTGTTATAGATCCTATTATGGGTGTATGAATACATGAGAGAGCTTCTTAATGCACACTTCCGAGTTGGCGGTGCAACGAGGCCCTGTCATCTCCCCTGTGAATGCAGTGTGTATTAGCATTGTCCACAGTGGGATTTTCCAGGCGGCTAAGCTTGGTTGTTACGCCAGAGGTTAATATTTCATGCCTTTTGCGCCCTCCCAGCCAACTGGTTTAACAATAATTGAACCGGGTTCCCTTACAGCTGTGGAGCCTTTCTGTGATTGTAACGCTACTCAGAAAAGTTAAATAAATTGGTTTCCTCTTCGACATAAATAGCGCTGCGAGAATCCCTTTCCTGCCGTCTTCCCCTGAAAGAAGCTCCTCTCCCTTCTTCTCCGGCTCTAATGAGGCGACGTGACTGACAGGAGTGGCGAGGGCACATCACTTCTCATCCCGTCAGCCTGTGTGCCCCTCAATGTCACAGGGCTCCACTTTTAGCCCCGAGGGCCTCCCAGCCTCCATCTTTCTAGCTGCTCCACATCTGGCACGTCTGGCCCGGGGACGGAGGCGGCCTCGGTCGGCTGGCATCTGGAGGCGTTCTCGGAGCCAGGCTCTGCAGCGCGGTACGGCTGCGACAGCGCAGAGAACAACAGTCGGGTCGGCGACGCACATCACCAAAAAGGCTCGTCCACTTCGGCGTGAGGTTTAATACTACTAAGCCTGGGTTTAAATGTATTAGGGTATGACATGCCGAGCGAGCACTGGTTTAGCGGCGGAGTGAGTTGCACCGCATCTTAAATCAACAAACACTAAATATTACAACAGCCAGGAAATGACATTTCTGCAAATGGCTCGCTATTTTTACCGTCGGTGCAGAGCTGCATCGTAGCCTGTGGCTCACACTGTCAAAATGATCGTTCTAATTCTTTGCCATGAAAAAATTCAATTAGACTATCATTAGACCGGGCTGATGATGAGGTTCTGTTTATCGTTAACTGCACATTATTCGATTCTTCATTTAACAGGCAGCGCCTCATTTGCTGATGATCCATTTAACAAATGCTTTGACAAAAGTTTCTTTGGGCAGAAAAAACAAAGAGTTTGCGAATGTGTTTTGTCTTCTGTGCCGTGGAATGATGAATTCCTTCTCCTGCCAGTTCGACTCCGAACCTCGAGCATATGACGCCATGTGAGGAGACAAAGGGAGTAACATGGGGATTTAACAAGTGGATTGTTGTGTGCACAGTCCCCACCCCCCCCCCACCCACACCCGTCCCCTTCCCAAAATGGGAGATGGAGCAAAAGGCGCGCGTGTATGATGGAGTGTTAGCGAGAGCAGCAGAAGGGGCTCGGTGGCACTTGTGGTCGAGGATTAACTGGTACACGCAGAACAGAAAGTGGTAGCTGAAGAGAAGAGGCTAAAGCCGAGCACGCTTCCCTTTTTTTTTTAAATATCTACCAACAATAGAGACGGGGACAGATTGACTCCTCTACGGCCAGCACTGTCTGTTCTTGCCTTCCCCTGCATCTCGTTTCTATAAATCTCCATATTTGAAATGCGCTGGGTAAATGGAGCCCCAAGCTGCACCTTGGCACCGCCACCTCCCTCCACCCGCAGGCGCGTATCTGCCGCACATGCTTTGCCTTTCCGTCACGTTGTCGTCTCCGCCGGATAAACAGGTCCCCCGTACCCGAACGCGCACTTGTACCCCGGGAGACGGCGGGGGAGAACAAGGCCGCCGCGGGAGCGACAACAAAGAGCAAGAGCAGCAGCTTCAGAATCAAACTGTGTGTATTTTCATCTCCGCTCATGGACCAACTCCCACAGGACGTCAGTGCGCCAAAGCCAAAGCCCGCCGTGTCTGTTCACCCGCAAAGAGACTGAATCAAACTTATTTCGGGAAAAGTGGGATCACATCTCCTTTGATTGCACCATTCAGATGCTACCGAGCACCGTCGGGGAGCTAAACGGCCGCTCGACAAAAATATGACCCAAGCGGCGGCTCGTGGAACGCTGCCGTCGAAGTGCTCACAGTCGAGCGCAGTAATTGACGGATTTTTTTTTTTTTTTAAACGTTTTTTTTTCCTCCCAACTGTGAAAATTGAAAACGCAGCGTGAGAGCTTTTATGAAGAGCGTCCTCGCAGCACTAGCCTGTTTACTGAGGCGACTGGCAGTAACGCTTAGCGCGTTGGCCCTTGGAAGCGCAATCCGCCGCTGCTACATCGGCATCGCGCACACTGGAAGCTCGGAACACAAACAATGGGTTTAAAGTTTGTTTACCTCCCCGCACACCGTCCCAATTAGAATGTCAAGAGCAACGCGCCTGTGAATCAAGCAGCACTTCTCCTCGACGTCACGCCTGCGAGACACATTCAGAGAAAAATAAATGCATGGAAATTCAAATGGAGCGCAGTGATGTGCTTGTGTTGCTGCCACTTTGTTGGCCTCCCTTGCTCTCTGCTGCATGTTAAGCGTATGCATGCGCCGGCGTCGTTTGAGGAGATGCGCGCTGACAGTCGGGGAGCCTCCATCAGAGGGCTGGCCGAGGAGGAGAAGAGCAGCTAAGTGCAAAGGGAGCGGAAAAAGGGGGGAGGAGCAGAACGGGAGGGGGAGGAGGAAGATGAGATGATCAGAGAAGGTTAAAGAAAACAAAAAGAACAATATATGGAAAAGCCGCGGCTGTGATTGCATCGCGGAAGATATCGAAGCATCAAATGGTGGATGCAGGGAGGGAGGATGGCACGGAAGGGTGGTGACAAAACTGCCAAAATAAAGAGAAGAAGAAGAGATTTTATAGGACGTAGAGGTGTGTGTGTCTCTGTTTGTGTTACGTGCGTGTATACGAGCAGAAACTGGTGTAGGTGAGTGGCAGGGTGTAATAAGAAATGTGACCTATTGATTGGCTGCAGAGAGATGTCAGAGCTCGGTGGTTGGAGAGGGGAGGGGGGGGGGGCAACATCACGACGCAAAATGGCTTCCTTCCTCTTCGTCTCCCGCTCAAACGCCTGCTCCGATCTAACCCCGAGACGCAGACACAAATCCTCTTGTTGCACTATTACAATGTGCGTTTAGAGCAATAGCGGCGCGTTTAAACCCTCCCACCCCCCCCGGATCGACAATCCAATTAACAGACGCCAGCAAGGGCACCTGGGGAAACACCCGTGTTGTCTTTAGAGGATATAATTAAAAGCGGTCCACTACGGCACTACGCCGTCCCAAAGCTTTTCGGCCCCACAGACATTAGACAATATTTGGCGCACCGGTCTTGAAGATCCTGGATAAATACGACAACAGGCGACGTGGTGGAGGGAGGAGGGAGGGGGGTAGTAGTCGCTGCGCACGGCAAAGAAGCGCTTTGGCGACGCTTGGGAAATTTGTCAAGCAGGACCAGCGCATGTAATTGAAATGGCCCATGGACCGGTACCACTGCACTCTGGCAAGAGGACACACTAACACACCTTCCCATCTCTGCTCCTCCGGGCTAACATGTCGTAAAGCAGGCGGGATGAAAGGGCAGGACTTGACCTTGACTCTTGGCATTGTCTGTAGCGGCTTGTGGACGGATTCCTCCTATAGTGTCTGCTCCTCAGTAACGACCTCTCGCTCTCATGGTGGACTTGGTCTGTGTTTGCGTGAGGAGTGGAGGAGATCAGAGGGGTAAGTACACAGGAGGCCTATAGACAGAACAAACACTTGAATGCCACCCAAATTGATTAGCTGGCATGACCCGGCCCCCTGCGTCAATGATATGGAGCATCAAAGAGCATCAAAGGGAGGATGTGTGTGTGTGTGTGCGAGCATGTGTTGGGGTCCTAAAGCTGCTAGAAGGTAAAGCTTATTGCTGATGAGGTTGTTTGATATTTTAAGGGGGAGATGCGTAAGAGTGACACAAACTAACTATTTTGTTTCTAATGGCTGAACACTAAGCCAGCGGGATTTGGGGTCATTAAGATGTCCTCTAACTAGGGGTGTAACGATTCAGCTGTTACATTGATGTATCGATTTCTATTCCTCCGATCCAACTACATCGATCTGTGCTCGGCGAGTTGGCCACATGGACGACATAGATCGATCAAACATTGATTTAAAATGTAATAAATCGATTGTATCGATACTAGAAAACAACCCGTTGGATTTAAGCACGTCAGACTTTTTTCTTAGCACTTTTAATGATAAAGGCTTTCGCGGACTGAGCCGTATGCAGGTCCCGCTGTCCAGAGCCCCGATTCAACTGCCGGGTTTCACGGCAAATCCGTGGGGATGTTCCACAAGGGTCGAAATAGAGGGGTGGTTTATCGGGAGTTGGTAGGGGGAAACCATTGTTGCAGAGGTGTTTTTTGTGTATATCACTAATAGGGTTTTTTTTTCTGCTACACTGCTACAGCAGTGTTTGCACTTTATTCAAATAAATGTGAATGCATTTGCCATTCATTGTTGTTTACTTGTTTATTTATATTAATAATTAATTGATACCTGATTCCATTACAAGAAACAACAGGAATCTAGGAAATTTATTTCAGTCACACTGGTTGAATTTTTGGCTAAAAAGTTACTGAATCGATTTCAAGTCATTGAATCGTTTCGGATCGTATCGTTCTAAATGAACCAATATCGTCCTTGAATCGTATCGACAACCACGAATCGTGATCGAATCGAATCGTTGTTAAAAACGAATCGTTACACCCCTACGTCTAACGCCACTTTTTCTAGACGCTGTCTTGTGTATGTCCTTAAAGGAACCTAGGGGGGCATTGTTTCATAAAAAGGAGTGCCCATGAAAGAAGACAACAACTAATACTTTAATGTAAAAATACTCAATTAAGGGAAAGTGTTGTCAGCTAAATTGGAGCAAAGTACTTGTATGAGTTACATTTAACTGTTTAAGATGGAGTTTGTTTATATATATTTGTTTCTTCATATAGTTAGATTTTTCTAAAAACGGTTTTATTTACACAGAGCCTGAGCTAAGTGCAGCCTTCGTCGTTTCATGTTGCACCGCATATCCGATGCAACGGGCCTGTTTCTTTTTATCATCGTCTCAACTTTATGTTCCTCCGCCGCCTCGTTCCTCCCAATATCTGCCTGGCTGCTACAGATCCTGTGTTGACCAATTCATGCGGAGGCCCATTATCCCACACGGGGCCCGTCTTACATGATCAAGGCTACCTGATGAGACCCTGGGGGAGATGAGGGGAGGTGTGAGGGGTGGTGGGAGGGCACACGCAGGAGTTAGAGGAGATAGGGGTGCGTGAGGGGGGGGGGCGAGGGGGACGAGGGTGGGAAAAACAATGAGGCAAAATCAGAAGATAAACGAGGCGCTATTTCAGTGGCAGGATTTATGTACTGTCAACATTACCCTCGCTATTAGGGGGAATCCAATTACTCTGCCTCTCCTCTCCTCTCCTTTCTCTCTGGGAGGGAGGAAAATAAGTGAGCAAAGGAGTGAAGGATGGAAAGAAAATGGATACAGAAAGGGGGAACAAGTACACCTCTGCATGATTTATCCAATTTCCAACACATATTTAGATATTAAGGGGAGGAAGCATAGAAAGCGAAGGCGGAATGGACTCAGAAACGGAGTGAAAGAGACAGCGAGGAGCGGGATGCACAATGGAGCTGCGCGGAGCTGTAACACTTGGTGAAGGGACGCCACAGAGACCTCTTGTGCATGTGAGAGAGAGACAAGAGAGACAGGGGGAGGGGAGATTCGAGAAGACAGAGATTGAATTGCACGCACCTTAGCTTTTGAATGGCTGATAAATTATACATGAAGGATGCTGAGACAATAATAATAATAATTATGAGCTGTTTTAGTGCAGAGAAGGCGGCGTGACGACACGCAGACAGAGACACAGACAGTGGAAGGCTGGAGAAAAGAGAAAGAGAAAAAATCGCGGCAAAAGTCTCTGGAGAGATGTATGGCTGTGTGTGTGTGCAGTGAAACACGCACACTGGATTTTTTTTCTCAATACAGTGTCCTGAATTTATTATTACTGTGCCCCGCCCCCGCCCCCAGATTTCCGGCTTGGTTTAAGTGACCTTGCCTGCATTACATCGCGTTAATGGGGCTCAGTCGATCCCAACTCTGTTTCCTCTCACTGCGTCACACCGAGCCCTCCGTTGGCGTTCGGCAGAAGTGACGCATTCCTCCTAAATCGCTTGATAATCGCTATAAATCTCTTATCAAACCCCCAACTTCTGGATGGATGGCGTGTCAGCCCACATCTGGCACTCGAAGAGAGAGGGAGTGCACGTATGTGTGTGTGTGTGTGTGTGTGTGTGTGATGGTATGGAAATACATACATGAGAGGAAAAGGAGAGGAAATATGAGTTATACAACTTGAAAAAAAAAGGGATGACAGAAAATCAAACATCTCTTCCCCAACATGCCGTCCATCTGTCTGCTCTTCAGCCGGGCGTGCACTTGTGTTTTGATGAGCCCTTTATCGTGTTTTGCGGGGCCTGTTTGGAAAGAATGGGCAAGGAGCAGCCAGCAGTTGCAGCAGTCGTTGTTGTGCCCTTAAGCACAGCCACTTAACCCGGGCTAACTCACTCACTCAATACACTCAATACCCAGTCGGGCAAAAATGGAAAAGCCTGCAACGGCATGCTACTTAGCATAGGGAGCTATAAAAAGACACAGCTAATGCTTTGTCCACAGTCCGCGCTCTTGTCATATTTGCTAAAGCTGCGGGTGTGTGTGTGTATGCGTGTGTGTGTGTGTGTGTGTGTGTGTGTGTGTGTGTGCATGATCCTTAGTGGCTAGCTGGGGGCACCGCCACACTGGACGGCGCCATCAGCTCTGAGGCAGATAGCGACTTAGCTCTAACTGCTTCCCTCTGCTTGGTGTGCAAACACACACACACACACACACACACACAGTCGGAAAGGAAAGGTCAATTTCTTGCCACACCACTGCTCTGCCCAAGAAACCTGAATTGATTGATTTGACTCGATTCCACCGGAGGCAGAGAGTGACACGGAGCGAGAGAGGAAGGAGAAGATGGAGGGATGGACCGACAGCACGGATACAAAAGAAGAGCGAAAGAGAAAGTGTGGAGAAGAAAAACATGTTTCCTGAGTGCGATTCATACTCTGGGAAAAATGTGAATTACGTGCCAATAATTCTGTCATTGTGTATTATCATCACTGCCACACACACACACACACCTTGGTGTGAACCTGGCATGGTGGAAGTGTGTGAGGAAGGTGCTGTTGGATCGCTCTATTCTAGTCGTAGTGTCGGAGGGGGGAGGGGTGGGGGCTGAGATTTTGTGTGAACAGATGGTGTTTACCTAGTAGCAGGTTGGTTGGTTCACCTTACCACCCTGCCTCTGTCTACCATACCAATATAGCATGCATGCATGCAAAAAAATAAAACAAGGCAAGCACACACTGGTCAACTCACACACGGCACTCCTCTCATCTGAATGAAGGGCGATAACTCACCCAGCCGCTGTCGGGGAAAGGATGGAGATAAACGAGGGGTGACGAAATGAGGGAGAAAGAGCAGCCAGAGATAGAGAGGGGAGGAGGAGAATTGGGCCATTGGTGTTTTTTTTCTTCTTTTTTCCTCTGGTCTGTAGTTATGTAGGTCACTTTTTTTGCTCTGCGACTCTTGGAGTGGGGAATTTGTAAATCTGACACAATAAGGCACTTGGCTCGCAGTGACGCTTCGGAAGACGCTCGGTCTTCCCTTTGCTCATTTGCGTTTGTGCCACCGCACAGCTCGAAACGAGCCCCCTGATCGGACGGGGGGAGGGGCAGGACGAGTGGAGGGAGGGCGGCGTGGGACGGAGGGGGGCGCGTGTGGTTTGGGTCGGTTGGGCTCTGTGTATTTTTGTAGCTTTCGCAAAGCTCTTGAAAAATAAACAAACTCCTTGAAGGCCTCTAAATTGTATTTGGTATTTCGTGGTCGTCTTCCGTCGGAAGGCTACTTTTGCTCTCCTTCACTCCCCTGAAAGAGATGTAGGACCACAAACCGCTTTAATTATTCACCTGTAGCTGTGGCCACCGTGCAACGCAGAGACAGAAAGACAGGAAGAGAGGACTGGAATGTTTTCTTGATGACATTGCGTGTCATGTCAGTCTTGAAACATTGTAAAATGTGCACATTACATACAAGTATACACGTGCAAGCACACACCCACAGGGAGGAGAAGTCCGTGGGCAGTGCATGGGGTCTGCTCTCCAAGGACCGAGTTGGGCTGCTAAAATAGGGCTGTGTCTGGAAAGAGGTGGATGCCCCCTGAGTGGGGCACAGAAGAGCACTAAAAGCTAAGTGGAGTTGAAAAAAAAATAAAACGGACCCTAGAATTGGAGGAGAGAGCGAGAGTATGAAGGAGATGAGGGAGGAGGGGGGGGGGGGGGGGGGTGAAGGGCAAGAGAGGGATGCAAACACGAGACGAGGAGGAGAGGGAAAGTGCAGGAACAAGTGATGAGGACAATAAAAGTTCCTCCTGGAATCCATAACTCATCCTCGTCAATGCGTTGTCAGGCAGTAATGGTACATGATGTACCATACCAGGACCATAGTCAATCAATAGCAATCTACGGCCAGCCTTCGCAATGCTAATGGGACGGTGCAAGAGCTGGCATAAGGCCAGTGCCATCACTGCAGCATCAGTCTGAAACACACACACACGAGGGAAAAGGTTCGGGAGAGAAGTGGGGGAGAGTCACAACATGAGTCAGGGAGACAGAGAGACGGGGGAGACAAATGGCACCGGCTGGTTTGGGTGATCGGGAGAATGATCGATGGAATCATTTCATTGGCCCTCTCCTGCCATGCTGCATGGTCCATCTCCCCTCATCTCCCCCCCTTGGGCGCTGGTCATTAGGAGCACACACACACACACACACACACACACACACACACACATGCTAACAAACATGAGAAGGCTAAGTTTCACTTTGCCAACATCCCTAAGGGAAGGTCACAGATGTCATGTCTCCACCGAACACACCATTCTGCTGAGTATGGCAGCGATCAGATGAGTTATTTATTATTCAAGCTTTATTATTCAAAATTAGGGTGAAAAAGAGGCCAGTAATGTACAGGGAAAAAGGTTGTGTAACTATAGCGAGTACATAGGTCACAAGGTTGCATTAAGACTTTTACATTTGTGTACTGTAGTTACAGTGACTACTGTACTGCGGAGAGAAAAAGCAAGCCAGAGCGTTTCTCCATTTCATCGTCTCCTGACGGATGTGGGCACATTGTGTCACGTTAATTGAGGGAAAAGGGTCAAAAATGTCATGCACCTGCCAAGATTGATGGACAGCAATGTACTTCCTTTTTGGGGGATAAAAGCAATTCAAGTAGGTTCATGAATGTAATTTAAAAGTAATAAAACTAACTCATCATGCATAACTGACTGCAAGTAGACAGGCTGGAGGTCCCTGCTGTCATTTAAAGGATACATGTAGACTAATCGATAACATCCTTCTCAAAAATGAATGGCTTGGCAGGGAATGGATACAGTGGAATCTGTCCCCACGTCCCCCTGTCCCCCTGTCCCCTGCCAATGACAGCATTAAATATTTTAATCTGAATGTTATTTACCAAAATCAACTACATCAAACAAGAGTGTTTTGAAGTGTGTCGCCCGAGCTGCTAGCAACACCCTGTTAGCTTGGTTGTTTCAGTGATGACCACTAAGCAAGGTCACGGCCAAATATTGATCAATATTTCATTTCATTTTATTTTATTTAACCATATAGTTTAAGCTTTCATCATGTCCCCATCACTTTAAGAAAGCAGTTTTACCATTCGTCTGATTCTTAATCTAGCCGTTTCACCTTTTTTAGTTATTTTAAGCCAGCTGTATGACCATCTATAACTTTATTTTGAATTGTATATTTTCTTTGAATGAGTACATATATTCATTTAACTATACATAGCCTTCCTTTTCCAGCATCTGCTGACGGCGCGTCTCCGGTTGGGAATCACTGCGACAAGGTTTTCCCGACACAACACAGGGCCGCTCCACCGCTTCTAAGAGGTGCCTCACTTCCACGAATGTTTCAGAAAAACATCTCCTGCGCTTGTGAAACGATCCCACATTTGACCTATTTTCGCTTAAGACGCAGCGCAGCCAAACTACCTGCTGTCTGCAGAGGAGGTCCGTCTCTCTCTGCAACTTTTGTAATGTCCCCACCACCAAATTAGTTTCACACTCTGTCGTGACAGCCGTGGAGGCGGCGAGTCGTCCGGCCCGCAGGAAAGGTAATCTCTCCTCCTTTTGTTTTCATGGTAATAACATAAGACCTGAGGAGAGTGTTTTGGGGTGGCGGAGGAAGAGATGGAGGAGACACAACAAAGGAAAAGCGGGTGAAGAGTTCAGGGAGCTGGAGTCACAGCTTTGGGGGGAAGGATATTAAATATAAAGGGAGGCGGACGCGGGGTTGGCAGCAGAGATAGCAAAGAAATGGGCAACATTAGATAAGATGAAGAATGGAATGAAGGACAGTTAGCCGGGTTTCCAGTTTACAAACAACGGCGTGAAGCGTCATTGAGTCGCCGCTGTTGCGACTAGCTCCACGAGGTATAATGAGGCCGTGTGGATGAGAAACAGCACTCCCAGGGCAGAAAACCCTTTGCGGCACAAATGCCGGGATCAATTTATCACTTCAGCCCCGACTGTAATTGTGACACATTCATCTGTCACATAGTTAGCTCTGTCACGGATCGATCACTTTGAGTGTTGACGTTGCATGGCTCAAAAATGAGATATCACTGCATGCTGCACAGTTGCTTCTGAAAGAGGATACAATGCTTTCGGAGAAGTCAAAGATGAGTAATGATGATGAACAGCTGTGTGCAAATATTCCTCTTCCTTATTGATATGCAGCGCAAAGTAGGGAAAAAGATTTAAATCAACCGCGATGACGGCTATTGCTGTCTTCTTCTTCTTCTTCCCTTTTTTTTGTTTGAAGCGAGAGCAGAGAAACGACGTAGACGCGGGGACAATAAGAAGACGGCGCCAGGTGTGAATAGAGGGACGGCTGGTGATGAGAGGAGTGGGATGTGTTGGGGTATAGGTGACACACATGGCAGCGCCACATGCAGATGGTACACATGGATGAGCAGCCAGGGTAGTGAAGCGTCAAAGCAGCCAGCTCACTGATCAGGCACACACACACACACACACACACACACACACGCTCAAACGCATGCTGAGAACACCAGTTAGCTTGCCAGCCCTTTACTCACCCAAATCACCACTGTGAAAATTAATACCTCCAACCCTCCATACGAAGAAAGAAAAAACAGCCACAAACTCCATAAAAGACACGCACGCACACAGACACACACATCAAGAAATCGATAAGTGCATTAAATATTTAGATAGGAAAATGTATCCATAAAATTTGAGGGGGGAAACTTTCTAAGAAAGCTTTTATCCTCGGTTCGATAAAGAAAACGGCCATAAACCCCGACGTTTTTATATCAGTCGTGTTAAAGTTGAGAAAACTGATACCGACTGTCGGCTGTGTGCTCTTCCGTCAGCGCGACACAAACCCAGCAGCGCACAAAGTGCTTGTTGACGGCAGACGAGGCAATGCGCAAAAAAACGCGGGGCCTCCTTTGGTGTCGGCGTTTCAAACCTGCGCACAAAGCCGTCAAACCTCATGTGTTATACACAAACGCGCGGGCCCTGCCGGCCGTGCGCACAATAAAGCGCCGCGGGGAGGGGAGGGCACTGGGGGGCTGAAAGCAATCTTCCAGCTGACCTTGAGTGGGGAGGACAAAACGTGTGATGGAAGGAGAGAAGAAAAAAAAAAAATAGAAACAGCCCAATGCGAGGAAAAGGAGCGAAATACATAATCTATCCTCCGCTGGCGGAGGGAATCAAATGCTCTCACCGTGATTGAGGACACATCGCCCGCGCGCACACACACGCATGTAAAAATATATATATATGCGCTTATATACAAACACACACACAGACGTTTTGGCTTAGGGCATACTCGCTGGAAAGTCATTTTCCAAACGCAAAAGGGGGAACAGAAAGAAGAAACGGAGGAAGGCGATGCGGAGAAAGCAGGTGAAGAGGGAGAACAGAGGAGTCGGTGTGAAGAGGCCAGAATAGGTGGAGACAAAGAGGGACAGCGAGCAGAGCAGACAGAGACAGACGGACGGAGTAAAGAGAGAGATGACCGGCCTTTGTAGATGGCTGCCGTTGCTCACTTTCGAGTTGGGCTTGGCCGAGGCAAAGTCTTAATGACTCACGGCCCGATACTCCGCATAATCAAGCTGTGCACGTGTGGGTCCGCGCGTGTGCACGAGCCACTCGCCTTACTAACAGAGAACTTTATTACCATCTGTTCCCACACATGCTTATTTGTTTAGCCGTGACACGCTCGTCTTCTTCAATTGCGCTGCAATTTTTTTCTCTCCCTCTCTCCCACTCGGTGTCTCATCCAATCGCCTCGCCTTCTTCGTGTCTTATCTTCTCCCCCCCCCCCGTATGTGCAGGGTGGGGGGGGGGGGGGGGGTTGGTATTCCAATAAATAGCATCCAACCCAAAAGGGAGCCATTGCCTTTAACCTCAGTGATTTCCTAACTACCTCGCTCATCGCGGTGAAATGGTCTCGCGTTCCAGCCATTTTAATTCAAGTGTGCGTTTGCGTGTGTGTGTGTGTGTGTCAGCCCCTGTCACTGTCTGTGTCGATGTGAGTGTGCGTCTCAGTACCTGCAGAGGCCATTAGGTGGAGCTGGTGACTGACTGAGAGAGAGGGAGAAAAAGAGAGGGATAGAAGATGCTGGATAGGAGGCTCGCTCTTTTTTTTTTTCGTGTTATCACTTCTTTTTTGTGTGTTTTTGGATGTCCAACAGGTGTTTCATTGCTTGTGTACAGGAGAATCAATTATTCACAGTTCACGTGGTCTCGCTGGTGGTGGTACCTTAATGGCTTTAGGTAAAAAAAAAAAGAAATCCTATTTGTGCACCACTGAGCGTGACCTAATTGCAGAGCAACAGCAGATACAGTGTAAAAGACCTTTTTCATGCCGTACATTTTAATGGCGGGGGACGATCGCAGGTGCATCAACGGCATAAGGGACGGCTTAGTCGAATGCAGCAAGCGTTAACGTTCAACATTAAATACACCTATGGCGTGCCAAAATGCTCGCAGTGGGGGACAAAAAAAGGACAAGGGGACATTAACTGAAGAGCCAGCGAATGTCGTGCGAACCGAACAGGGCGTCAATACCAGCAGGACTTGCCGGGAAATTCTGCGCAATGGGACTTTAAATGTGACCCTATTGTAAATCCCCCCTCTCCCAGGTTTGTGAGAACACGCGGACACCGGCGCACCTGCGCATCCACAGATCTTGTTGGCGGTCCAGAGAACAGGGACGGCAAGCCGGGAGGAAGGGCAGGTGCCCACAGATGGAGCTCTATCTGCGTGTGTGTGTGTGTGTGTGTGTGTGTGTGTGTCTCTCTCTCTACACCACAGATGGACCCAGTCACACCTATCTCTTTCTCTCGCATGGCCTCTAGCTACGTGATTTGCGCGGGTGTGTGCGACATCCTGACTAGTTTGTCGTCACATTACAGGGGTTGTCTCCTGAATGGGTCTCTGAATATGCATACGTCTGTTTACACCCTTCAGCTGAGCGCGCGTGGCACTGACTGCAGCTACTTTCGACGTGGTGATACTATGCTTTCATCTATCTATCGGGGGTACAGTAAGTGTGTGCGTGTGTGTTCGGTGAGACGTGCACAGCCGCTAAAACAAAATGTTTTAAGAGCACGGCATGCAAATGAGTCCTTAGGATTGTGAAGTGTCTGCCGTTCGGAGATAACACTTGATTTCATGTCATATTTGCACGCTTGGAGTCGGCTAAACACGCGCGAGGTGGCCTGCACAGGGCCTGTCTGTCTCCCTGCCGTGGCGGGGGGGCCCGCTGGCCGGCGGAGCAGGAAGTGACCCACCGATCTGTCATCCATCTTCATAAACCCACCAGTCAGGACCCTCCTAATTAGTCACCATGGAAACCGGGGTTAATTCCTTGGTCTGCCATGCCAATCACGTCCCGTTTGTAGCAGCAATCAGAAAGGCACATTTATCCACCGCTGGGCCGGATCCGTGTAACAGATGTGTCCGTGTGCGCTTGTTGGTGCGTGGGCGTGTGGGCAGTTGAGGGAGCTTGTGTGTGTGTGTGCGTGTATGCGTGTGTGTGTGTGTGTGTGTGTGTGTGTGTGTGTGTGTGCGCGGGGGGTACTGAAAGGCCTGTATTTCCTGAGACAATGTTGCCTTTGTATTCTGGCAAAAAACAAAAACAACCAAAAACCGCGAACAACCCATTTTAGGGCTGTTTGTTCGGGTAGAAGGCAGATGTGTCAGAGCTGCTGAGAGGGGTCCGTGCCGTGTTGTGATTGTCTGTGGGAACTGTTTGATTAGCTTGACGAGTGCTAGCAATCCACCCACAAGCAATCAAATGACTATTGCACAGGCGCGCGCACACACACATACACACACACACACACACACACACACACACACACGCACACACACACACGCACACAAACTAAACCACACACAGTTGCAAAGACATCTTACCCCTTATGTCAAACTGCTCTGCCCCCCCTGCTAACCCTGTACATGCAGTCATGGGGACAAAACAGGCTGCTTTGATTTTCCTTTTCATTTTTTGGGGGGGGGGGGGGGGGGGTTCATTTACCGCCACCAGCTCCCTGTGAATCGCTGCAACTACACT
This sequence comes from Apeltes quadracus, assembly GCA_021346845.1. Lineage (NCBI taxonomy): Eukaryota > Metazoa > Chordata > Actinopteri > Perciformes > Gasterosteidae > Apeltes > Apeltes quadracus. Next base: position 13,459,758 of record CM037920.1, on the reverse strand, counting down.
GGACTGGAACGTGCTCACAAGGACGCGTGGGGAGGACAGGGGGCACTTGTGCACGCACCCCCCCCTCTCCAAAAATAAGAAATAAAACTTACGCACAGAACGGCAGCACATACTGGCATTCACGGATGCCAATCATAACTTCAAGCGCACATCAAAGCCAAGCTGCGCATGGATTTATGCCGTTTGATCCACCGCGGGCACACATTCGCTCTCACACGCGCGCACACACACACACGTGCGCTCCTTCGTACGTGCGTGTCACTTACATCACAGCAAGGCGGTCAAACCCCCGCCTTGTACGGGTCAGAAATAATTCCAAGATGTTCTTTTTCGGAGCGCGCCCGTGTCTCCACCCACAGCGGAGGACATGCGGGACGGGACAGGGTGTGTGCGTGTGTGTGTGTGTGTGTGGGGGGGGTCTTACCAGTCTCATGCGAGAGGGTCTTGGTTCTTCCTGTGTTGCCCGAGTGATGCATCGCTCCGTACTTGTCTCTGCCTCCGGCGGACACTCGGCACTGCTCTCCTCTGCCCTCCGCTCCCTGGAGAGTCGTCCTCTCTGGATTCTCAATCTTCCGCGCACCACCCCCCCGCAGCGCCACAGACTCCCCGTTCACGTCAAAGTCCTCCCCCGCCGGTCGCCCCTCCGTCTCGCCGGTGGGCTCTTCCTCGCGCTCGAGTGAAGCGGCGCGCGGGATGGAGGGAGCGAGCGAGCGGAGCCCGCGAGAGACGCGCTCGCCGCGGCGCACACGTGCAGCTGCGGGGACGAACGGCACACACCACAACACCGGAGCGGGGTGAGGGGAGGTGGTGAGGAGGAGGGTGTGGGGGGCACGGGGGGTTAGTAAAAGACCAGCCCCGCACGGCTTTTACCCCTTTCCCCCCCTTGAGACTGCTGTTAGTTTGTGTCTCCCTCCTGTTTCTGGTCCTCTAGTTAGTCCTTTTTCTTTCTTTTCCTGTTTTTTTTTGTTGTTGTTGCAAAAATCCGTCACAGGTCGAGGCCGGCTCGGGCGCGGGGCATCGGACCGACGAGGAGACACCGAGAGGGGAAAGGAGAGCGACTTTCAGCGTGTTGCAGGCAGAACAGAAGAGATGTGGAGAGACGTGGCTGCGACTCCATCCTCCATCTGCCCACAGCTGAGACTGAGAGCAGACTCGACGCGCACACGCACTCTCACTTTCTCTCTCTCTCTCTCCTCCTCTCTCGCCCAGCAGCGCCGCACCAGCGAGATGGAGGGAGGGAGGATGACGGGAGCTAACGGGTGAGCCAAAAAAAGGGGGGGGGGGGGGGGGGGGGGGGGGAGAGGGTACATTGGTAAGAGTGAAAGAGGGAGAGCGCAGTGGTAGAGGGAAACGGAGGAGGGGGAGGACAAGCCCACCAGCGCTCAAGAGCCAAAATAGTCACAGGATGATGAGAATGTGACAAAGAGTGCACATTAGAGGCGAAAGGAGGGCGTTGGAGGGGTGGCGGAGGGGGAGAAGGTAAGGTGGAAGGAAAAGGGAGGCAAGGTTGAGGGTTAAGGAGGGGAAAGGCGTGGGGTGGGGGGAGGAAGGCCAGAGGACACTGCGGCGATGAAGCTGGTAATATGTCAACCCTCACATGGGCACGCTCGCATCCACGCCATGTCCCTAAATAGTAAAGGAACGATGTCAAACGATGGCCGGTGGGAGAAGGTGAGGTGGAGAGGTGCCACCTGCCAACCTGAAACCAAACGCCGCTGCGCACAGCGACGCCAACAAGGGGGAAACGACTTTACTCTTTGAGATCAATCGCCTCGTCCTCTGACATCGGGACGCCGGGTGAAACCGGATGAAACCGGAGCCACTGGAACACAGAAAGGTGAGCTCTTTTACCCCTCCCCTCACAGAGAGGGGCCACCAGCACAGGTGTGGGGATAGGTGAGTGAATGTCCTAGTGGCGCCCACCAGAGGGCAGGCATCTTGTCACGCATCAGCCAGCAAGGAAAGGGGGGGCGGAGGGGAGGTTGTCTGGAGCTCGTCAGCATACTGGAGTATTAACATAATCCTACATCACTGAACACATTGATCAACATTCAGCTCGCATTTAGACAGCTCTGCATCACGTAGAGCTGTTGGTGCACATTTAAGAGAACTCGATACAGCTAAAGAGGAAGGACAGTGAGGCTGGTTAATGGCAACGCTGTGCTTCTCTCCGTTCTTAATCGCCGGGGGCAACGGGCGCGGGCGGCGAAGGTTACGAGAAGAAGCCGTGGATGCAGGGACGTACAAGCCGCCATCACAGAGCAGCTGTGTACACCGGGTGGCGCCGCGTGGCGTGAGGCAGCGACGGAGGCTCGACACGCGGGTCACCCCTCCAGAGGGCCGCTGTCGGCCTCATTTTCTACCTCTTCACGTGACATTCTCAGAAGCCATCCATCATCCCCAACGAGTCGCAGGGGCGCGCTCGTAGGCGCTACACACACACACACACACACACACACACACACACACACACACCACCACACACATACACACAGGTGTTGAGGCCTCGATTTACGGTAGAGGGGTTGGGGCACAGACAGGAGGGTGGAGGAAGGGAAAGGGGAGGGCTGAGGGGGCGGTTAGGGCTATGACTTCATCGCATTAAAGTTGGGAGCGCGGCGTAGGGAGGGAATCAACGAGAGCGCAGGAGGAGACGCTGGATTTCTAGATGAGGTTCGCGTCGATTTGTCATGATGAAAAAAGAAAACCCATCCGAGACAGAAACAAATTGCTTTCTTGACAACACCTTGTAATACTCCATCACGCGCACGCACTGGCATGCCCCGTGCGTATAGGTACACCCCATGCGGGTTATTTATCAGTGCCATTCAGGATCATTATACCTGCCATATCTGTATGAGCACATATATATATTAGGTGCACAAAGGTGAGATAAACAGAAGCTTCTAATCTAATAGCATGGAGGACGTGAGGCCGCATGCAAGAGATGTAAGGAGAAGGAGCACGTGGCGAAGGAACAAGAGAGCATATGGAAAGGTCGCGGACAAAGGAGAATAAGGATTGTGTGCGAGATGAAGATAAAACTGGTGCTCATTAGGCCTGTTAAGCAGATTGACTCGATGTCTCCCTCACTTTCTTTATCTCCCTTCGACACTCCTTGGGTTTGAATAGCAAGCCGCTGATTTCTACACTACCAGCATGTTGTTTTAGGATCCCTCCATTCTTCCTTCCCTCCGCCACACAGGTCCTTTCTTCCCTCAGTGACAGTTTTGGTGCTTTTTCTTTCTCCCCACCCTTTACCCTTGCTTGTTCGCCATCCACCTTCCTCCTCCTGCTTCTCCTCCTTCTACCTGCCTCCTGAAGTGAAACACCAGGGGAGAATAGGTGAAGGGGGAGAGAGAGGGAGCCGAGAGAGAGAGAAAGGGGGGGAATGGGTGGAGACAGAGTAGGTGTGCTATAAGGTGCCCCCATGGGCTGAACACAGTCATTTGTCACGAGGCTGAAAGCTTAAGAAAAGACTAGTTAACCTTTACAGCTGATCCCCGCGAGACATGGGGAAAAAACACACCTCGAGGAACACACATACACAACCACAGACACACAATCGCCTGCATGAGTGGCTCCTGCAGTAGCCTTCAGAATCGATAGCGCTAAAACCGCTCTACAAGAAGAAGCCCCCCCTCCCACCCTCCAAACACATGCCCTCTTTTCCCTAAGCGAAAAAAAAGGCTCATTGTCTCTACGGTCCTTTTCCTTCCTCCTTCACCCCCCCCACATCCCCACCACATGTCACGTTGACACCACACCAGAGTAATTAATCACCTTGTGCTAATGAGCTACTAACTAATGACAGACTGACGTGCCTCGGCCTGTGTGCGCATGTCTGTGCGCGTGTCGGCGAGTCTGCGCGGACATGTTCGAGTGTCGCCCGAGTCGCCCCCGGCACGCTAATGTGATTAATAAGGTTAAGCTCTTATTATGGTGGGAGCACAAGGAGTACACTGCACACACGCACACACATACCAACCCACACCCTCACACAAATAAGTCATCCACGCTCACGAATACAAAAAAAATAAATGATAGTTCGTAATCAACAGGGCAGAGTGACTTGACATCTACGTATAAATAAAACTAAGGCAAAGAAAGAAATAAAGAATCTGCTTAATACCTTTCACTTGTTATGGAAGTTACACAAATGTCGGATCATGTTTGGGTCCATGACATCATCCGTCGCCCCACACAGCTCAGTGAATTTCACCAACTCCTCCAGGAACTGCGTCTGGATCACCGTCGCCTACAGCGCCACTTCAGGCTAACTAACTTAGTCTTCAGTTTGATGAACTGTAGGCTTGGATCCGTGCCAGGATCTTTCGATTGGAGTCCAACTACAGGCGTTCAATCTCAGCTGCGCAGCGCCTGTCTGTCTGTCTCCGGTGAGTGGCAGTTTCTAAAATATATTTGTGCTTTGGCAGAACAGAGATAATGACGAGCAGGATATCTCAATGCTGATTGACTTTCGCAAGACTGCGCTCTGCACATTTTAGGTCAAAGTTGAAATATTTCAACTAGTTGCAAATGAGGCAGTTTATTTGCTTTGTTCCAATTGCTTTTGTTTGCGTCTTTCGTGTAATTTGCGACCCCCCTCCCAACACCTTCCATTGAAATTTAGTTTCATCCGCAACCATTTGCAAATAATTTGCTTCACTTTTGGTGGACGTACCATAAGAGATAAATCGGGGAGATTTGGACGGGATGCTGAGCTAAAGGCAGCAGAACCTGTGAGGCCTGCCTTTTGTTTTGTTTGGGGCTCAGGCCCGTGGAGAGCTGTGCTTTGCCTCCCTCCCAAACTACCTGTCCTCCCTTCACCTTCCAGTCTGCTTCAGCTGCTTTCAGCACCGTGGACAGCGTCTCAAAAGAGCGTGCTTATTAGAGGCCTCAGGACAATGTCCTTTGTTTTGGTGCACAGCGTGTACCCTCCTTCTTTACAATAATGCCCCCACACTGACAGACCAACCAATTAGAGTGTAAAACAGAGGCACTACATCAAACACCGAACACAAATAGGAACGTGTTCCTGTGACAGGGAGTTACAGTAGAGCTCTGCGCCTGGAGTGTGCTTAATCAGATGTATTAGACTCTAAAGCAGCTGCTTTCCGATTCCAAGGGAAATGTAGTTACAGCAGCATGATTCGATGCTCTGGAGAATCCTCGCCAGCGCATGTACAGTGCCACGTGTGCTCCAGTGACCTAACTGTGCTCCCCCTCCACGCCCTCCCCCCAGGAGAAGTTTTGGCGCATACCGCGACTCATTTGCATTCTCGCAGCTCCCTGAATTCTTCTCCTCTTTTCCTGTGGCTTTGGATGCAAACAGCTGCTTAATGGTCATAGCTCTTCAGAGACAGGACATTGGGAAACGCAGAGGGGGTGGGCCAGGGTTCCTGCGTGTGCATGCACACGCATAGACACACAAATACACATACCCCAAACGCATTTACAAACACACCAGGTAAAGCCTGATTCAGCTACAGTTCTGAGAGTAAATGTGAACCATTTAGCAGATGTTTTTCTTCCCAAAAGTGACTTTTCACACTGAATTGAATATAACTACATTAGCAAACAAAACAAAGGCACACATGCATTACGCTGCAGCTGATGTGCAGAACAAGTGAGAGAAATACTTTGCTAAGCATGTCTGTAACAATACTATCGTTTGAAAAGCTATCCAGCACATGAGGAACGGGCTTCGTGTCTACATGTTCCAAGCAATGGGGAGTGTTTGTGAAAACCTGGTTGCCAAAGAGAAAGAAATGGGATTTGAGGCTTCACTTTTAGGGATGTAGAGAGGTATTTAAACCTTTCAACACAGACACACATCTTAAGTATAACTACATCACATTGCCTTCATCTCCACCCTCACTTGACTGCCTTCAGCAAAGGGCCCGTGGACACCCACAGACGGGTTGGGTTTCATGAGAAGCCAAAAGAAGGGATTTGGTGAAACACGAGACGAGGGAGAGAAGGTCATCGCCTCGACGTGTGTGAATGCGGAGCGCCGTCCTGGTTCTCTTCAGCGGGCAACCGCACGTCTTGACCTTTACGTCTCTGAGAGTACTCAAATGTCCTTTTTTTGACAAAAGCCCATTGTTGAGAGCAGGTCAGTGCGGCGCACGCGGGCACGAGCACACACAAAGCACCGGATCGATTGATTGACAGGTTTATTGAGCCACGAATCGTAGCTGTTTGGTCTCAAAAGCTATAGATGAAAAAAGAATATTAAAAGAATAATATAAAAGAATATTTGATCAAATCAACGAAAACAAACACTGTTCTGACTTAACTTGGTTGATAAAAGTAATAACTTGAAGATTAAGGGGAAGAACAATTTGTCAAACGAGAGATTGGTTCAGTGTGGCAAAAACATATAAGGATTTACGTGATTCTATGCAAATGAATGACATATTCAGTTTGGGTCTTCTTACAGGTTTAAGAAACTTTTATCAGCTTGAAGCTTCATGACTTTTCCAAATCTTATGAGAATGGCTTTTGTGCATCGGTGCTTTTGGTTGACAAAGACTGATGGTTCAATATTTGACTGGCTCTAAAGCGCCAACAGAATTTTTTTACACAACAAACATCATTGACTGGGTAATTACTTTTCGACAAAACCATATGAGAAATATAATATACAAAATAATATACAAAATATAGTTGTATGTTCTGTATTAACAATTCTAATTGTTCATTTTTATATATGCACCTTACAAAGCAGCGATGGCAATGATGCAATTCATCCGTGTGCTGTCAGGTGACAGACTATTAACTCCCAACAAGTGTGTTGGTGAGATTCATGGCCGCTGGATTGAGAATAAATCCTCCCTCTTTCCCTGTGATTGGCAAACAAGTTCCACACCTTGGGAGTGGGTTTAGCAAAGGCTCAAAAACAAAGCACCTTAAACTCCTGACCGCAGTCAAGCAGGGGTGCGTGACACAACATTAATTTTGCAGCTCTAATTGTTGTGACAAAACTGTCGGCTTCGGTGATGAATGCCAGCCTCCTGGTTTTCCGTCAGGTGGGGGGAAACACTTCCCTCAATGGGCCCAGCATCCCCTCCTTATGTCACGCACCAGAAAGCATTCACTGTAAAATAAGCCTTAAAGATGGGTGTGGTAAGAAAGTGCAAATACAAGCATACACAAATGCCCCTAATGAAAAGAGGAAAGAAAACATGCAAATACTGTAAAAGACACACCTTCACATATCTAGATTGAGAGCTGATAAAACACAGGGGACAGGACAGCTGTCACATGGAGACAAATCACCCTCTCAACATAACAGAAAAGGTGGCCCCGCGGAGAAGGCTGAGAACATGGAAACCTGGATAAATCACAAGGCCAAAGACACGGGAGGGAGAAAAGGATCTCACACGGCGATCAATGGCTTCTAATTTCTTTGTTTTCTGTTCGCTAAAGATGATAAAACCCTCCAGGGGAAAACAGACCTCGAACAAAGAGCATGCAAGCGAGCACGGCTGCATCAAACCTGCCAGTGGCCAGCGCACACAGCGTGGATCAACCTGGCGTACACATTTAGTTAAAGTTCCCACTCTGTTCTGTTCTGTTCACGTTTTGCGGACACAACTGAAGATGATGCACACTGATGATGCAAATTTGCTAAAATCTTGTAAGGAATCATGAGTGTATCTCCCGGTCCACAAGGGATTTGTCCACAAGGGATTTGCCGCAGAGCTCTACATGCCTCTGCCACGCAGATCAATAAACGCAAGCTATAGCAAAATGAATTGCTTGTGACAACGCAAAGGAAGACAACAGAACTTGTGAGAAGAGGAATTGGGACGAGGTGGGGAGGGGGGGGGGGGGGCATGTAAATATAGCATGGAGCTCATTGTCTGGCTGAATTGTGCATGCTCAAAACGGTCATTGTTTGTCAATCAGTCATTTCAATGTGAGCGGCCCGCTGAATGCACAATCTATTAATTTGTTTGCAGCAAACGCCCTTGAAATTCCTAAATCATATTAAAAAAAGAAATCTGGAAGAGAATACAATGTGTGCAAAAATCGAGAGAAAAGATGGGGCAGTGGGAGGAGACAAGAAAGGGGGGAACCAGTGAGTTTGGGGATTTCTGTTATTATGATGGATATATGGAGAGAATAAGGGCTCCCACAGGGGGAACGTGTAGAAATAGGATAGCGCCTCTCCCTTGACACCTCTCCCTCTCACCTCTCTCCAATCACGAGTCTGCCCTCTCCCTCTCATCGCGGCCCCTCTCTTATCACCTATGACTGCCCTCTTCCTCCTTCCTTCTGTACGTGTGCTGCTGCCTGAGACACCCTCGCCCAGCGTCCCTCCTCCCCCCTTCTTCCTCTGCGTCCATTTACTCATCCGCTACACCTACAGCCAACAAAGACAAAAGACCAGAGAAAACTCTGCACCCCTGTGGGTTTTCCTCTTCAGCACACCCAGCTGTAGAGGCTTTCCTTTTTTTTGGTCCCTTTACCCAGATGACACGCTTACACAGTACACTTTGAGTATTTTGCATTCATGTCGCCGTCACGATTCAACAAGTCGGAGCTGGTGGCCTAGGAGGGATGCTGACGGAGGCCTCTCAGAGCGCCGCTTCTGGTCCCGAGTGTCTCGAGCGCTCGACAAGCCAAACAGCGCCGACGGCACCAGGGCGCCGGTAGAAACAGTCCTCTGCACTATTCTTCTTTTAATTCTTCATTTATCTGCCATATCTATTGCTTACTCACTAATTTACCAACCTCTCCCCTCACCAGCCGCTCCCACACCTCCCCAAGCCTCTCCTCTTCGTCCTCCTCCCCGGAGAGGAGAAACCAGCAGCTGTCAGGGTCAGGCTGGCAGATGAATTCCAACTGACTTTGAAGGGCAGAGGAGCAGAGCAACTTTCTCCAGAGGAGAGGCCGGTCGTAACCACTGCACGCGCACCGAAAACAAGCATACAAACAGCGGCCAATAAATTCGGCCCTCTCCCCTACCCACACACACACAGTGTGCAGCTACACTTTGAATCAATACTTCATCTTAAGTCGGCCTACTGCCTCAAGGTGAAGGCGTGGAGGGGTGGATGTGTTGGTATGAAGGCATACATTTATTATGTATTATTTATTAATTATTAAATATCTCTCATCTCTCATTAAATGTTGGGGCAGGTGAAGCTCAACGAGCAGAAGTGGACAGGAACCATCTCGAGTCCTCTCAACTTTCCAAAGAAACGAGGAGTCAATTCCACCTCTGTGGCTCTATTTGCTGCTCTCGCTGGGTCCAGATGGGTCGATGACTCACTTTTCATCGTATCAATCATATCGGTTTGATATCTCTCCATCTTGTCTGTTGTCCGAGTCCTCCCTCTGTCACTGTCTCTTGCCATTCATCCATCACGCACAGGAGAGACCTCAGCCAAGCCAAGCCGATGTTTAATCAAGACGTTTACATCACTCTCAATTCTTTTTTCTGTCAATTTCTCTCAAATGGAGTCAATACCGAAGTCTAAATTGATTAACTTACAAAACTTTACATCATAAACAGGTCGATCTTGACTGAAATGGCCTTTCGGAGGAACTTTGAGTGCAGAGGTACCAAGAAATGAGGGAAATCATAGGTTGAGTGCACTGTGTGTTTTGTTTTCGAGAGCCCCACGTTTTATAATAAGTGCTACTCCAGGTAACACACTGCTTCCACTTAGTTGTTTGGCTTTGATACAGTAACACTTGAATATGCTCCAGCACTGGATTAATGATCTCTCCAGCTTATTAAGGTTACTTTGGTTTTCAGGTTGAAATAGCCGCTAGAAGTTACGTGCAGACCTATCACCAAACGCAGAAATCATAGGTTTAGTGCGTTTTGTGTATTCATATATACTCTCTGATGTCACACAGAGAGCGTGAAGACACATGAGAGTATAGAGACAGGACAGAAGCAGGATGCAACTTCATATTGAATCTCCTACACAAAATGATTACTTTCGCAGCTCTCTTCCTTCAATAGTTCAGGTAGTCACGTGATCCTGGCTCGCAGTCCGCCGAGCACAGGTTTTGTTTGGTTTCAGCTCGACTGAGAGCTTTTCATTCCGTCCCAAGAAAATCCAACCGAGTCGAACAGAACAACGCGCTCACATTGGAGTTTTTGCTAAGGTTTCGACATGCCATTTGTGAGGTGTTTGGCTTCCACAAACAAACAGACGATTCGCTCTCCTGGAATGTTTGTCATATTTACACAATGTGTTCTTATATTTGCATGTTTCTGTTTTGGGCTGAAGTCAAGATCGTGAAGCCTGACTGGTTTCGGTTGGCATATAAAATCGGCTTAAACAATGGCTGACAAAATGTAATTCACCTCTTAACGCTTGTGTAAGTGACAGCGTCTATGCTGCCCATTTGTGAGCGTGTGTGTGTGTGTGTGTGTGAGTGTGTGTGTTGGTCCTTTGAGTTCTGGCATGAAGATCAGAGGAAGCGTGCGTAGTTGTAGTTGTGTATGGGCACCTGATGGTGTGTATGTGTGTTTTTGAGAGAGAGACAGAGAGGGAGAGGATAGGCATGAAAGTGAGGTTCTGCTCTGAGACGTTTGATGTCGAAGAACACCGTCTTCTGTCTGTCTGCCAACAGCCAACCCTCTATCACCGTCCCAACACATGGCCTCTGCAACGTGTGTGTGTAAGTAGCCTGATTAGGTAGGGACTTGGCTATGTAACACTGCTACAGAAGTAGTTAGACTCATAACGTGCACATGCTGTGTCACAGTGTATATGTGTGGGCCACAGAACGCTAAATAGGATTTTGTCTTTAATCACATGACAGAGTGACAAGGGAAAGAAGTGTGAATGCATGTGAACGTGTCTGTGTGTGTGTGTGTGTGCGCAGGTGGGCGTATTGGAAAGGGTGAGTAGTCTCTAATTCCTCATACCTCTCATCCCACATCACCGATCTTTGGATGGGTCCTTAACATAGAGTCAAGCACACTTTTGGCTAATTGTTAACGGATGCATGTGCTGGTTTCTGTCTGCATGCATGTGAACAGTGTGTGCATGTGTGTTGGTTGTGCACAACCCTGTGTGTAATAGGATACTCCATAGCCTGATTCAAGCATGGCTGATGTTACTGACACGCTACTAGATTTAATTTATAAGTGGAACTTTGTTCCAAGTTATTTATGTAAGAGGTTTTTGCGATTTACAAGTGCAATCGAATCCACAATATGAGAATATCTTCTGTAACAAGGTTGTTCACCATTTCGGTGTTATATACTGTATGTGTACATCTCTATTTCGCCTCAGAAGGCGATGTGATGCTATTATGAGGAAAAAAAACTGAGACGATCCAGTAGACTTGTGAAGACCTAAAAAACGGAGGAACAAAAGCAATGAAGGAGAGAACGGAGAAGAAAGGCGGAAACAAAATCTGCTCAAAAAGTCAAACACTTCTCTTTAACTCACAGCCACAGAAACGCAAAAACCTAGGCGCGGAAAAATAGAACAAAAAAAGTCATCGAGACACTCGCATGTGTGCGCACAAATAAACCACATCCAGATATCGACAGAGCAAAAGGCTGCAAGATAAGGTGAATCCAAGCAGCAAAGACACATACAGATCTTTCTTTTGCACGCTCCTCGACATTTTCACTCTGATAGGGCCAGATATAGTATCTCTGCCTCCACACGGCTCACACACACACACACACACACACACACACACACACACACACACACACACACACACACACACACACAAACACTGTGCGAATGAATAGTTTAAGATCGAGGGGGAGGAGAGTCGTTCTGACGGAGGGAAGAAAAAAAGCAATAGACAGCGGTTAAAAAGCAACCAGGCGCTGGAAATGTCCCGTGGCAGCAGACAAAACAGTGCTGCTGCCACAGCGATCTGAGTACCTTAGGTTGGCTACATTGATGGGAAGAATTCACAGTGTATCCACCCCCCCACCCAATAAAAAGGTTTTAGATAGGTATGCAGAAGAGGAGAAGAATATGTGAGCTTGTGACGACATGAAAAGACTAAAAACTGTATTACACTAATTAGGTAAAGACATGTTTTTCTTTAAGCTTCTTGTTGCAAATATCCTTGTGCGTATACGTAGCAGTGTGTCGTCCCTCTCTGGATGGAAACAACAAAGACAATAGCAGCCTACCGAGCGGCGAGTGGTCAATGCATCTCTAATGAGTCCAGGGGGCTGGGTTGCATCCATTACACACAGAGGTGACTGGAACATACCAATATTGATCGGGGTGAATGGTTCTGACCCTGTCCATTGTCAGGCGGGGAGAAGTGGTGACTGGCGTATTGACTAAAAGTGTCAATATGATCAAAGCTGACCAGTGTGATTAGACTGCTTTGTTCAATGTCTACGTTCAATGTCTTATTCACATGATGAGGTTTTATACAAAGGATTTTCTCATCCTTTACAATAGGTACTGCTCTGGGAAACTAAGGGTCAATTAGGCTGTTTGGAATTTAGATAGTAACAGTATAGAATAGTGGGGAAAGTGTGGAAGTGTGGAAATTTGATTTGGGCGTTATCCCTAGCATGAGTATTCAACAGCAGCACAACATTTTGTGTTTTAATACAGTAAAATCTTGCTGAAAAAAGCCTTATGTACAGAATTCTTTCAATTCTAAAGCATCTCTGGTTGCTTCTACAAGCAGTCATGGTGCATGTTTACCAGGAGGCTTGAACAGGGTACGCCACCAATCTGCCTTTGCGGAGTTTCTACCAATTTATTAAAAAACCTTGATTGGCCCTGCAGCTGATGCCAGGCATCAGCTTGGGACTTCTGCACCTTATGCAGTGTCCTTGATGGCAGCGACTTGCTGCTGTCTGCCCTAAAATAGATGGTTTTGACTTATGACAAAGGGGACCAGTGGGAAGGGAGGCCAGAGAGGTCCAGGCTGACCCATTGATTAGGAATAAAGGTTCTCAGGCTGTCCTATTGATGGCAGCTATTGGGAGGGGTATGCCATGGAACTAAAGTGGACTGACCTTTCAACACGACATCTTTGAAAGAGAGAGACAAAGAGAAGCAAAAACACTTCTCATGCGGAGAAAACCAAAAGCCCAAACAGCTGATCAAGATACATAAAAACTTGTACCCCTCTGATTCCTCGGCTTGAGCTCCACTCCGTCAACTGATACTTGGCTTGGCCATGGAAGGCCTTTAGAAGAGGGAAGTTTGGGAGCAACTGAGATGCCAAGCCGTCTCCACAGTCGGTTATTGGAGAGCTGGAAGATGGAGTAAGCGGCGCGTCTGATGATTAGCCAGCTCTGAGTATTAAGTGTCGAAACAGGAGGACTAGCACAATCGGAGGTTGGAGACGCTAATATAGATTTATTCATCTATTATCTTTCCTCCCATTTGACTCCTTGCAAAACAAAGCCAGACTATTAAAACACGTATCGAGCGGAGAAGAAACACTTTTAACAGAAATATTGACATCAGTGCTGCCGCTTCTTTTTCTCCCAGCAGAATAATGGGGTTTTAACCACAATGCTCTTTTTTGCTTGGTATCTATACAGTGACTGAGAAAAGGGGTTGGCTTCATGAATGCACACAACTGCAGGTCATTAAATACAAAACATGAAGTATTCAGAATCTGGCCGGTCCATTCTCGCCACATTTCAAAACGCTAAATAAAAGCTAAAGACATTCAGACTCAATTTCTGTCTCATGTTTCCATGTGTTAAGTCAAAAGAGTCTGTAAAATATTCTTTTGAGTGGGTCTAAGATTAAAACCGTAACACTAATATATATAGATAACAAATAGAGACAACTCATCACGTCGCATAGGAGAACCTGCTTGTCACATTTAACTGCTCAGGCATTGAAGAGGTGGAAGAGGAAAAACAATGCATGTTAAAATGCTGCTTGCAAATTGACTCCTTTGTTGTGCTGCGGAATGGTGTTAAAGGGACAGCATACCTGTCCAGTTAGAGCTAATTACATACATTAGCTACTTAATGCTTAAACCGAGCTTCAGGGCGAACGAGCACGAGCAAGCTTGTTATTTTAAGAGTGAATCTTTAGAGCAGGAGTACGCCTTTAATCACAATTTAACAATGACATTTAGCCGGTGAGTGCACGTGTACGACACGTGCTAATGCAGACCTGGCACTGCAAGAGCTGTCTCTCTCTCTGACGAATGCACAAACAACACCGGCCAGCAGAGTCGTGCCGGCTGATGCCACGCAATCCCTCGCCGTGCTGTGCGGCGCCCCGCGGTGCTGCGCTCCATTCGTTGAGGCAGCATGAAGCACAAATCAATATGGATTAAAGCTCTGGGAGGAGCCACTGAGTCCTCTTCGTCCGCATGGGGAAGGAAAGTGTGTGCATCTGCTACGTCTTTTGAATCATAGAGAAAACCTGAGGAGCTGGGGATGAAGTGGGCACTGGCCACAGACATTGGACACATCAAGTTGAAACAGCACCTCAGTACACCTGCCACACCTAGACTGAGAGTCACGCTAGAGCGCACACACACACACACACACTCAGACAGTGTACAGCTGTTGGTGACCCCCCCCGGATGTTGTGTGCTCCCAATGGCGCTCTGCGGGAGGCCGCAGATTATCCCAGCACTCGCAGACATTCACAGAATGTTAATCCACAGCCATCTCTTCTAGATCTTTATCCCGATTGCTCCGCCTCCTTAGATCCCCTGTTTCTTAATCCGTCGCTTTCCATCCTCTCCTATTGCGATCCGCTAAAATCTCCCCCCCCCCCAAAATTCCCAGCTCCACCAGCTTTCTATCATCTGCTTTTAACCCCATCCTCTCCTCCCGCTCAAAGCTCTTGATCCCCGTTTCCTTGCTCGAAAGCGACAAGGCCTCATCCCCAAACCCTCTCATCCGTCCTGTCTGCGCTATCGGGCCCGGCCCTCGCTATCAGCCCCGCATTGATCTTCGCATCCCAGGGAAAACAAAACACCAATCAGCCTGTCATAATCACTCTGCTGGAAGAGGAAGCGCCAAGCGCCAAACACCAAACACCAAGCGCAGCTGCTGCACGTTGATGTATAGACAGTCGGGAAGGCTTTTCTTTATTTTTGAATGAACCGGATGTGTTCCGTTTTGAGAATATGGGTAAAAAAAAAGCTGGTACCATGAAGGTTTAATAACTATTCGGTTGATTCCATACTGTTAATGATGATACTGACTCTCATTTTTATTTGTATGCTGGAACAATAAATTGACAGCTGCTGCAACTGTTCCTTCTAAAAATGACACAAAACAACCTCTGAATGATATCTGGTACCTCGCAGCTTCGCTCCCCTATTCACTCACACTCATGAAAATTGCCTTGTACTCCTTGCAGATCTGTTTTTTTTTTACTACTTGTCCTGCAGGGTTTTTTTCTTGGGGAGAGTATGGCTGCTAACTTCACTAGAAAAAATTCAGTTTGTGATCCGTCAGCAGTATCCGGGCTTTTACTCCTGTCCCACTGTGCTTTGTTTTCATGCAAAACGGGGATGGGAAACTTTATGTCTTCACATACTTCAGCATCTTTCCACCGCGGGGGATCTGGTAGATGCAATGACTTCCCACCTGAAATGTTTGCTGTGGTGCATTTAGACGTAGCATTAACCACATATAGCGCTGTATGTTTCTCCCCATTTAAATTTACCCTTAAACGGCTTTAAAGTTTGACGAATCCCTTTTTCTTTGCACTGTCTGACACCGTCTGCTTGTCCCAGCAGATCATTCTGGCTGTGAAACACACAGAATAATCACATTCAAAATGCCCCTATTTCTGGCTACTTGGTGGCATCAATGGGAAACGTTTTGGGCCGTGCAATTTCAGTTAATTATGATGGACACGCCCACAAATCTGCTGGGGTGAAGGGGTTAACGCTTACTGATTAATTAATATATGAATCATTTAAACTGCTCACACTTGGGTCACATTCTTACTGTTTTTTACACACCATTAAACATTTGATATAAGCTCGATACTATTAACGCAAAAATCGTAAACAAAAGCCAAACAGCCTTATAAAACTCAGACCCCCCCCCAGACCATATTTCTAAAGATCAATAAGGTTGTCTGCTGCAGCTCAAGGTAACATATATCTTCAACACTTAATGATACATGTGGAGATAGAGTTTAGTGTGTTATGGCTGGTGGTATTCATCAGTTTTATAGCGTTCTATTCTGTATTGCTGGTTCTTGATTCTCCTCTCACAGCTCACTCATTATGGAACAATCCAAGAAACATAATAGATACATGATACGGGGATATGTGCAAGCAAAATGAGGCATCAGATATACATTATGAAGCTGATTTAAATTAGTGGGCGAAGTAAGTTGTGATTTAAGGCAAGGCTGTAAGAAATTAAAAAGGAATTTAAATTTTTTGATGGATATTGCACTTGGGATATGATTTGCTCAAGGAAAGATTACTTTTCCTTCATTCATTCAAAATTTAAATTCACTGGATTTAAAATGCAATTTTTAACCAACATTTTCCCTTGAACAAAAGCTCTATTAGACTGTAGATTTAGGTTTAGACATTTTGCTTAACTGTGCAGCCCTGGAATGAGATGATATTCATTCCCCGCCTGACAGGCTGCCAGCTGTCTGCTATATTTACAACCAAAGATCACCAAGACAGAACTTTTTGTCTTTCATCTATTTTGTATCAGTAGATCGCCGCTACCAGGCAACGTTCCGACAAGATCAACTCTTGGGAGATTCAAACATCTGCATTCTCACAGGCTCACGATGGTGTATTTCACGTAGAAACATATCAACCTCATGGTGACACATAAGGAAAAGCTCACGGGATGACCAAAGGTTTGGGGATTTACTGTCTGCTCAAAATGGATCTCTGTACTAAAGTCCTTGACAAATCATTTAAAAGATATCTTATCCCTGAACAGCGTGGTGGACCAACCAATGGGCCAACACTCTGGAATTGGAGCCATGTGGGGCTGAACTAAGGGTAAAAAATGTTTATTAAATAATTGTATTTAATGCATTTGTCTATGTATTTTCACAGTTTATTCTTGAGATGTATATGTGCAATATGTGTATTATTCCAATTGTTGTTGTTACGCCTAATAAAATACAAAATAAATGGTAGAATAAGCAGTTTGATCCTGTATTCTTCAGCATCAAAAAGCAAAACTCTGTTATGCCAGAAATCATCTACGTTACGTTTCAAACATGTACCAATTAAAATGGAAATATTACTGGACATTTGCACAGCGACATTGTAAGCGTAATCCCTGCAGAATTCAAAGTCAAAATGACGGCAGACGACAGCGGTGACATTGGAGGAATTTCTCCAAACTCAAATTTACTTCTGAAAAGGAGTTGACAGAGAGAGGGAGGTCTCGGGTAGCCTTAAATTGTCTGCTACAGGAAAAGTGTGTGTGTGTGTGTGTGTGTGTGTGTGTGTGTGCGCTGCGCACAAATGTGTATATGAGTAGATGATGGTGAGCTGTTCCAGTAATCACTGTTCTATCCACCTAACTCTGCACTATTGCCTATCTGCCAGTTGGAAGATTGATGACGGTGCAACCCGATGTCCTGCTCGCTCACTGCTGTCTGTCTGAATGTTTTGACCCGGTTGATACCTCAATAATTGTTCCATTATATGCTGCAATAAACCTTTTGATTAAGATTTTGATTAAGGTCAGTTGATGACTTTTGATTAAAGGATGTATAAGTGTCTTTCATTTTCAATTAATAAAAAAAAAGATACACATATACAGACTGGCCTTAGTTCTAGAAAGAACTTATTATTTCTTTATTATAACGCGGATAATAAATTGAGTAAGGCTGTGGTGTCGGCCAGGAAGTTCTTGTTGGAAATTGATTGCTGCTGAAAGTTCAAATATACCAATAAATGAAATACTGCTTTAATAAGCGTTGGTCGGAGAACAGTCAGGCTTTGGTTATTTATAGCACTGTATCTTCTCCATCAGCATTAGTGATGGATTGTCAGTTTCCTTTTCTCTGACACAACTTAGCTCTAAAAGCTTTCCCTTAAAGGACTTCCCATATTGAGAGAAATTGGTCAGAATACAGTCTCCTTTAGGGGGTTATCCTTCCAAGTATTTGCATACTGTGCTGGATGGCAAATCAAATATTTTTCGAGACTTTAATTTCTAATAAAGTCGTGAGTATTTACTCACCAGAAACAGCAAATAGCAGACTTCCGACATGTTTCCACAGACAGAAAGTAATAAAATAAGGCATATTAAGGGAAATTAACATTAATAAATACCAGCTGTGACAATTTAGCCTCATACAGGTACTCTTCTAATTTAACAACGAGAGCAGCGTCTGAATTTAAATTAACAGCAATTTAATTTAAAAGTGTCAAGTTTAAAATGTAGAACAATTAAAGCTTATTAACGCCGCAGCAGAATAACGGCTAACGGCCAATGGACCTTCAAACTTAGAATATAATACGGCCCACAGACACTAAAACCTTGATTTTTTTCTAAAAAGGAGCAAACTGGTTGTGCCGTCTGTTATTTACGTATTTACTACTGCTCCTCAATGAACATTTGAAATACAAAGTATTACATTATCTAAATAATCAATGAAATAATACGTAAAATGCTTGATTAATGCTTGATTCCTTGAATTACACACAGTCTCTATCTATACAGTATATATATAGTATATATATATATATATATATATATATATATATATATATATATATATATATATATATATATATATATATATATATATATATATATATATATATATATATATATATATATATACACACACACACAAATGTTCCATCTACAGTATATATCCTGTATGTGACTTCACCTCCTGTAATCATGCTTGCCTGCGCGCTTTAAGAAGATTAACCTTTGCATGATTCCTGGTGCAGAGTGCTCTGTTATCTCCTCAGCTCTTTGCTCAATGTCTTACTATTCCCTCTGAGGTTGTGACCTAGAGTGTTACATCTAACATGTTCCTAATTTGCCTGAGGAAATCCTATCACAAAAGCCATATGGCGTTAAAAAATAACCTTCACCTTGGTTTATTTCCCTTCCGTCCTCCACACAGTCGAGTCTCTCTCACTCATTGAACTGATGGAAACAGATGAAAACTCCACAGCCCAATAACACAGACATTAATACTGATTTGCGCTCGCAGAGACAAACAATCTCTGACACGCCACAAAACTACGGCTTGGTTTCCGGTAGCGGAGGAGGGATGCAAAATAACTCACCCTCTGGGAAATTTTCTCTGTTCAAGTGCAAAGAGATTAACCAGTTGGACGTGCGCTAACGAACGGGAGATCATAATGAGAGGAGCTCGTAAATGCAGATGAGGCACGTGAAAGAGAACAACGAACGGCTTCTATTGGAGGAAACAAGAGCAATGGACAGAAAGCAATTACTCCACTATACTTGTTCTCCACCTAACGCAACTGAACAACGGGCTGAAGAAAACGTTTCATTACAGCAATTACAGTAACACGCGCAATCCCACTTTAAAAAAGAGAAGAGAGAGCCTTTGAACCGACTGCGGGGTAATGTTACACTCCCAGCTGGAGCCCAGTTTGAATCTACTACAATTGTGTGCAACAGCCTCTTCGATTAAAAAACAACAAAAAAAACCCATCAACGTATAGACAACACAGCACATCACGCACAGACAAAGGCAGCAGAGGGCACAGGAGCACATCAAACACAATCACACAGGAGCAGATGGGCCTAAGGTGGCCCGAGTAATCCTGGGAGACGCCGCAGTCAGACATGACTTACTGATTACATAGTCCCCAAACGGGTCCTGATCCTCCTCCTCATCATCATCTAGGTAAGCTGCGGGGGAAGGAGGTGGGAGGAAAGAAAGATGCAAAAAACAGACACAAAAAAGAGGTTATGACAGAAAGAAGGCGTGAGTTTGAGAGTCAAAAAAACTGGACGAGATGTAAATGTCAAACTCAAAGCGGAGACAATGGTACATATGGTATGAATGGTGGTATGAATAAATGAATAAATAATAACTAGTAACACATAGTGAAGTAAATAAATAGTAAAAGTGACTGCTGCCCCCCCCCCCCCCCTCTCGATCTGATAACCTCCAGCTTTCATTCGGAGGCAAAGCACCGACCATTAAACTACTAAACTAGTTTCAGGGACATGCAGAGGAAAATATAATCATTCATAATTGGCTGGAGAATTCTCAATTTGCTCTGAGTGGCCATGGCTCTCTCTCTCTCCGGTCTGAAGGCGGTATCAGAGGCCATTACAGCTCACTAAATCTCCCATTAGGGCGGCAGCACGATCGTCAGCAAGTTGCAAATCCAACGCAAACGATATTTCCCTGCTGCTGTAACATTCTCTGACCTGATAATAAGTATGGACGGCCCTGACCGCCTTCTTACAATAACAACGTTTCTCTTTTTTTGTCCAGTGCCGTCCTTGCGAGCTGTGTGATAATCCCTCCTTCATCTCTCCCTTTCCATTTATTCTTCACGTGTTTCTCTTGTTCTTCTTCTCCTCCCTCCATCACTCCAGGCTCGACTCTTTAATGTGAGTTAGCATCCATCTAGTGTGATCAATAACCCAGGGCTTTTATTAAACACGGCTCTTATGCATCTCTGTGTGTGTGTGTGTGTGTGTGTGCGCACCTCCTTCCCTCCGTGTGTCTGTCTTTGTGCGTGTCCTCACTTCTCATCCACCAACATCAGCGCATCTTTGCGTGAACACGTGTGAGTTTAGTATGTTCAACGAACAAATCTTTATTGATCATGAGTGCGGGGTGCTTTACAGACTATAGGCTAAGCCCAAATACTTAGGAATACACGGCACGTACACCTGTGTGTGTGTGTGTGTGTGTGTGTGTGTTCACCACTACTTTGCTCATTCCAGCATTTGAGCTTTCACTGCATGGACCAAAAGTCCTTGAACCAGGGGGTGAAGTGTGGAGGCGTACATGCGCGCAGACGCACGCGCACACTCACAGTGGTGTGTGTTTGTGAAAGCGAGCTGTCAGTGCTGCTCTCACACACCATTCATCACAAGCTACTAATTCTGTTAGACCATTGTCGAGCCTTTCGCACCCCACGTTGCTCTCTGAAAACTCAATCAGAGGCTAATGCCCCGAACCCTCCTGACACTCAGGCGCGTGCACACGCACGAAAGCTCCCGCTCTCAGTTCCTTACTCACACGCGCATTTACAGAGACCCTGAGGGGACGCCGAGGTCCTTGGGGACCCCGCCGGTCCACATCTGTAAGCTTGGATTTGATTGACAGGACCTGCACGGGCCGAGTTACTGGTACTGCGAGAGAAAAAGGAATGAGGCTCATGTAACATGCATTTACGCGAGTACGGAGCCCATTTTAATTCTAAATTTTAAATGATCATGATTAAACATAATCTTAATTCACCTTGATTGCAAGACAACGCTGTGACACGTTCCTGAAAGCAGCAACGCATCAGCTGAGGTGAGCGTGGTTGATTTTGTTTGATTTATGGCGGTATATAAATAAAAAACTTAAAAAAAGAATACGGATGACAGCACGGGTGCAGACACTCTGCCACCTGTGCTCGCAGATTTGATTAGTTAATCAGGAATCACTTTGCCCAACGCGACTTTTATAAAGCATAATTACAGCTCCAGCTACTCAAACATTTCGTTGACTGCAGATGTTTTAAGGGACATTTGAAAAAGTTGTTTTGCTTTGTTAAAAAAAAGAAGAATAATTAACATAAATTTTAAGAAACATAAACCAGCTTCTAAGAACAAAGAAAATCTCCAATAAAAGATAAGGAGGTAGTGAAGGGAACCGGTTGCCTAGACAGTGTGCAGGGTTCAGCAGAAAGGCCAGACTAAATTTAGCTCCACCTTTTCATTCTCTAATTACCAGATTAATACATCCTGTCACATACGTCACAATACCGCCCAATGATTTATTATCCAGTAGGCCAGATGGAGAGATTGAGCCGGAGAAGGGAAGGAGTAGAGGAGACGTGCAGATAGGCGGGCATCTGTGTTTGGGCGGGGCCAGTGCAGAGTAAAGCCAAGATGTATTGATGGGAAATGGATGGAAGACGTTGAATTAGATCCCGACCTGATTCCAAAACAGGGTGCTCCTTAACAAGCAGGACACTCACACGGAGGCCTACGGACCACGCACTCACACACGTGTGTAGAGCACCGGACTATGGATTGTGGCCATAAAATCCGCCCTGGGCTTCAGGCTGAAATCAATGTCAAAGCCTGATCTTATTTCATCTAATGCATGTTTTAATCATCCTCCCCCTTGATCAATGCAGTTTGGATGCAGTCATCACGCACTGCTGTGGGAATTTACAAGCGCTCCTGTTCTCCGGCCTGTGTTTCCAGACGGACTTTTTACGATGCGGTGCACAGCGTGACAGTAAATCTCCTCCTCCACTTTGCCAGGATGAAATCTCCCATCGCCGCTCTGCGCGCCCGCATTTGTTTGTCTCACTGTGCTGCTTGTGCAAATGAAAACTTGGATTGGTGCTGCCAAGTCGACGTTCTAGTCTCTTTATTTTAATAGTGTCTGGAAGGGGCAATAAAAGCAAAGTGTCTTTATTCAATACTTGACAATAAAGCTGGATGAAGGGAAGAAATCCCTGAGTTGCATTTAGGAAACTAATTTAACAGGCTTTACATACTTGTCGGTAATTGGAATTTAGCAGTAAATGAAAAAAAAAAAACAATGAAAAAATAATCACAGCGTTTATTTTAGAAACTAATTTAACAGGTGCCAGAGGTCTGCAGAAGAAAGCAGACCACCCACACTTCTGCAAGGACTAGAAGTTTTATTAAAAGTGTTCTCAACCTTTGAAAGTCAATCTATGTGTTAGCTCATATGTGTGAGTGTTATTGGTCACCCATGTTTAGGGGTTTTTCTACTACGTTGCCTATTGGCAACGTAGTAGAATTTCCCCAAATTATGAAAAGTTAGTATTAGATAATGGCTAAAGATATATTTTTCTAGACCTCTTAACTCGTTGAACCGGTTTATACATGTTTGAAGAACTTCTGAGCCTGAATTCTCCACTTTACTAGCACTTATTATACTACTACTTATTATAAGCACATTCATATACATTGAAATAAGTAGCCGACTGGGGATGTTTCATGGAGATATCTATCACTTTAAAATGTTAATGCATCTATCTGGGCTTAAAGATTCAAAATAATCTGATGATAGTAATGTGATAACAACGGGACCGTCTCCATGACAACTACGCAAACTCCATCCACTGATGAATATATCGATTTATCAAAATCTTAATATATACCATATTCTTCTTGAAGATGACCTCTGCTGAGTTGGGATACTTGGATTTGTGGCACCTGCTCACAGACGGTTTACCAGTTCCTGACTCAGCGGTCTTCTTCTCAGCCACCATAATTTGTGAAAAATGGCTGGCCAATGCTCAGGGGGTTTGATCTTTAAGTTGTCCTCCGTATGCCGTGATCCTCTGCCTTCCAATGTCAGAGTGCTTGCTTGTGAGACAGTATTTGGACGTTGGGTGTAGAAGGTTGGCTTAGTCTTACTAACATGGCCCTATCGTCCAAACCTGCAGCTCGGGCTGTCACGGTATCACATTTGTGCTGTGCACCAACACTATTTACAATAAACGATATTATTGCAATTTTCAGACCATTTTATACCACGGATAACATAATGACAATATTATAGCATAGTTATACAACTACGCTCTTTCAAAGAACAAAGAAGGTTTTAATCAGAATAGTTAGAATTGGAATGTGAAAAATGTATCCTAAATAAATAATAAGTGCGAAGGACACGGAGCAGTGGAAGCATCGAGCTCGGTGCGGTGCGGTAGGGTTCGGCGGTCCGGCGCCCTGCGTACTACCGACAGTAGTTCAGGTTGAAAGACGGGCGGATGGTAGTTGTTTTAAGTAACATTTTTGCTTAGTTGTGTCGCCTGTTTTCCGCCTGCAATTTTAGACAATGAAATCAGACAAGAGGACGGCGCGATCAAATTCAATGTTTGTGACGTTGATTTATATGTAAAATGAATATCGCACAACCAAAAATCATTGCACTCATTTTCCTACATTGTGCGATAAGTCTATATATTGCATATTGCAATTCTTCTCCATGTTGCAGCTAGGGTAGACTGAGAGAGACGATCATGTCTTTCGCTGACCTTGGTTTCCTCCCTCGCTCTGAGGCTTAATTTCAGTTGGGAACAGAACTGCAAAACCTGAAAGCTGTAATGGCTGACTGCCTACCTGTTGAGAAGTCCAATCTAATAGTGTTGGCTGTGCTCTGTAACCGATCCCAAGTGAAAAGGGATCATCCACCAGAAGTCTGCCTACATGAAAAGCGTCTTGTGTGGACTTTTCTAAGATTAAGGCCTATTTGGCGGTTATATCGGTCTGTCACGTTGGCTTTGACAGGTTGACGCCCGTTGAAGGCAGCCGGTTGGATCATCGCCGCACTTTGTGTTTGGGTGTTAGTTGGGATGTGACCGATCCTTCCGTGGCTCATTCGTTCCTTTCGACAAGCGGGCGCTCTGTGGGACTTGAATACGTGTCACAAGCTAAAGGTGTTGCACCAAGTTCATGGAATGAGGGGACGAATGTCACAAATCGTGACATGAGTTCTATAAGTTCTGTTCACCTGCAGGCGAGTATTGTGGTACAACACCCGGCACGACACCCGTTGCACAGCTGGGCTCGGTGGAGAGCGGGGGCCTCACATACGTCACCACGGGTCCTCTGATTTGATAGGTGTGAATCGAGTTCTCTGTGCCTCATTCCTCTCCTTCACAGAATGTTTAAGACTCCCCATTTTGAACGTTTAGCATTACTTGCCTCCTGCCTTTGGGACGTTGGGCTTGTTATACCTTGATTATCAACAATTAATTACAAAAAAATGCTCTTTGACTTTGTTCTAAATTTCTCTCCTTCCATCGGTTGCATGAACACACACTGATATTTAAATAGAGCAGCATGGCACCATGTACATATAGACAGTGTATATATCCATGTTCTACTAACAGAAACATGAAGGAGTATTCAAAGTTCTCTGAGTACTAAAAGTGTATTAGTAGTGCTAATTGTGTTGAGACTAGCAAAGGCACCAGGCACCATGACAGACGAACACTATCCATCTGAAAGATCACACTCTTTAATCTGTTATTGACTACTGTCGACAAACAACAACTGTACCGCGGTGAGGCAACCCGATTTATGAAATTCCCTCTAATTTTTAAAAAGTTTTGGAGTCTCTGTGTATTTAATGGATTATTGTTATTTTTGTAATTATTATTATTATTGATAGAAATGAGGCCAAATAAATTGTTGATTTAATCCGGCGAAACACACACACACACACACACACACACACACATACACAGATATAATAGTCTTTTCCATAAGGTTAGTGATATCTGTCACCATTTCTCTGCGGGGGTTTCTATTTTGGTCGAGTAATCTGCGGGTAGGGTGCACGTCCACACTCATCCACATGCACACCTTCGCCCTGGAGGGGAACCCTAGACCCTTAAACCGACACCTGTCAGTCACGCCGGCAAGCCGCACTGACAGGAGCGTAACGAGAGACGGTGCAGGGCGCAGCGGGAGCGCAGAGCAGACAGAGGAGAAAGCTTGAAATGAAGAAGACGCAAGGCGGGAGAGGAGGTAGATGAAGAGGATAAGGAGAACCAAGTGGAGGTGAGACTTCTGAGGCTCGTTAAGAGATGCGGCGAGATGAGAGCTCCGCCGCGCGCCGTTTGGTGTTTTTAGCACGTCACCGTCTTTTTGATTTGTTAGCATGTGTTTATGATGTTGTTTCTCTGTCTGCTTCTATTAATCGCTATTATTAGCCACTCAGATCCCCCCCCTGCTGTTTTGACACTCCCGTTGCTCCTGTTTCACACTTCCTCGCACACAAGCAGGGGTCCCGAAGACAGACAGAGTAGCACTATAGAGAGACAGTGACAGCAATGTACACGCTTGTGACTTAGTCATATGGGCGGCTCGGGTCCAGTGGGAGTGCAATCTTTTCCTCAGGGTGACGTGTTTTCGGTATCAGATGTTCTGTTTGCAGGAGCGAAGGGTGAGTTTTTTTTCCTCATTCAGAGCGGCTAAAAAAATATTGACTTGATCTGACGCGCTCACACGCGCGGCCCTTTTATCAGGCCGCCACGCTGCCTCTGATCTCACCGCGCTGGCATGGACGGCAACACAGACGGGCCTGATCTAAATCTCCGGTGTAAAACGAGGGACAATCCCGAGAGGTGGGAGCCAGCAGTTCCTCCCAAGGCTTCAGTATAGAAGGCAAAAATTGCATTTAGCTGAATCGAGCAATGTTCTGCAATGTGAATGAATGAAGACGACTGGATGTTTGGATCCTGTCTGAGCACAGAAAAATGTTTTCTCGGAAAGTGAAGACGGAACTTTTTGATCTTGTCGACTATCTTCACTCGGTGAGATCATACTGCAGGCGAACCATTATCACAATATTTCTCCGTGGATTAAGAAGCTAATTTCACGAGGTCTGGAAAATGCCAGCGACAGAGTTCTCAATGGCGTCCTTCTGGCCCTGAGACAGACAGAGTGAGAGCGGCGGCGGCGGCTGATATCTGCCGCGGCGAGATTAGCTCGGTAATTAACCACAAAGCAATTATCCGGCTGCGAGATGAGAGGCGCGTCTCAGGGAAGGTGTTTCTTGACGTGTTTAATAGGTGTTGAGTAGTTCTGCTCAGCTGACAATAAGTTGTTTCTGATTCGGAGGCCGCGGTCCAATGGAGGTAGATCCACAGTCGATGCGTGTTTCCGCCGAGAACTCAATTAATTAGGACTGTTGCTTTTCCTTCCTTCCACTTTTCATTAACCTCCGCTGACACCTCGGCGAAGCATCCGCGCAGGTTTACGACGGCGCCGAGATTAATGAGGAAATGGGAAGTTGGCAATAAACAAAGTTGCCAGGGAAAGGAAAGCCACTCTGGGAACATCATACTTGAGCAACGATTCAAAGGTGTCTTTTCTCTGACTGCATCTCAGTGTTGGATCATGGGAGATGGTGGTATGGCAGGGCAGCTGTGAGATCTCAGCAGATATGTGCTATAAGGGTGGAGGAGAGGGCTAAGTGCTGTTGAATTGATATAATGATGGCTTTTAGGCTTCGGCGGGGTCCAACCACTGTTGTTCAGATCAGAAACAGAACCAATCAGTGAAACCGTTGGTCCTAAGAATATCGGCAAACCTTATACAGGTTTGTACAACCTTATACTGCAACGATATACAGTATATTTTCGCTTACCATCCCTTCAGAAGTTCCTCCTTGATTTGTTCTCTCTGCGGCACGTCTTTCTTACTCACTTTCACCCTAACGGAGTATGTGTTTCGATACGAGAGCCCTTTGTCCTACCTGACTCGTCGTCCGACTTGTTCTCATTCTCAGAGTCGGTGAGGGTGAGGGCGGAGTTCTCTCGGCTGGACACTCCTGAGCTTCGGCGGGACTTTACCCGTCCCTGTCCGGCCCACAGCTGGATGGCTCGCTCGGGGGACAGCGGCCCCTCTTGGTCCGAGTCAACGTCAGAGCCGGCGCTGAGGGAGTAACCCCTCTGGAGGAGGCCCAGGTCGGGACAGTAGGGGGCGGCGGCGGGGTGCGGCGGGGGAGGCGGCTCGCATACACCCAGCTCAGCCAATGTGAAGTTGCCCCCTGCGAGGGAGAGAGTGAAGTTACACAGGTGGGGAGTGGGTAAAAAAAAATAGAAGCAGTAAATGGAGAACATCCACACAAACAAATGCTCCCACAAGCAAAACACACACACACGCACACACATATCTAGCAAACCAACCCAGAATCACACGCAGAGAAGCACACTAATTATAAAACTACGGAGGCGGAGGATGAAAATTGGTCTTTGTTATTGCACGCGGGAGGGGGAGAGATGACGAGAGATGACACAGCATGAATCAGACACAAAGTAGCTGCTGGAAGGAGCATGTACCGGCCCCCAGGCCTTCTACAGAAGGCCCGCCTCCCTTGCTTTACTGCCCAGCATTGGCATTCATGAGGGGGAGATGTGAGATCAAAGAGCTGCTTTGCTGCCTCCTTGGTTCGATCACCTCCCCACCCAGCTGCCATTCCTCGCCGGGCCCCAGGACTCCCTGGAGGCTCTGCGGGTCTGCTGCAGTGGCGGCCCTAACGCGCTCCCCCTCAAGACAAACCGACTTGTCACTTCCAAAATAAATATATAAAATTATCCAAATTAAAGCACATCAAAGGAGATCAATAAACAGTGCTGCAGCCCAATTAAATCCAAGCTGAGGAAAAAGCAATTAAGGAGAAAAGGCATGCTCAACCAATTTATTTTCTATACTAATTAAAGGAGTATACTGGATACAATCGCTCACCATCAGCTGTTGGGGTAAAGGGAGCGGGGAAAAAACAGTTGTGATTCACTTCATTAGCAGTGTGGAGGAGGGAGGGGCGAGGGAAGGGCGAGCTAAGAGACGGCAGAGTTGTGGCCGCACACTCGAGTCGGGAATCACGCAGCTGTGTGGCTGGGTTAACCCTGACTCATCAGGCGTACGGACGCAATCAAACAGAGAGAGAGAGAGAGAGAGAGAGAGAGAGAGAGAGAGAGAGAGAGAGAGAAATGGATGAGGGGAAGTGGAAAAGCAGATGAAAATTGTCTGCTAGA
Source organism: Apeltes quadracus (assembly GCA_021346845.1). Lineage (NCBI taxonomy): Eukaryota > Metazoa > Chordata > Actinopteri > Perciformes > Gasterosteidae > Apeltes > Apeltes quadracus. Next base: position 13,431,096 of record CM037920.1, on the reverse strand, counting down.
ACTTCACGACTCCTCTTCACAGAGAGCTTTGGGGACAGTAGCGAGGAGAAGGAGGGCCTGGAGGAAAGTTAGCCCCAGGGGAAGTGGAGAACAGATGGGCTGGACTGGAGAAGAAGAGGCGCGGAAGAGGCTCCACAGGTGGATTTAGCTTCTAGGCTAACGCTCGCTAAGGAGCCGAGCAGCTACGGAGGAATCTGAGCGCTGCAAGGCATCGGAGTGGGGGAGAGCGGGTTATTACCATTCCTTGTCCTCTTCGCTTCTTTGTCCTTTTCTCTTACTTATCACAAAGGAGCACAAAGGGAAACCTCTTTACGATGCGCAACACAAGGGACTATGACAACGTGTTGATGTTCAACACTACAGGACTACTGTATCTAGCTCTAGTAACGAACCCATACCTGAGATGAAGTATCGAAGGAGGAGGGGCGAGAACTCCAGCAGGCCTGAGAGAACAGAGCACATGGGTTTCTTACCATCAGCGAGCAAATCACCCCGACGCCCAATTGTTGCTCGGGAGGGTGTCTGCTCCACAATCACGGTACCGATTATGCAAATCGTCTCGTCCAACTACAATGACAATAATTGGGACGCAATGCACATCCTCTAGTCTAAACAAACACTACGTGGAAGCAGTTGCACAACATCAAATGGGAGTGTGTGTGTGTCTCCTCATATCTAATGTTACATCCCACATGCCACCGCAACGTACAATTAACATGCCATAACCAGTTATTATTTATGCAAACTCTGATCCCTCCTCATCACCAAGAGTGGTGGGCGCAGCCAATCTGCACGCTCCCGAAGAGCGAGCGATTGATCGGCTCGACAGCTTGAAGCGGACGTGAAAATCTTTCCTAGTTATTCAAAACCAATCGCATGCATGGTGCTATGACGTGATGATGTGGCGGCAAAACAAGGCGCTGCAATGCTCTTCTCTCGGTGCCTCTCTTGGGCTTATGATGCACGTTAATGCCTGTTCCTGGGCCCTGAGCAGCTTCCGCAGCTGCCTCGGGCCGCGAGCATCTGCGTCTGTTCCTTGCGCACACGCCAACGTGTGTGTTTGTCTGTCAGACGATCTGTGCATTTAACACAAACTAAATCGACTGGGCTACGAGGCCGAGAAGCAGCGCAGTGTAGAATGAAGGAGCACAAAACAAAAAGAAGTTTCAGCTGAATCGAATGCAAACAAAAGTAAATATTAATTGATAAGAAAACAAAATACTCTATGGAACCCTTGAGTGTTTTTCCCACTACAGCAAAGGGAACCGCTGAAGGAAAAACCAAGGCAGTAATACTGTGTGCGTGTGTGTGTGTGTATGTGATTAAAAGAGAGAGAGAATAGGCAAAGTAACACGCACAACACGACAGAATGCCATTTCTAGCCTGCATGGAAAGAACAGGATGGGACTCAATCAGCGTACGCTGAATCAAATTCAAATTCAAATAAAATGGGGCTCTATTAAGAAAAAATTGAACAGAAGGCTAACTAACAAGTGAGGAAAAGCCACTAACCCCGGCCAACCCACAAGTCCTCCAGGCAGAAGACGCAGTTTTTGCCCCGTGCCCTCTAGATCGACACATGGAGGCGATTTCTAGTCTGACTGAATCAATGCAGCACTTTGCAAAAGTTAGGGGACCTTCGTTATCAAAGAATTATAAACCCACAGCTGAGGTGCGGGAACGTTTTCTGTTCAATGCCGAGAGAAACCCAGCTTGACTGTCATTGGGTAAGATGAAAGCGGTCCGAAGGGGTTGTGCTGAACATCTGGAACAACTGATGCGCTGTTTAGGAGTCTCCAACAGTGCATTTTACATTCATAGCGGTCTCTAAAGTTTATTGCCTTTTTCTAAAGGCAACAACCTCCAGACAATAGTCAATGTTAAATAGCGCCACTGGTTTACAAAGACCTGTCATTTGATTTAGATTTCCTGTACCTGCCGTGCGTCATCATTTAGAGTGTTGAGGCGCTGCACGTGTCTTTGAAAAATATAAATAAAAGTGACGCTGGTGAGAGAGAAGCATCTCGTTGGGAATGGCATTTGCAGTGATCCATTAAAACCACATGTACTTCCTTCCTCATTCCGGATGTGCACGTGGGAGCGAAACCAACGTGCGCCACGTCACGGCCTGTGTGCTCCTGTGGACGGGAATGAGCATTGGTAGGCATCGAGACAGCTTTGTGGGATACGGGGGGCTATCATTAAAAAATCATTTGTGCTTGTTAGCAGTCTGACAGGCAAAGTATGGGCAGCAGGTCTCTGCACTATGCCGGTTGCCTTTCCCTCACCCCAGCGTGTAGTTCTCTACAGGATATAAAACAGGCAGAAGGTGTGCAATTATGTTGCTTTTCCCAGATGCGATAGTTTGCTCTGCGCGCCACCCTTGGACATGCCATTTTGAGCTTTTGAGCAAACGGCAGCTCCAAACAAATTCTGATTTGCCCTAAAGTGCTGAACTAGTGAACTGATTTTGCTCCCGGGTGGAGGACGCATCAAAATCAGGGAACACACGCCTCTGTGCCCGGCAGGTTCCCCGGCAGTCCATCTGAAATTACTGTTGATAACAGTAAAAGCCCTATTTTCTGTGTCACTGTGAAGAACGTGCTGAAATGCGTAGCTAACAGAAGCCAAAATGTGTTATTTAAAAAGAAAAAATCCATTTTCATTTGCACCCAATTCAGAAGTCATCTCCACAGCACTTTAGTATCCCTGAAGAAATGAATTTCTCTTTTGTGTTTTCCTTTCTGTGAATTACTAAAAAATAAATATACATATATATATATATATGAATTCCTTCCTAATAATGAAGATCCTAAAACTGAAGCAATGTTTCGACAGACGTGGGAGAAAGAAAGATTCAGGGAAATGATTAAAATGCCAAAGTAGAAACAATATTGTAGTTTGGAACTTTCAGGGCTCGCCGATCTCCGTTACTACTGTTCTACTGTTCTCCTCATTTTCACTGAGCACAAGATGAAATGCCCAAAGAAATATAATTACGCTTCTTGGTGCACCATTAAAAAGATACAGAACAGCGATAGAGATATGAATTGTAAAACTGAAGACATGATGGAAGTAATAGATTCTTTTATTCAAATAAACTGTCTTCACTATTTCCAAACTCTCTGCCCTCTCAGGAAAATGAAACAAAATCCCAAATGCTATAAATCTACGTAAAATGTAAAAACGTAAAATGTACAGGACACTCGTTACTTTAATCATTTAGAATTGAAAAACTAAATTACAAACTTTGGAAAGGACGTCGCTCGACATTACAGATATAGTGGCAAGCTCTAAACTCATCAGAGACTACAGTACAGATGGCCGTCCTCTCCGTCGTCATGTCCCACACACACACACACACACATTCTCCTCTCACTCTCACTGCCACTATTCATCCTCCACCAGACACTTGTACATCTCTGCCCATGCTTATGTAAATCAAGAGCCATCCTCTTTGTGTAGATACGTGTAGATTCTATAAGGGAGAATTGTGTAAATACATGCAGAATGGGTCGGGGAGACGGTGGCTGGAGCTTCGAGAAAACATTGTGAAATTTGAAAGACAGCGGCCATTGAATTCATTTTCCGTTGAAGCAATGAAGGACAAACCACAGACTACACTGTGGGGAAGCGAGACCAATGTGCTTCCTCTTCAGCTGAAAAGAGAACAAAACAAAACTCGGGTTCACGCAAAGGTCAAGGTGGAAGGTCACGGTTGTGTGAAGCCTGAGACCGAGAGTGGATTTTATGGGGTTGTTTTGCAGTATTAATGATCACACACACTGTTATTACCACACACACACACACACACACACATCCCAGCGGGGAATACTAAGAAATGTTTTTCCAAATCAGGGTTTCCATGGTGATGAGGTTTTTGTTATAGTCACAAATTACTCTCTCTTTAACTATTTTATATATCTTGAATGGATAATATTTCAAAAAATAATTGTAATATTAGTGTTTTATTTAAGCAGAGGATTTTCAAAATGAATATTCTTGTCAATATATAATGTCTCTAATTCATATGGTTCTGTTGGGCCTGTTAGTTACAACAACAAAAATGATTAAAATAATTATAAAAAGACTGTTTTCTCTCTCTCTCTCTCTCTCTCTCTCTCTCTCTCTCTCTCTCTCTCTCTCTCTCTCTCTCTCTCTAATCATCATGTAAGCCCTTATTTGTAACATAAAAGGCTTCACATGAATTACTGTAGAAGTCTTTCTTTTGTCGTTGGCTAAACGTCTTATCTCAGTCATCACTCTCATGACCATCAGATAGACGGCTTCATCTCTCAAAAGGGAGATTATTCATCACTCCTCTTTGCTGGGATTAAAAACAAAGTGGTTTGCAGCAGACAACGCTGTCAAGATTAAAATGTTTCATCTTGACATCTGGAAACTAAATATGAGCATTTATGCTCTAACAAGTAAACAAAATGTTAGCACACGTAGAATCACTTCCAACACTGACACATCCATTTATCTTAATGGGAATGTCTGGAAATGGAAGTACGGCTGTTAAAAAGAAGAAGAAGAAAAGAAAGAAAATCACTTTGTGCCTGAAAACGGTGAAATCACTGTGTGAAAAGATTTGGATTTTAATGTTAATTTATTTAGCGTTTCATTAAACGTTGCCGTTACATCTTCCTTTCAACCCCGAAGTACACAGGGAAGAGTGTCAGTAGCAAAGAAATGTTCAACAATACCTCCGCAGTGTGACTGACATGTCGTGACAGGATGACGGGGCTCACTGACATTCAGCCTCGTAGGGCTTGGTGTTGATTATCGGCAATCGTTGTTTCAGACAAACACGTACACATTCCATGGCCGTTCTTATCTCCCCCCCCTTCTCTAGCTGGGCAGCAGCGACATAACAAGAAATGCCCAAATACGAGTCATGGTCAAACACTTCCCACAACCCCCAGATGACATCCGCCCTTTTGGCTCCTGCCTGAGCCACAGGGGCCTTTGCGCCTCCAAATGAGGAGGCCAAAAATAGGTGTGACAAATGTCATCCATCCGGGGCTGGTGCTTCTCCGGCACCGGAGGACAGACGCCGGGACTGGACAGGACAGGACAGGACATGACACGACTTGACACGACACCTTTCACTCTGGAGGAGGTCTTGCAACTGAGAGGTGTGTAGCGCTGCAGCGAAGCACTTCTCGTAGACGAGGAGGTGGCTCGCCAAGGCAACCGGCCTGAGAGACTTACCTCGCCGAAGCCTCCGTCAGAGGGACGCTCTGCTTCCATCCAAAGGGTCCATTAAGAAATGATGCATTTCCAGGAAAGCTGAAAAGCACCAGTCTTTGAAGCCATGCAGTGTTGCATTGCTCAGCTTCTTGGCTCTTTTGAGGTGTTTTTATATTCTATATTAAATGAGGTGTTTTCCTATGAGTTGATGTTGAAAATGTTATTTAATTCAATGGTAGTTGGACAGATCCTTCTCTTTATGATTTTAAGACGAATAAATGCACCCATTTATGTTAGGCTTCCTTTCGTTGCTATTCTAGCTTGTCTTCTTTGGGACTGGAACATGGATTACTTTGGTAACTTATAGTGATTGTATCTTAAATGACAATGCAACATATTATTGCGTATTGCTGCACCGCTCCTCCTATTGAATCGAGAACACACACGCTGGGATACACAAAAAAGGGATTTAAAGCGGGGAATTGCAAGAAATAGAATTTTTTACTTTATAATCACATGTACAGGAATAGAATCAAAGCAGGACAGTAGTGGGCAACAAAAATCGAATCTAAAACCCTACTCTTAGAGTGTAAACAAAAATAAGAGTAAATTGCAGGTAGGATATTGTGACAGGGTGAAGACGCACACGACAGGTTTGAGTAAGGCCCCAAGGGGCGTAGTTTATTCGGAAATATGCGGGGAGGTGTCTCCGCTAGCGGTTCCCCCCCTGCTCGGCGCTCGTGGGTCCCGTGGGTCCTGGTGCCGCCTGGAAGGCGGTGGAGTCCGCAGAGTCGGGGAAGCCCGAGGGGGTCGGGGGCGGCCGGTCACCCGTCGCTCGTCTAGAGAGGCGAAAACAGAAGTGAAGCAGATGTCGGGTTGTACAGGCCATACGCGATACCTTCTCCCCCTTCTTCTCTGGCCCCGCCGGTTATGTAGCCGGTCTCCACTCTTGCGCAGGTGTGGCTCGTCAGCCTGTCCTGATGAGGCGCAGGTGTGTCTGCTCTGTCTCTCAGGGCGACGCTGAGGCCAGCTCAGGAGGCGTGTCACATTCTCCCTATCGTCCCCCCTATCCCCCGGAGAAGCGGGGAGGTGGCTCCCGGCCGGTCCGCGAACGTTGACCACATCCTCGACAGGCCATCGGCGTTGGCGTTGGCCGTCCCCGCGCGGTGTCGCACTGTGAAGCGGAAGTCTTGGAGGGCGAGAAACCACCACGTGACTCTGCCGTTGGTCTCCCTGGTCCGGGCCATCCACTGTAGAGGGCCGTGGTCGGTGATCAGGGTGAAGTGGTGGCCGAGGAGGTAATAGCGGAGCTCCAGGACTGCCCACTTCACGGGTAACGCCTCCCTCTCGACGGCCGCGTACCTTCTTTCGGCCGGGGTCAGCTTCCGGCTGACCTGGGAGAGGACGGCTCCCAACCCCGGCACAGGTGCCGACGTGAGGGCTCCCTTTATCTGGCGGAACGCGTCCTCCAGCTCCGGGCTCCATTGGGCCCTCTCCGGCTGTCCCTTCCTGGTGAGGTCCGTCAGGGGAGAGGCTATGGAGGAGAAGTTGGGGATGAAACAGCGATACCCCGCCAACCCCAAAAAAGCCCGAACCTGTGCCTTGGTGGTGGGCCCCGGGGCGGAGATGATGGCCGTGACCTTCTTCTCCTGGGGCCAGATGAGGCCGCGGCCCACCTGGTACCCCAGGTACTTGGCCTCGGCAAGGCCCAGGTGGCACTTACGGGGGTTGGCGGTCAGCCCGGCCGCGCGCAGCTCGGCAGCACCTTCCGCAGGCGCTCGAGGTGGTCTTCCCAGGTCTCCAAGTGGACGCCGACGTCGTCTATGTAGGCTGCCGCGTAGGCTTGGTGGGGCCGCAGGAGGACGTCCATGAGGCGCTGGAAGGTGGCCGGGGCCCCATGTAGGCCGAAGGGGAGGACCCGGTATTGCCAGTGGCTGCTCGGGGTGGAGAACGCCGTCTTCGGCTTGGCCCGCTGGGTCATGGGGACCTGCCAGTACCCTTTGGTGAGGTCGAGATGAAGCGGGCCCTCCCCAAGCGGTCCAGCAGCTCATCGACTCTCGGAATGGGGTAGCTGTCAAACTCAGAGACCTCGTTCAGGCGGCGGAAGTCGTTACAGAAGCGGAAGGTGCCGTCGGGCTTCGGTACCATGACGATCGGGCTGGACCACGGGCTGCGTGACGGCTCGATGGTCCCCAACTTCAGCATTTCCTGTACCTCGTCCTCGATGGCGTGACGTCCGCTTTGCTCGGGGGGGAGCGCGAGGTACGCCCGTTGCGCTTCCCCAGTCAGCAGCGGCGCCACGATCCGCGCCCAATCGTCCCTGGGCCATGACTCCTGGACGCCGATTGTCATGAACATCCGGAGGAAGGCTTCGGCGTCGTCGTGCGCCATCATTTTCTGGATCAGCTGCGCGGCCCTGCGCGGGGATCCGGCGGCGGGGCTCGCGGGGCCGTGGCCAGATGAAGGGCAGCGAGTTCCCGCTTTGCGTCGCCTTGCCGGCCAGCCAGGTGTTCGACGAGCTGCTGTTGGTGCTGGCTCACCTCGGTGAGGCGTTTAAGAAGGTCCTCTATCTCCGGGAAGCGAACGCCGCCTGGGGAAACCAGCAGGGAGTATGAGGCAGAAAGGAGCCGGCGGAAACCGTAGAGGCGAGGGGAACTCCTGGTCAGTGCGTATTATGCCCGCATTCTCCACCAGTGTGACGGGGTCCGTCAGACGCACAGCTGACGGACAGGCGGGCCCGGGGCTCGGTTCGTGGGGGAAGTACGGCGGGTCGGACCAGGGTGACCGCGCTGCCGGAGTCGAGGAGGGCGAGGAATGGTCGCCCATGTATCCTCACTTCCGCCCAAGGACCCTGCGTCGGCGCCTCCGCATGCCCGGCGAGGCCCGCTGTCCAAACACGTCCAGGGGCTGCCCTGGACGCGCTTCTGGGGAAGCGCAACGCCCGTTGCGCTTCCCCAGCCAGCAGCGGCGCCACGGTCCGCGCCCAATTGTCTCTGGGCCATGACTCCTGGACGGCGATTGTCTCGAACATCCGGGGGAAGGCTTCGGCGTCGTTTTCAGCTGCGCGGCCCGGGTGCGGGGATCCGGCGGCGGGGCTCTCGAGGCCATGGCCAGGCGAAGGGCGTCGAGTTCCCGCTCTGTGTCGCCTTGCCGGCCGGCCAGGTGTTCGAAAAGCTGCTGTTGGCGCTGGCTCACCTCGGTGAGGCGTTTGAGAAGGTCCTCCATCTCTGGGAAGCAAACGCTGCCTGGGGAAAACAGCAGGGAATATGAGGCAGAAAGGAGCCGGCGGAAACCGTAGAGGCGAGGGGAACTCCTGATCAGTGCGTCTTATGCCCGCATTGTCCACCAGTGTGACGGGGTGAAGACGCACACGACAGGTTTGAGTAAGGCCCCGAGGGACGTAGTTTATTCGGAAATATGCGGGGAGGTGTCTCCGCTAGCGGTTCCCCCGCTGCTCGGCGCTCGTGGGTCCCGTGGGTCCTGGCGCCGCCTGGAAGGCGGGGGAGTCCGCAGAGTCGGGGAAGCCCGAAGGGGTCGGGGGCGGCCGGTCACCCGTCGCTCGTCTAGAGAGGCGAAAACAGAGGTGAAGCAGATGTCGGGTTGTACAGGCCATACGCGATACCTTCTCCCCCTTCTTCTCTGGCCATGCCGGTTATGTAGCCGGTCTCCACTCGTGCGCAGGTGTGGCTCGTCAGCCTGTCCTGATGAGGCGCAGGTGTGTCTGCTCTGTCTCCCAGGGCGACGCTGAGGCCAGCTCAGGAGGCGTGTCACAATATATAATGAGACGAACATGGTATCCTAGTCAAGAGTTCAACTTTAACGGCCTGTGTTGTGAAGTGGTGCTCTTGTTTTTATAAAAAAATGAATAAAAATATAACATCACAGCATTTAGCTTTCCTTATGCAGACCGTAGTGGTAATCCAGCTGCAGCTTTTCCCTGGAGTGACTATTAAAGTTAAACTTTAGCTAGCGAGCCTGTGGCACAGCTTCACCCTGGGCTAACATTTAATCCCTCCTGGCAGACAAAAGAGGAAAAAACTGTTTCTACAAATATGTGACCGAATCACAAACAAACAAATGGCTGTTAAGGGGCACATTCGGGTCGAGGTGTGAGCATAAATCATTTCCATATCAAGTAGTCTTGTTATGTGACTTATCGGTGGAGGTAAAGCCGCTCTGTGTTGTGGCATTCATTGTTATTTATGTACATCATTACACCCGGCCGCCTACATATCTATGAAATTCTTCCACCTTCTCACGTCCGGCACTTCTCCCCGGGTCTTTCGCATCATCATTCGTGTGAGTTCATCTGCATGGTAATGCTATCGTGATGTAGCAGCTGTAATGCAAATCATTTGCATCACTGTCATCACTTTTTTTTTCTTCATCTCACTAAAGCAAGGACATACTGAACATACAGGGGTGTAACCAATGTGTCACACATTCGTGTACGCAGACACGTACACACATGCATACGTTTAAATAAAGTGGCTGGGGAACATGCTTAATTACAGCCTGGGAAGTGACTGGGCTACGAAAAAAAAAAACCAACACTCGATAAACCTGACATTTACAACCTGCCTCATTTATCAAAAGCTGCCAAAGCCGAGTCAAAGAGGGTCATTACATTGTAAACATGGATTAACTCAACTCCCGCAAAAACACACATTACGTTGTCTGATGAATGATTTTTATTCCAGGAAAATTTGAAGATGCCAGCCTGCATTTCCCCAGACTCCGTCAATTAATTTTCTTGTTTGTAACTCGATATCTGCGTGTGTGCGGCGGTGATGGAGGGGCCAGCGTCGGTGCAAAGTAGATGGCACCTTCAGCAAGCTTTTCCCCGGCCTCCTCCCATTATTTGTCTCATTTGTTACTCAGTGTTTACACCCGTGCGTGTGCACCTGTGCCAGCGCCAGTATTAATAGCTTGCGCTCTTATCGTTTGGACGGAATATGACAAACTACTCTTGAGGCGTAGGTGACCTGTACTTACTGCCAGTCATTCTCCTTAGTCCCCAAAACAACGATTAGTCACTATCTCGCTCATCTGTACAGGCTCCGAGGAAGAAAAGAGCCAATGTCAAACTGAGAACTTTGTGAGTGTTTGTCATCGAGTGACAGACTCTGGACCAGATGTTACCTGGAGTTAAGTCACTCTTTAAAGAACCGTCTTAAACGTGAAGAGAACACACAGACACACACACACACAACCGTCTGCAAGAGCAGTTTCCTGTCTATAAAAGAGCGATTACGAGGCCGCGGTGAGGATCGGAGGAGTCGGCCCTAGGATATTCTTCAGCGACTCCTCCGCTCAGATGCTGCAGCCACGGGATGCTTTGGAGTGTCAGCAGCTGGCTGAGGCGCAGAATGCCAGGGAAAAGAAAAAGATAAAGAGGGGAGGGACTGCGTTTAATCTTGCCATTCACTTTTAATGGCGTGCAGCTGTTGTTTCTCGCTTTGATCGTCAGTGGTGCAGGTTGACTGTGACTCGATGGGCCCACATGCATTCACACACTGAATCATGCAAACGAACATGACGTATGTTCTATTCATGTTTTTCTCTATACTCCACAGCTTTTAATGTGCGAATCCCTATGCACTGCGGTCCTTGTCAATCGGAGGGCGGATGACACACTTGTGCTACTTCTGTGACACATGGTGCCACCAGCCGCTGCAAACAATATGTTTCACGAGGAGGCATGAAACATGTGGTAGCTGAACAACCTTCCCCCAAATTCGACTGCTCGCCATGCTGGAGCCCTGACTGAGTAGAGGAAGCACGGGTTTCCCTACAGACATTTGTGCTAATTGGACTGGCACGACCATGAATTAAACTCGTAGTGTCAATGGTGAGACTTTACTCCTGTGCCAACACACTTTGACTTAATGGAACTTAGTGTGCAAAGGAAGTTAGCAGAAGACACTTGAAAAACCCTTGAAATGTGAGTTCTCATCCCGCCATGGACGATTCTGCAAATACGTCACGCTGGAGGCCAGTGTGAACGCCTGAATCCTGCTGAAAACTGCTGATGGGGCACACGCATTATGACAGGCTGCTGCTGTTCACATGGAAGTTCTCTGGCTGGTAGCATTACTGCCTTACCGCGTGTTTTAGCAACTGCAAAACCACACTTGACTGCAATGCCCATAGTACGCATGAAAAATAGCCGCGTGGCTCGAAGCGTGAATGTCCATTATGTTCGTGTTTACTTTCTATGGCCGCTTCCCTGGCACACAGTCTCCTACCGACCACAAAGCAGTGCATTTTCCTTGCCATTTGGTCGTGAATAGAGGCAGTGGAGGCAATCATGCCAGGATACGAGTGGCAGACTTTGGCACACTTCTTGGACAAAGCAATCATTGGTTTCTACCGTCATTCTTCACATCAAAGTCTGAGGAGAAAAGGGGATGCAGAATGTGGTTAACGTGATTATATTATTACTCATTTGAGCACAATTGCAACAATTAAGAGGTCAAGCCTATAGAGCTCCTAAAGTGGAAAAAAGCCCATTAGGGAATCGAAGCACAAAGCCACACACGGTGTGCTCCTTCTCTGAGCCACAGCGAGGGCCTGAATATAACAAAATGTGTGATGTGATCACTAAAGCCACAATACAAGAACAGCAAGGGTGAGGTTGACAAATCAGCTATGACAGGTGTGACAGAAGAGCACAAGAGGACATAAAAGAAAGTGAGAGAAAGGTAAGAGATTTAGAGAAGGGATGAGTTAGGACACCAGATGATGTTAAGTGTTGTCCAGGCAGTGTGGCAGGCAGGCAGGTGGGTGGGTGGGGAATTGTCTTTTTTTCCCCATCCTTTGGGGGCCGAGGCAGCAGAGCAGAATGTAGGGCCGCTCATTTAGACCTGAAAGGGAAAGGCCAAAGCTTCTAGACGACAGCGGCTCTGAAGATGCCCGCTGGACCCGGCTGGAGCCGAACCGAAGGACTGGAGATGCACAGTATGGGTGAAAAGATCAGAGACAGAAAAGTGAAAGAGGTGCAGACTAACACGGAGAGACTGCAGTGTGAGGGAAGAGGTGCAGTGGGCCTCTGTGCGCCGCTCGGCCCGGCATATTAGAGGTCACACGTTTGAATTGGAGACATGAGATTAGCTGTTTAGCAATAATTCCCTGCGTGTTCAGCCCACGCGAGCCAGACCAAAAACCACGACATGGAACTCAGACTCTTATGAGAGTCACAAAGCAGCGTTGTGTGCAGCGTTTTCCGCTTTCATGAGAGTGAGGCTTGTGCCATTATTGGGGATCAGTAACGTTTTCAAATATGTTGCTTTGTGGTGTTAAATAGTGAACACATGTAATGAGCTTTCCACATGGCTGCATATTGTGGTGAGGAGAGAAATGCGTTTCTTTGGCTGGGTTCATCCAAGCAGACTAAGTAATAACAGTGTAATGGGGAAACACTGGATTCAAGCTACAACAAGGAGCTACTGCTGCAGCACACCTAGCAAAGCGCTTTTTCAAAATCTGCAAGAAGCCGTTTGGGACAGCTAGTGTTCAAATAAGGACAATAAAATGAGAAGAATGTTCAGAAGCTTGAAATACAGCCCGGCTGTATAATTTGCAATTGGGATTTCAACATTTTTACCACAGAATATTGTGCAACACTACAAAGGCCCTTTCTTATCAACACTACTCAGCGGATGATCAGACCAAATTGCAATAAAGCTTCACTTGAGTCATTCAGCCCGATGTTCTAATTAGTATTTTGGGAAGGAGGAGTCATCTTGTTTAACCAGCAGCAAGCGATTTTTATTCATTCTGTCGACATCACGTTAAGGTATACTAAATGTACAATGCAGCATTTCGTCGAAGCGCTCGTTAAACTTCGCCAGCAGGAATTCAGAACTGCACTCTTGTCAATTTATCCGGCTGACGTCCGCTCTCTGGCCAACGAGATGGATAAACTGCCGCTCTGATCCCTGTCTGGTTCACCCTAACCAACAGGCAGAAATTCAAATCTTCAAAACCTAAGGTCAAGACGGTGAAGGGATGGCACGACGAGGCAAAGCTTGAACTACAGTCCTGTTTTGACTGCACAAAAAGTAAGGTCACTGTGGTTGGTGTTAAATTTGCTCCTCGAGATGTCTCCAATAGTCTTTTATTGCCCTTTTTTTTGTTCTTCAAACATACACCTCAGTTTCGTGAAAGTCCTTTTTGTGAAACCGTAACTACACAAAAATGAAATGAATAGAACAGTACTGACACCATCAATGGATCCTAACATATTCTTTCAAATCTCTCTCTTCCACGTTCTCTCTGTAACATGCCACGCAAGTGGCACGTTAGGTTCTGGTTCTGTCTGCCAGAACCTGATTGGTTCTGGCAGACAATTTTAAACATAAGGAGCCATTACATTTGAAACAAAAAACACTGTTTCAAGTAGTCAGTTTCATAATTCACTTATCCATACACCGTATCATAGAAACATCTTTGTGGGTCTCCAATATTATTTTTACATGACTGTTGCTTCAGAAAGAAGACAAATCTTCACTGTCGCTGGTCTCTCGATTACACTGCTCTTGGTTTGAAGACGAACAGAACGCAGTCGATCGAAGTCGTTTCATATCAGGAAATGTCTGTAGTATCTTTCCAAGTATCCATGATCCACAAAGCACTGTTGAATCAACAACGACAACTATGTCTCCAGGTAAAACCCCTTTTTCTTTTCTCATTCCACTTTTCTTGCATCAACGGGATGTTGATTATGCTCTTGTGTCCATCGTTCTTCAAAACAGGTCAGCCAAATACTGAGTCTGTCTCCATCTCCTTTTAATGTACAGATTTCTTTTCTCAAATAGCCCAGGTGGATCAAGTGGGTTTCCTTTCATCAGAATGATTTGGTGTTAATGGCTCATGGTCATTAGGATCATTAGACAATTATGTAATAAGTTGATTATTCAGTATGGATTATTATAATATATATATTAAGGCTGTCAAAAATAGTGCACTAACGGCGTTAATTAGATGTTTGTCGTTAATTACGTCAATTTTTTAAACGCATTTCACGCATGCGCAGTGTGACAAATTATTCAGGTCAGGAATGTGTCCGAAATGCGGTTGTGGTTGGACTATTATAACAAACAAATCCTCCTCCTGGCGACTTTTGTGTCAAAAGCGACTAGAGACAAATCTAGTGACATGTATACAGCATATTTCTCATAATTTAAACAAGTCTCCTGAAGAGAAACGGTATCGCTCTCTCCCCCCTCCGCCTGCTGGGCTGTGGACGTGTGTGTGTGTGTGAGAGAGAGAGACGAGGGCGTAAATCCCCGGGGGGTCAGGACCCCCCATCTAAGGGTTGTCCCCCCCCCTAGAAATATCATTAAAACAATGGTGTGTATTGTAAATAACATAATGATGTATACTTAGAATATCTGTGTAAGAAGTAAAATGATACAAACCCCCAAAAAAGCTTTTTAAGTTTAGAAACATGTTGAGTCCCCCTCCCTTGCCTCACAGTGGTTTGGTCCGCTGCTTGCTAGCGCTGTGCAATCTGCAGTCACATGGTAGCGACAGGAACGTAGTAAGTAGGCGGTCTAAGGCTATTTTATTCACATTAAACATCGGATGAAGTTTTTATTTTCTCAAATACAAATGATGCTGAGTAATTAATGAATTAGTCATGACAAAAAAGTCTGCTGTGCTAGTGTAATATAATGTAATGTTACCCAGCTTGTTTAATAGCTTGTTGGATATGCCCCCACTACAACTGGCTAACGTTATTATTTGTGAGGCCCCTTCTAAAATGTTATGTTTATTGTCCCCCCTACTGTTAGATCAGATTCACGCCCATGGAGAGAGAGAGAGAGAGAGAGAGAGAGAGAGAGAGAGAGAGAGAGAGAGAGAGAGAGAGAGAGAGAGAGGCAGACCGCTCAGCGCACCTTTTTGGAGTTTTACCTGCCAACGCTCCCGTTTTTTTACCCCTATCACCCGGACACCTCCCGGTTTGTTATTTCTCCCGGGAAACGTCACATATGTGGATTAATCATGATCAATCCACTGAAAACTGATTAATTTGATAAAAAATTTGAATCATTTGACAGCCCTAATACACTTACACATATATAATACACATATAATGATTATTTGCATAACAAAGTGAGAAATCCTTCACCATCCAAACATTCCTCTGTGACGCGTAGAACCTTCCTTTCTTACTGAAAAATTGCCGTTTGTAATCCAATACCTCTTTCTTAACTTGGAGAGTACCTGATTCCTGCCACTATTGCCCAGTTGTTCATGAATATGCCGGAGTATAATAAGAGTTGAGACGCGTCAGTCCTTGGCTAGAATGAGCGGATGTTTGCTACCTTCAGGCATTGAAGCTTTATTTAGTCTTTCTTTAACTCTCAAAAGCTCCTCTTTTGAAAATTTGCAGATGATGCTCCGTTTTTTCACTATCCCAGATGCCAGTTCATCAATCTCGTTGTGAAACCGTTCCTATTGGCTGAAGCAAATAATGGATGTCTCTGCTTCGACAAGACCATCTACAGACAACCATTGTTTTCCTAAGGTGCCTTGAAATCTTTGCATCTCCAAATTGACATCTTTTAGTTGACGCTTGTCATTCGTCCGCTGTTTCCTTTTCTTACTTAAAGAAAGCAAAATCATCAACACAAGCATCCACTATACTGCAGTTTTCAACCTTTTACAACTGGAGAATTAAGTGATTATGTGAGTTAGTTTATGTGTGGGGCTTGAATTTTCTTCGGTGATAATTGCATTCACTACAAGATTTTTTACTTGTTACTTCCGGGTCTTCCCTAATGTCTAAGCTGTGAATTGGCCACATTTGAAATGTTGTCCCGAGGCTCCACATTAACCACATCATTATGAACATCAAGTTCAGTGTTGGGGCAACTTTCGTTGCAGGCTAACCATTTGTTTATGTCATCAATAAAGACCTTGACACTAAGCATTTTAGCAGTATTGTCTGTATTGAAGCAATGTGCAAAAAGCAGGGTGATTCAAAAGTGTCCTTTTGCAGCTGTGCTTCACAGAGCACCGTAATACGTGTTTGTGTATTTGACCTCCTGCTTGCAAGCAATAAATGGACTTAATAGACAAACATTGAAACAAATCATTCTCTTCTCCCAAACTAGTTTTAGTGAAATATTCCACACCAATAGCTTGGACTATTCCGTCAACTCTCTATAAAATTGCCTTTTTGCAAACTTTGATAATATCTGCTGCGGTCAGGCTTTAGCCAAGGGTTAATTGTTTCTCTAACTGGGAGGTAACAGTTGTGACATCGGGACATTGACCCAGGACTGTGTAAAAATCTAAAATAGAAATAGTCTGTGGTCTTTCTACATGCAGATACAACAGTCTTAATTTAATTATAGAAAAGTATAGCACAGAAGACAAAACTCCTTTTGTGGCCACCAAATGGCCAACAAGTGAAAATTGTTGGATCAAGACAAATGTTGGATGAAGGAGAATACATTATCCGCATAAAGACTTGAGGCGGGCATCCATAAAGTTCATTAACATCAGCTCCTAATGGACTGGGAAGTAAGTCCACATAAAATATTTCTTGCCCAACAGGCACAGAGCAGCAAAACACAAAAATACAGCATTGCTGTAAGACTCTAAAGACACACCAAATACGGTTCCCCAGGGAGATGATGTTCCTTGTTATGTTGCATTTACGCTTCAGGAGACACTGAAAATCCCGTGAAGATTTCCACGCATAATGATGTGCAGTAAGTAACTTATTTCAACAGGCAATGGTATCTTTAGTATAATTCTACAGTATAGCTGGAGTAACCCGCGTCAGGACTTTGGTGTGCATCTAGAAATGTAGTGAGAAAACTTATCATTTATGTAAGACAAGGGTACGATTTGAGGAGGGGGATGGGGGAGATTTCCCCCCCTCTGGTTTTCCAATCCCCCCCTCTGCTAAATTATTTTTATCTCCGGGGGGGACAAGGATCCCCCCCTCCCCCTCTTGATAGCGATGAATGCAACTTAACTGCTAGCCTCCTTAAACTCTTGAAATCTAACGATCTTCAGTGTCAATACATCAGAGTAGCTGTTCAGCAGCCTTCTGGCAGACAGCGCATATTTCTAAACGTCATCGAACACAAAAACATTGTAACATTTTAGTGAGGGAACTTCGCAGGGGTGCGCGTGTGCTTGTGCCGCGGATCGGTTTCCCCTCTTTGTGGGCCGCTCGCTGTTTCTGCTTCCTTATCGTAGCCAAACCGTCCGAGCGCGTGAAAGTGAGCATCAAGCCAGTTGGACTTTGGATCCCATCGGGGGAAACTAACTGCGCTGAGGGGGGGGGGTCCGTAGCAAAGAATAGGACACAGCTCCTTAATAATAAGAGCAGCGCAGGTGCATTACTGTGAGTGATGGCGTATTACCTTTGTATTGATTTCGCATACTAACATGCTTTAGACATATTATATTTGTTATTTATACTAGTAGCCTACTGTGATGATTTTTCCACGTCCCCGATTTTTTGGCGCAGTGCGTGATGTGCGTGTGCGGAGCGCTGGCACTGAGCATATCGTCTTACTTTACATGACCAATAATAAAACAACTAAATTAACATTAAAAGTTTGGCCATGTTGTGATGGGGACTAATCCACGGACCCGAAAAAGGGCCTGTCTACCTTTTGCGTTCTTCTCCCTAATTATGCAAGCAAAAAGTCCAATGTTCTGAATAAAATTAAAAAAAAACATCCCCCCCTCTGCTTTTTTGTCAAATCGCACCCTGTGTAAGACTATTATACCTATTATAAATCTTTTAGTAAAATGGAGGACAATTAACGAAAAATTTGCAAAGATCATAACCTCATGATCTGCGATTTGGCTATGAACTTTTCACTGTCTAATTCAAATGATCTGTCAGAATAACAGAAACAGCCCCAAAATATTTACCCACAAACATGTCCAAGCACTCGCATTTGCAAATGCACATGTGCAGGACAATGAAGCCTGAGCAACAAAACCTGTTCTTCAATAATAAATGTCTCTGGTGGGAACGTCTCTGGAGGTGAGTCAACAACTCAGCAACAGCTTGTTAGATTTGATTTGTGTTCTTTTTGTTGGTGCTCCATGCTCACCGGATAATTTTGCCCCAAATGTGCACGACTAACCACTTCTGACACATCGGTCTAATGACAGCAAGTAAGAGCAAGTCAATGTGCATTAACAGGCCGCAGACCTTTGAAAAGTTTGTGCTACATGAATCCACTAAAGCAGGGGTGTCAAACGTACGGCCCGCGGGCCGGAACCGGCCCGCCAGGTGGTTCAGTCTGGCCCGCGGGATAAATCTGCATTATTGAAAAAAAAAATAAACTTCATTTTCTATAAAATATGCAGTTCCTATATTGACCGCTAGTGGCGCTGTGTGTGGAGTCAGTTCATGTGTTCAGAATCCGCTTGTTAAGTCTGACGTCACACGTGACTTCCGGGTCCAAGCGCTCCGCTCGTCCACATCTAATAACACTGGAGGAACCTGTTAATTTATTGACGATCACGTCCTACTTTAGTGATGCACCCTTGGCGGTCATAAAGGGTTTAAATTCGTTTAACTCCAACATAGTGGTTAGTGTAGCGCATCATCCAGGTGGCATAATTAAGGGTGAGTTAGCTGTAAGGTTAAGCTAGCTAGCTAGTTGACATAAGGTGCCATTCCTTGTTCTGGATGAGGTATTTCAAAATATAATTTTTACAGGACTTCTATAACTGTGAACGTAACTAAACGAAGATTAAAAAATATACAGAAGTATTGTTATGATAAACTGCGCTGGCAGCAATGTAGTTTGTGATCGTGTACATGGCTAATATCTATGAAACAACGGAGTGCCTTAGCAGTAGAGCACAGTTAGATCCTCGGCTCCGCTAATCCATGTCCTCCTGGCTATGAATATTAGTTACTGATGAAGTTACTGATTTTAAATCTTTTATACATTTTGAGGTTTTTGATGTATTTTAACATGCAGGACAGTGTTTTAACTTCCACAAAACTGTCAATAAATGTTTTGCAACAGTGTATAATCACTGTGATTTGTGTTTTTATGCATAATGCACTTAAATAAATGTGAATGTGACTGGGTGAAAATGTTGTTGAAACTGCACATAATTTTCTTAAAAACACCTAGGTTGTTTATAATATATTTAGTAAAAGGAGAATTCATTGCATATAAATATTTTTATAATTTACTTCTTCTTCGCACTAACACAAAGAAAAAAGTGGACTTATTTTGGCATGAGTTTGGCCCCCATGAGACCGATTAAGTTGTATGCGGCCCCCAGACTAAAATGAGTTTGACACCCCTGCACTAAAGTAATACTGCTTTCTGAGAAAAGCTCTGGCTGACCGCAAGACTTATATCGCAAACGGCAACGAACAACATCATTATAATTTAAACAATGTTAATCATATTTTCGAGCCTGGCCCCATCAGCGCATAAATTACTAATATCTTTGGTCAGTTCAGATATCACATCTCCCTCTTTAAACAGTTTTTAGGCTATTTAACAAAGCACAAGGGTATGATCAAAACTCCCTCTCTGTCTGATTTTGTAGTGGCGGCTGAAGACAAGAAAGCGTCTACTCCGACCGTATTGCCTGTAAACCACAAGCTGCTGAAAACACATTGTTTCAGTCCCTCAACTCTCTCAAGTACAAGTTGGAAAAAAATCCCTATTTGAAAGAAGATGAAAACTATATTCATCTGCTGCCTCTCTCCATCTTCCTCCTCCTCCTCCTCCACCCATGAAGTCACGGTCCATACGGTGCTGCAACACTGTTGGTCTCCTGTGACCACACTTCCCACGATGCATCTGTGGCTCTGGGCTTTCGTGGGAGCTGATAGGCTTTGGAGCACTGTGGTATCGACCAGTTATTGCCTGGTGTGAGGTCAGCTCGCAGCAGCAGTGGAGTGTGTCCGGACGGCACACAGCAATGACTTCCAGTCTTCCGTGCGTCCTGCAAGTCAATCCCACATTTTCTCCTGCTTGAAAAATATATTCTTTTCTGTGTACCTTAAGAAATGTTCTTCTATAATAATGCCTGCTCTTACTTTTGGGAACCACATGCACAGTCACACAAGAGACTCTCTAAACGGGTTTACTGTGTCAAACTACTATCATACAGAAGTTATTTTTCATAAATACCACCAATGACTCTCCTTCATTCCTTTTTGAGGGCAATTTTTTACTGTTGTTCTTCTCTTTTCAGCAGTTGTGTGACAAGCTCTCTCCCTCTCCTGTATGTCTCCATGCAGAGAAAACAGAGCTTAGCACAAATCAATCCCATTGAGTCGGACTTCTCTCCCTAGCAGGGGATCAATACTGCCCGTTTCATGTCTCTGTGCAATATACACACATTTGCACACATACACACGGACACGCATGCACACACACACATGGTTAAAAGACATGCCTATAAGAGCAGGCCCGCCCCTTTAGAGATGACCTATCGGCCTATCGGCTGACTCCCTCCACAGGGGATACTGAGGTTCATTATGACAGGCTGCCTGGTGCTGAAGGTCTGCTTTGGTCCTGTGCTGCAAAGTGCAGCATTTACACCATCCGATCACTATACCAACTTGTCACAAAAGCCTTACAAGAAACAGTGGCTGAAAGTGGAAGGCAGTAGAAAAAATGTTAAGTGTAATAGCAGACAAGAAAGGGAAGGCTCTAACATTGTTGAAATATGTTGGGCTCAACTACAGGAAACGATTGTAACTCCTTAAACTAGCTCACAAACATTTAATATGCCCTGCTGAAGCTAACAAACACCTCTCTTCTATGCCTCATATTAATATCCCAAGCAATTTGAGAAAATTATAATTCTGGGAAATGCTGTGTGAAGGTGAAATGTGAAGCTAACAATAGCCGCCTGCTAGCTTAGCTAAACCCCACGGTGGGAGGTACGTGGTGTTTTTTAAAATATTCAGCCCGCTGTTAAATGTTGCAGTATGAACACAAACTGAACAACGATGTATCACATTAATTCCAAATCGGAACAAATCAAACAAACCACAGGTGTTGAAATGCCCTGAAACACTGCAAACAAAGTTTGAATAAATTCCAGTTACATCACTTTTACACAGCAATAAGGATGGCGAGGACACACACTTTGAAGATGGATGGATGGATGTGTGTGTCCATCCATCCATCTTCAAAGCCACTTATCCTTCGTACAGGATTGCGGGGGGCTGGAGGCTCGTATTTAATTTACAATTAACCATAATTAATTAAAAATGTTAAGTTAAACATCACAACTGATCATCAGATGCAGGGGAATTTGAAATGACTTAAACACAGTAAACCACGTAAAGAAAAAATAGCACATGCAGGATTTCACAAGCGGTGTGGGGAGGATCAGCCTCAGAAATAGAGCGAGAGGTAGTGAGAGAGAGAGAGAGAGAGAGAGAGAGAGAGAGAGAGAGAGAGAGAGAGGCGGGCTGTGATTGGAAAACGGGACTGGAGCGGGTCGGATTATTCAAATATCTAGGTTTGTGACGTAGAAAAGACCAGAGACACACAATAACACCCCAAATCCCAGAAAAAGTGATTTTTCCATAATATGGGCCCTTTAACTCTCCGTTTCTATTGCCCATGATTCCTCTCTCTCGCTCTCTGTCCCTCTCCTCTTTCATGACTGATAGCTTCAGATGTCCACAGTTTCCCCGATTTCACCCAGTTTAGCTATTAGTATGAATGTTGCTGAATTAATGAAGTTAGCTGTTAGCTGACGTTAGCTGCACAAACTAGGCTAACGTCAGCCAGTGTGTACGTCAAAGGACGACCTGGAGTGCAGTTTTTAATTTCAAATTCTAATCCTGCAAAAGGTATTTTTATCTTTTAATTCATGTTTATATTTTGTGTAAAAACCCACTAAAATGTTTCTTTTAATTATATTTCATATTATTATTTTTTTAATTAATTATTAGACCACCATTACATTTTGCTCTTGCAAACCCCCGACAGGCCACAAATTGGGAATCCAAATGATTTTGCGTTTTACATTGACATTGAGAAACAGAGCATCAGAGGTGCTGGTGGGCATGTTCCTCTCCCCCCAACGTAATCATGGCAATTTAGAAATACAACAATTCTTGTAATGTCTCCTGTTCAGCACGGTATGATTCAAGCCCCTAAACTACAGCGTAATAAATCTTTTCACTCAACGAACTCACCTTGCCTGGAGTACTCGTCGGCCTCATGGTGAATCAGGTCCGTCACACAGCCGCCATAGTGCAGCCTCTGCTCGTGGTCAAAGGCCTTGAGCGTCTCGCTGGAGCTGTAGGACTTTTGAGTGGGCACGCGGCACTCGTCCGTGTCCAAGGAGGAGGTGTTGTACTGGATGTCTTTTGAGCCACGGCCCCTCGTAAGGGAGCGGTGCCTTCGATCCTTCAAATCCATGCCGTTGGAGGTGGGCTTGGTGAGGTCCGGGGGCGTTGGGAGAGGAGATATGGTGAGGAAGTGGAGGAGGAGGTGGTGGTTTTGTGGAGGAGGGGGGGGAAGAGGAAGGGGCCTCCTACTGGGCTCGTTAGGTCAATCTCCACTTCAGTCACCTGAAAAACTGCAATGGAGAGAGACAGAGAGAGAGAAAAAAGTAAGTAAAACGTTGGTATGAACTTCATGGATGGTCTGTTATGACTCATTATTATCGAACACTACAAAAAAG
Source organism: Apeltes quadracus (assembly GCA_021346845.1). Lineage (NCBI taxonomy): Eukaryota > Metazoa > Chordata > Actinopteri > Perciformes > Gasterosteidae > Apeltes > Apeltes quadracus. Next base: position 13,408,227 of record CM037920.1, on the reverse strand, counting down.
ATCTACAAGGAAAGTTAGGTAAGAAGAAGTGCGGTGGATGGACATTTTCAAGCGACCGGGGACAATATACAACCCATCAGAGTATTGACGTGGGATAAGTAAGGCTATTGTGGGGAGAAACCGAGCTGCCAGCGGCGAGGTCCACAGAGATCGTCCACCATCGACCGGACTCATGATAAATGGTCGGGCCGGCATTTGAATCTCCGACAAAAAACCAGAGAGTGTCTCAGGCACCGTCCTGTCATCTTAAGCTGATGTCAGCGACTTATTAGCACAGACCCACAATGATTTAAAGGCAGAGGACCAGGAAGGTAAGAGGAAGGCCAAGAGGAAAGACGGGCAAAACAATGGGAAGCAAAATGACTCAATGAAAGGGAAAGGGTGAGAAAGAAAAGAAAAACACAGCAGCCGGATGCAACAGGAAGGATGCAAGAAGAGGAGAAATGACTTGAGGGCATTGCTAGTCTCTCCCTCATTATCAGAGTGAGAATGAATCCCGCTCCCTTAGAGGCTGTAAGGAATAATCAAACACAGTGAGACGCACAAACGCACACACGCATACACACATATCACAAAGGCTCAGAAACAAACTCAAATCCACGTATGCAGATTGAGGTGCTGAGATAATAGTGATTCCTGGCACTGACTCAGCTCGTGGCACGACATGTAGCGTAGCTGAACACGTGCAGCGTCACACCATCTTTGTGCCGTACTCCTGATCTAACCGCTGCTATTCAATCGTGCAACCAGTCCCCTTCTAATCCATTGAAATATTACAAAATTGGATTCAGATTATAAATGGTTATGATGCTAATACAGCATGATACAAGCGAAGGGGCCTTGAGCAACGCATTACATTAGCAGCTGAAGATCAAAGTACAACAATACAACAACCAGCAGTAATTGACGGGAGCGCTTCCAGCAGCTGCCTGTATGGGATATTTATGCTAATAAATAGGTCATCCGTGTTTCTATTGCTTCAGGGCAAAGGAACGTCTGGTCCACCCACTGCATTACACCCGCAGCATTGCATTCGCTTCCAAAACATCACTGAGTCTGGGCGGAATGCATCGACATGGGAGCGGGGCCTGTCGAGAGACTTGGCATCATCTTATTTCGACAATGTGATGTAACTAATTGCATGCTGGGAGGATGGAAGAATGAGAAGGGAGAAAAAAGGGGGAGGACAACACAAAATGCGAGTCAATCTATTCAACGAGTGCTCATTTTAAAATGCTTAGAAGGTACTATTGAAAAGTGGCCTGCTATGTGCATTGATTAACAGTAGGTATTAAGTCTCATAAAGAGCTCATTATGCTCCGACATCCATCACACTGGCTATTAGGAGTTCAACCTTAATGCGTTTGTACCTTGAATGGAGAATGTGGAAATGGAGACGGCTACTGGCTCGGCAGGTTGGGGACGTTCTGACTGGCGCTATGTGAGTGATTAGGGCTTTGTGAGTGTTGTGTACTCATCTGCCGGATACGTAGGAGGAAATTTTTATTATGGTTATGATTATTATGTCAGGGAAACGAGCATGACCCTCTCTCTCTTTACACTTTAAAGTTACATGAGAAGTTTAATATCGCACTTGTATATCGCACCACTGTGTTCACTGTCGGTGCAGTACTTTATGCTGAGCCTAGCTTTATGCTAAGCCTAGCTTAGGTCACAGCTAAGCCTAGCTTAGCATAAAGTACAGAAACAAAGGGGAAAGAGCTGGCCTGGCTCACTGCTGAGTGAGAAATTGTTACAGGATCTAAAGGAACAGTTCAGAGTTGACGTTAAAACAGTATTCTTCCTCGAGCCTTTATGCTAAGCTAGGCTAATACTCTCCTGGCTTTGAATTGAATGCAGTTAAATGAGTGTTATTGATCAGAAGTGATGGATTGCGGCCAAACTGAGTACAAGGTGCAGCATAGTAATACACGACTAACCCGTAAGAAGTCAAGTTTGTCAATTGAACAAATATTACAAGTATGTAAGCTGCCGTGGGTTTAGACTTCAGAGAGTTAACAATTGTGAGCGTGTCTTTCGCAGTAGAAGGACTGGAGAAGTAGTTTGCAGGTGTATTCTAGCTGAGAAGCATGAGAAAGTACACCGAATGTGAGATGGATGGATTAAGAGGAGAAAAGCAGAGGGGGTCAATCACCAGATCTCGAATGCATATCAATCACATTCCACCCACGATGGTTTTTGCCTCAAGGTCACAGCAGCACACATCTTCACTCACTTAGCTAACTTTTCTCTTAATTACTTACTGGTAACTGTCTTAACCTCCTTGGTGTCATCCATCTGAAGTATATTGACTCATAGTAGTTCTGCTGATTTCAGAATATTCATATACAAACGGGAATGTAGGCAAACCTTTGTCAGAATTGACTTGGGCCTGCAAGTAGCAGCGTTTCCTTAACAGTCTACAAAGGGTAGTTAGATGAACGAGAACAGAGACACGCGTGCGACCGTGAAGTGACCATGAAATCCAGCCAGAATGAGAAATGTAATTGGAAGGCACCAGGGAGGGAGGAGAATTCATTTTTTTGCAATTACAGAGGTGAAGAAATAAGAGCTCTGAAAAGCGAGGACAAAAGTAAAATGATACAATGCAAATCCACTGTAACTACAAATCACACCCAGTTAGTAGGAATCAATGGATTGATGAGCATCCAGCAAGATAGATTCTCATTCAACCTGAAAGAAAAGAGAGAACCAGCAGCAATATCCCCCTGTGAACACAGTTGTTACGTAAGTACAATGTATGCACATACTTTTTTTTACCCATCAAACGTGTAATCACATGTATCCATAAACCAGTGGTTAATAAATGTGGAAAAAAACATCTAGTTTTCCTATTGTGTCGCAAACTAAATATATCCGACACATTCTCTTTTTGTAAGTTTTATGGAGGACATTTTTCAGTTCAAAATGATGTCGTCGAACCAACAAAGTAGGCGTTTCAGCAGCAGCAGCAGCAGCATGCTTACATGCTCTTTGGTTGCATACCCATGACAATTAGCTGCAAAGATCCCATCCAGCCAATTATTTATCAAACCAATAAGTAGGATGCCTATGTGTGTGTGTGTGTGTTTGTGTTTGTGAGTTTTAGATTTTCAGTTAAATAAATTCAAATATTCAATAAATTCATTCAGTTCTAAATCTTTGCACCTTTTGGAAACATAAAATGCACGTTTTTAAAAGGCAAAAGTATTTGCCAATTGGACAAGCTGATAACCTGTACTTCATACTACACCCTTTGTAAATCTATACCTGTACAATATGCGTTTCCTTTTAAAGACGTGATGAATGCAAACACATGCTTTTGCACCAGGTTACAGCCACAGTCATTTCTATCTGATCTTATCTTACGGTTGGACTCAAAGCGCCTGTGAAGCATCATTATCTGGCTCGTTTAACTCAATTGGAAACAAACCAAAGGCGACAACCATCCAACAAGACTGGTGACTAAAAGCCTGATAAAACACAGCGTGGAGTTTTTCCATCAGAAAATTCATCCACTCTTTGTCAACAGTTCTTTATTTGGCTTTTTCTTTTCTTTTCTTTCCTTTGTGTCACCCTCTTTTCTTTTTGGGGGGATTTTAAAATAATTTAAATAGAAAAAGACATCTTTGAAGGCCATCATGTTGTTCATCAAAGGGTTTTGATTCCCTTAGCAGCGTATATTCAAGTGCAAATCCTTATTATTGTTATTAATCCCTTATTTTTGCCGGTAAATGCTTCTCTGTGTGTACATTATCTATGTAAGTACTTCTAAAACTGTATGGTTATTTAAAGCGTTCATTTAAATAACTCATTATGTACATTGTGCTTTACATTTTACAGTACGGATGAGACATTTAAGCTGTACAGATGTCTTGGATGTACGCAAAGACGTGTCGGGCCTCCTGATTACTTCCGGTTCTTAGATGGATATTACACATCCCAGCCCATGAGAAGCTCCATGCATGTATTATAGTCGCACCATGATGTCAATCGGTCCCACAAGTTGGGCTTCTGCGAGCTTTGGCTGATCAGCTCCTCGCCATGAAGGGTCATTAATCATGTCTTCTGTCTTAGGCGGCTTGACATACAAGCCCGCACAAATATAAATATAAAGGATGGGCTGGGGCTGCTGCTTGCGTGGCTCCAGTTTAACTGGAAACCAGTCGTTTCCGGATCCAAGATGATCCGGGAGCCAACAGCTGAAGTGCGCTGCGAACAGGAAACGTTTCATCACCCTCTCTCCCACACACCTCCCCTCATTACCTCAAACACCTCTTGAAGCCAAAATCCCCTTGCTTATTAAAATGTGATGGTTTGTGGCGACCGTTAGCTGTGTCATTATTTGTCTTTGATTCAGTAAAAAGTATTTTTTGGAGGTGTGAACGCGTCGCTAGGATTGGCTCAGATTTTGGCCGCCCTCCTTAGCCAGAGAACACACAATCAGTCAGTGGCAGACTGCACAACAATAAGGTCACCTACAAAAATAATCCAAGATATACTGCATTCTCTGTCTTTTTTTATGATGTTCCAAAGTAAAAAGAAAAAACTAATTAAGCAGTTACATTACTGTTTGCATTGGAAAAAGCTGTACATTTTTTGGTCAACTAATTGTTTTCCTGTTTCACTTCTGCGTTAACACTGCACACTAGTTCCTCCGCATGCATTTGCTGTGTGAGAATGAGAAGGGGCCCGGCTCGATGCAGTAATTGTGAAGAATTGTTGAGGCCGTGCAAGAGTGTGGGGATGAAAGTCACACAACCCCGAGGTCTGCATTGTGTGACTCCGGGTTCGTGGTCCCTGCAGGGATCGAGATGGATGAAAGTCGCCCTCGCTGATCGGGAACTGTGAAGAGAGCGCACCCGCCTTCTGTTTCCCTCCTCCATTGTATGTTCCTTCTCCTCTCATCCTTTCATTTGTCAGGGTTTTGAAAGGAGGCTGGGTGGGGAGGGGACAACGCTCCCCCCTTTCCTGTGTAATCTCCACACTGGGCTGCAGAGTGCCACAGAGCCTCTGTTTATTAGACTAATCCTTAAATCCACATTCTGCAGGCCTCGCAGAGCTCTAATCTGACTCAAAACAAAGGGATTAGAGACGACAAGGTCCCTCTCTCTGTCTCTCTGTGTCTTCTGGAGTGGGCTAATAGTAGCGAGCGTACACTATGTGCAGAGAAAATCCCGCTAGCGCTGTTGCATGCTCCTACCCGTCGGGCCCGTATTTCGCCAAAGACTGACACGAACTGGCAACGACGAGAACTGGCGGTTAGAGCCAAGGTGCAAACACACCGGGTAATTATTTGGGGCTCAAAAACTCGCGGAGATGACAGACAACATGAGACTTAGCTGTGGGAATGTGACGCGACGTCTCCGGCGGGGCGGGAGTATGACCACAATAACTAAGCAAACCGGGCTTGTAAACGCATTAACACACAGCAGTGGAAAACACTAAATGGAAAAAAAACATATCAATATTTGTCCGGCATTCATCTGCATTGAAGCGCCTTCACATCTTCGCTGTCATATTACGAGAGGATTTGAGTCCCTTCACATCACCATTTTAGACTGCTCCATGTCCCTAAAAGCTGGGGCATCAAACACTTTTTTGTTCTTCACACTATTCAAATCACAAATTTAATCCGTTTTCCTCGATAAGGACAATGGATAATGCCACAACAAAAAAAACCCAAAAGAATCAGCGCTAGGATCCCACGCACTTGGCGGTTAAGGCCAAATTTTAAAGTGTAATCCTTAAGTGATAGTGAGGCCGTTGTAGCAAATGTAGCATCCAATAAAAGTGGGCTCAGTTTATTTTTCTGTTTCCTTTTACACACCTAACAGGTTTATTGGGTTGTCCTCATGTAAACTTCATGGAACAACTTTTTCTTCAATAAAAAATAAAAGTGGATTGAACAATAGTGCCTGTAGGGCTGCGTTTACACCAAAAAAACGCCACTGCTCCCATTCATTTAAATTGTGGGTGGTGGACTTGGGCTGAGGGCGCAGCACAGACATAACAATGGTGCAGTCAATGGGCCATTAGTGACACTCCCACACTGCCCCACTACCTTCTGAGATTACTTCTCAATCGATATCAAAGTATCTGGTAAAATATATTGCGAGGTTTGGTTCATCTCCATGAAGCTCTTCCAAAACTGTAGTTTAGCTTCTCCTTGTTTTGTATTTCTTCCCTTTCAGTATCCAGGTCTGGCAGTTCAGTTTTGCTTAAATTCCATACTCAGCCTTAACTTTGCGAAACCACCCAGCAGGGGCATTTCTATAGTTGCTCTGTGCCAGCACTTGCAGGTTGTGTCCTGAATGACATCCCCATATAGCCTGATCGACAGTTTAAGAGGGTCACCTCACACCCAATTACCTCCAGGTAAGTACAAACTGAGATCGTTGCCACAGCTTCTGCTACACAATCTGCCATTGTTTGATTATCAGCTGGTAAAGATCCAACCTCATTGAAGCAGGTTTCCCCACCCTTATTGCCTTATGTCAAGTCTGCCATCTCGGTATCCTGTCTTGAGGTGATATACGAGCCAGTTGTCACTATCATGTGAAAGCTAGCATGTGGATATCCCTTTACAGGGGAAAGAGTAATCATGTTCTAAGGTTGTCGGATGCATTTGCAGAGTCAGTGCATTTGGGTGGAGGTTACGCACAATGTAGAAATGGCCTGGCGGTCCGCAGATGGATGATGTCAGCGGAGGGGTCGCGGAGGCCCGCTGCCCGTCCTTATATTGAGGGAGGGAATTCCTGCTTGCAGGGTGAGCTCTTTCACCTTTGTCCTGGGAACTAGAGTGTCAGGGCAAACTTTGCAGCCGTGCCGCCGGTGAGTTATTAAAACAACCGAACGCTGACAAGCCCTGCATTCTGTTGCCGAGGGAGAGGACTAGGGCTTAATAACTCAGTGTCACGCCTTGACATTCTTACCATCTGTCTGGGTAAAATATTCAAATGTGCAATAAATGTCACAGGGGACAGACGGTGACACTGTCTAATTAACACTATGACAGAGGTGACACACTGAGGGCTTTGGCGTGCCTTTGCTGTACAACATGCATCGCCAGAGTGCATGTTGTGTGCGTGTGTGTGTCTGTGTGTGTCCACGTACACGCTGAAACCACTATGCAGAGGCAAAATACTGTGAGGCACTTTGGCTTTTTTTCTTACAGTCACTCTTAAGAGCTATTGTTTAACAGGAAAGTGTAGCACTATGCACACGCTAAAAAGTGTTAATGACAGCAGCTATAAGGCTGTGCAACCCTGGAGCATTGAATAAATGCCAGACAGGAGTCATGTCCTCAGGCTGAAATGTCAAATAGGGGGAGAGAAGGGAGAGCGGGGGTGCGGAACAAGTTAGCCAGCCATGTGCAGGTGGATGTATGTTGAGGTTAAACCTCGTTATGAACTAGTACAGGGGACTTCTCCATGTTGGGGTTACAACCTCCAGAGATGGAGAGGGGAAAAGATGTCCACAGCGTTCTGCAAAAGGAAAGCTGAGTGGATTTAAAAGGAGAAGGTCTAAAACATGTTACAGTAGCAGACTGCAACACATTGCATGTTTATTACATCTTCCAAATCCTAACAAGCTTAAACATGGCATTTACCGGCGAAGCCTGCCTGGGCTTTAATGCGAGTTGTTTTGGCGAAGAGTAAAAATAGCCCGCTCAGAGCACTTAAAAGTTTGTGTACTGTAATAAAAGGAAAAGCAGGGATTTAAACACCATGGCAACGTGATGTCTCCAGGATGTAGCGTGCTTGTGTGGTCGTGCTTTCATGGCTGTGGGGGGGAAAAAAAATCCTGTTTAGCTCGGTGGTAATGCAACAACATGCAGGTGGCAAAAATGAATGCTGTGGTCAGCAACAGGAGTCGCCAGCCACAGAGGCTGGAGGCACAAAGCTATAGCTATATATTAGGGCTGTCAATGTAAACGTGTTAATCTATGGCATTATTGTGGCCGAGATTAATCCAATTGAATATTTTAACACAGTTAATGTAACTTTGTTTACTTCAGGTGTGCGTTGGCCCTTGACACAAAACCGCTGCGTGCCTACGTAGAGTCAGTTAGATCAGAGAGACGGAGGCAGTAGCTAAAGATGGAGAGAGCTTTTTGCATTGCAAGTAAAAAAAAAAAAATACAATTAAACAATAGTGTCTAAAAAATAATTTATAAGATTTAGTCTTTTAGATCTTTTATCACGATTAATGAATTTGAATGTGAGATTAATACGTTGATTTGAATATCTATTGACAGACCTAATATATACACATTAAGGCTGTCAATAGATTTAAAAGAGAATAGTAAATATAGGGCAGGAAGTAAAGTAAATCCAAGAACAAGTACAAATTATACATGAAAAAACTGGATCGTGACGCGTTCATTCAAACCAATACATCTCTGCAGTTGCAGATACGATAAGTCTGCTCTAATAATATTTGTATTCTAAAATATGTTGAATGAGATTACGTTTATGGCTTCCTCAGATTATTCAACTCGCATAATCCAGTTTCTAATTAAGTCCAGAGTAAAAATGAAGTGAGGATAACAAAGCTGGATGAAACATTTCCAAAAAATACTGTGCATCTAATCTCACAGAATATTCTGTTTAAATCCCTTACCTAGCCTTAAAAATGCACTGCATTAAATAAAGTTGCACCGTGCACTTTAGACCTTTTACTACGCAGTAGCTCGATATAATTTAAAGTAAAGCAGAAGCTGATAATGTCAGTCGTTCCCTAAGCTTGTTTTTTTTTAATTCATGAATTGCATTATATTGGATGAATTGAACTTTTGACCTAATGATGGAACTGGACTGAAAGGCAAAGAGTCCCAAAAACTTAAGACTTAAGACTTTAATCTTAATTTCATAATGGGGGATATGAATGTGTATAGAACATTTTAGGGCCATTTGACTGGACTGACCGCTGCGGCTCAAGCTATTAGAGCATTCATTTTCAGTTTGTGAAGAGGAGCTCATGTAGCGGTTGTTTTCTGCCTTTATCCTCCCTCCCATGTGCACACCCTCTCTGAACCAGCCTCCTAACTCCACTCACCTGGGCTTCTGCGCCCATCTCTCCACCGGCACTCCATCCTCTCGCATAGATTAGTTCATATTTAAATCCTGGTTTTCGCTGTTGGACCCTTATGTTTCCTTGTGTGGTTTTCACACAAGGGTATTGTGTGGCCTTGAATTAAAGTTAAATCTGCAAGTTCCTGTTCGTTTCAGTCCCCTGCGTTTGGGTCCGCCCGCTCCACTCAATGTGACATTTATACAGTAATCCTCCACAGAAGCCCTCCTTTAAATATTACGGCGCTCAAATTTGTGCATTACAATTTAATAAGAAAAAAATGGGCGACCGATGTTTTAATATCTAAAATAACACCAAAAATACTGCTGCGCTATCAAACGTACACTTTTACCTGCCAGAATGTGTTTTAACGTGGAGCACATAGCGAATCCTGGGCTCTCGCACTCTGGCTGTTTGCCTGTGCAGCTCTGCATCCTGTGAGAGGCTGTTGTATGAAGCACCTTTAATGGGTTTGTGAGGGATATGTTGGACTTCAGTGCACACTCGGTGCACGTTTGCGTGTGTGCACCTTTAAATATGTGTGTGTGTGCTTTTTGGATTGTCGTGCAGGGTCCTGTTTTGTGCCGCTTTTCCACTTGTGCTACTGGGTGCGCTCACACTCCAAAGCCATTAGATACTTTATGAAATCCTGGAGCGGGGAACTTTCAAGCTGAGAGCGCGCTCTCTCTCCACTCTGGATCTCTGGGACAGCAGCGATCCCCACCGCAGCTGCGACTGCACTTTCACACATGCATTTTGACTCTAGTTACTTTATCCGTTTTCGCCGGCCCACACATCAGGCACCCCTGCGTTTTGTCAGAATGGACCCGTATATTTTAGCTGCCACGGACAAGCGCTTGCCAATTGTATGTGTGCGTTGTGCTGTGAATGCTCCCAAAGTTGTAGGTGTAGCTATGAATTTAGACCTCAATCTAAACAGCCATATTAAGACAATTACAAAATCAGCCCACCGCTAACATGAAGAATATTTTGAGGATTGTTTACATGTCCATCTAGAGTCAATCAGAAAACTACAGCAGTCCTCATTAAGACTAAGAAAGTCACATCACTCAAGGTCTGGGGTCTTCACAGTGGCTTCCTCTCCAACTAAAGAATTACTTTAAAATCCTGCTGTTGGTTTATAAAGCTCTTTAGGATCAGGGTTTAGGATCAAAATACATTTCTGACCTGCTGCCACCGTATGAATCATCTCGACCCCTCAGGTTGTCTGGGACGGGTCTCTTTCCGGTTCTCAGAGCGACCAAAACGTGGAGAGTTTTTCTGAAAAAACTCCCAGAAAGCTGCACGTCTGCTGTCTTATTTAAACCAGATTCAAGGATAAAGTACAAGCTTTTTACTGTTTATTTAATTAACCGCACAACAACTTTTATTTGTTTGTTGTTTTTATGTATTTTTATTTAATTAAAATGAAATTACATCTTCTTCTACCTGATGTTTTAATGGTTTTATGTGAAGCACTTTGAATTTACAAATAAATGTGCATTGCCTAAAGATGTCGACTCGTCGTCTACGGAGTGGTGTTCGTGCCTTCAGGGGGGGCAATGGGGGACGAATAAAGGCCACTCCAGCAATAGTGACATAGTTGACTGGTCGCATTTAGCATGCTAGATTTAGCTACATTAGTGAGGACGTGGCTGGGGAAGCACGCGGAAGAAAAGAAATGAGGGGTGAGAAGGGAAGCTAAAAGACGCTTTGCAGTAAAGCTGGACTAAAAGCCAACGCTGTCTCATAAACAATACTCTATAAAGCAGCCACATCCATAATGACGACTCAATAGAGACAATTGGATTAAGGCAGTTAGTATAGCTTACTTTAAAGCACAACACACTGGCTTACAATTCATTGATATGTGATGAAGTGGATGCTTTTAATTGTTTATTTTATTTATCAATAGAGGGCCGATTCTTTGGCATTTTTTACATAATCGGCATCGGCCAATATCAAGCCGATTAATAGGCAGGCGCATCTGCGGGGAGCCTGGTGTTGTTGTGGAACACGTGTTCGACGCACGCTGCCCCTAGAGTCAATTACCAGCAGAGACCTCATCCAGTGCCTGAGGAAGGAGCTGTTCCTCGGAGAAAACGGTATGGATTAAATTCTTATGTCCTATATATTTAATGAAAAACGTATGACATGTTACTGCCAACTTCGAGAAAAAACAGTAATAGGCGACATGACGTTCGGCAACTATGATATTGATAGCTGTCATGTCACAATAATTAAGCTAGCATTTTGCAATTACAGACAGTGGATCTGCGACTTTTATTATTTGTTCTGTTTGTGTGTCTATATTTGAGAGGGTTGTCAACTCAATGCAGAGAAAGAAGTTGTTGTGCTAGGGTTGATACAGAGTAGACCCGCTGCTAATACGACACCTGTGCCTTAACGACCAGTATTTCCGGACCGAATAGCAACGCGGGGTTCTTTGCCTTTCGGCGCCACTGATATGCCTGCGTTGCTCTCTGATGCCCCGAAAAAGAATGTTAGTGTTAGTTAACACTACACTCGTCAGCAGCTAACATTATCCTACCGCCAGCTAGCAGATGGATTCGACACGATTAAAAAGCTGACCGCTAAACGGTGTAAAGACCAATTTGTCTAGCCTTGCGTCGAAAGCTACGCAAGCAAACGCCAGCCAACGCAAGCCGCAGGGCTGTGATTGGTCTGCTAACTACATCCTTGCCGGAGTCTCACATTTCCGGTTTCATAGCAAAGTTTTAATATTCCGCCATTATTAAAACGAAGAGAATGAATCAGATTGAAGAGCTTTTGTTGGAAGAAATCCGTAAATATGACCACTTATACAACGTGTCATTGATGGATGGTCTCCGATTCATGGACGCAGATCTCTGCAAACGTCGGTTTTTACGGTCGAGGGGGGGACAAAGTTGTGGACGAAAATACGGGACAAGTATGTCCGGGAAAAGAGACGAAGAGAAGCAGCAGTGGCGAAGCACGGGGCAAGAAAGTCTCTGATTAATAAATGAACAAATCAACGAAAATCACTCCCTAGGTCGACTTCGATAATAAACGTTACTCCGCCTGGTGTTCTGGTGGTGAATTGCTTTGCAACACACGCAAGCCTTTTTGAACCATGAATTGAACCGATTCCGTCGACACAAGACGCAAACGCAGATGCAGACGCTGACGCAGAAGCACGCGCCGGCATTAAGTCAATTGCAATAAAGCAGATTATCTAATGCTGCTAACTTTTTATTTACTTAGTAACTTCAAGACTTTTTTATTTAAATGATTATGTAGCAGAAGTAAAGCTCCACTAAGATTTATGTTCAAGTGTTACTGTATACATTTTTATTCAGGCCTAAAACAAGTGTTCAATAAATGTTTTTGTTGAGAAATGTTGTGTATCTTATCAAAAATAATTGGCAGCATATATCGGCCATCGGCCAACCCTGATTTCAAAGGATCGGCATCGGCCTGAGAAAACCCATATCGGTCGACCTCTATTCATCAATATCATCCTTACCACGGCAAAATAATAAAAATAAAACAAACAACATTTTAAAAGCGCATTTGATGGAAAGCAATTTAAAAAAGCCTTTTCATTGATCCATGATCTCTAATTCGTTACCTAATTCCCCCTTGAAATGAAATGCGCATTCGTGACAAATATGGACGCTACCAATCTACACAATCGGTAGATCGGTCAGACCGATAGATCGGGCCGATGTTTGCACTTTTTTACGCGGCTGCTGTGCCCCGGCCGTGGTGCATTTCCTCCGCGGCGGCGAAAATCGCGAGCTTTACAGCGCTGCCCGCCAGCAACTCGTCGGCTTTACAGCGCTCCCCCGCCCGCAGCTCGCCGCTTCCGTGGGCCGACCGAGTGCCGGTTGCAACGTAGAAACTAATAAACGGAAGGTCTTCTACATTCTCTGATAGGAGATTATGAAAATATAACACATACTTCTCACTAGAAATGCCATCGAAATGCATACAAATGCTGACGCTTTTTTAAAATATTGTATTGTTTTTCACAGATAACACGCCGACAGTCCGCCATGTTGTTTTTTTAGCTGAGGGAAACTTCATAGTCACATGATGTAGTTGCAAGGCAAATGTAGTATTGTCACAATGTGTCGCAATTTCGGAGGGGGGGGGGGGTAAAAGGTGACAATACTACGTTGGAGGTGGAGCGTGAGCGCATGCGATAGGACCCGAAGGATGGTGAACTTTGCCTGTGCAGGGCGAAGCCAGAGGAAACTCTGGTGGAGGCCCGCAGCAGTCCTGACGTGCAAATCAGTCGTCTGATTTATATAGGGACTTATAACATTTGTTATCATCATTGTGTCATCAGTGTTTCACTTTGGCACGACAGAACACCCGATTTCTGTCCATGCGCGTCGAACATGCACATTTGCAGACAAGACTGCAAATGTGTGTGTGAGTTTCTGTGCGTGACGGAAGCCCACCGAGTAGGTCTGTAACAAACACTACGAGGCTATCTCAGTAAGCCATGGCCCTTTGCTCCGGGTCAATGTCACAATAACTGGCGGCGATGGAGGGGTTTCCATGGCAACCGGTTGATTCTTTTTCTGCATCTTCTGGGTGTGCGTGTCTCGCAGCCCCTAGACCCTGGTGATTTATCTCTCACAGCTCTTGTAAGAAGCCAAACCATTAGGACACAGTGATAAAGATGAGCATAGTCGGTGTGGGGAGATTGGAGAGGACGCCGCCTCTCACAGCCTTCTTCTTTCAAGACAGCTCGGCCGTAGCTTCCAACGTCAAGATTTCGGGCCGTTAATTAAAGCGTCTGCTGCCAGCCAAACTACACCAGCAAACATTGATTTTGTGAAGCCCGTTGACATGGCGCTAGACATTATAATATGCCAATTTCATTTTTGTCCCACGCCTACACTGGCACTTCCGAAACCTATGAAACTATTCTGTAGACCGCCACTACAACAAGGCTATAAAATATTAGCCCGTGTGAGTGGGAGGAGATGTTGGACATCATCTGCATTAGCGGACATTTTTGAGAATCCACCAGTTCCTTGGCCTGATTGGCTGCAGGGATGGTTGTTACCACGGCACCCTTGTCATATTTTTCTGAGGAACAGCAGCAGCAGCCGCAGTGAGAGTAGTGGCAGTTATAGTAGTTGTTCTATCAGACGTGGCATGGAGTGTTCAAAATAATAGTGGTTGTATTTTGGTGGCAGCAGCCGCACCAGTCTTGTATAGTGCTATATTGATGAAGATTGGAGTGGAGTGCCTTCCCTCTCTCTCCTCACACACACACACACACACACACGTTATTGGATTTCACGCTGGCTGCCCATTCACCAGACACTGCAGTGCATTCCTAACTGAGGGGCCTGGAGGCAATACTGCTGCTTTATTTGTTTATAATGTTTAGGCTTCCCACAAATGGCTCGCGCCGCAGTCCCCGATAACTATGCACAGTTACATTTAGACAATCGACTGGGCTAGCCTCGACATGAGCGCAGCGGCAGCTCAATTCATTTGGAATGGACTTTAAAAAAAAAGAACGTCAAATGTAATGGCGTTGTCTAAGTGGGGGGCGGCGGGGAAACAGGCGGAAAGAGAGAAGTAGGTTGGAGGGGGTCAGGGGGGGAAGAACGGGAGGCTGACGCTGTAATTCAGAAGGGAGATAACCTCGATGATGTACCTATGTAAAGTAAGAAAAACATCCCATTATCTCCCTACTCAAATATGGATGGAAGTTAAAATATAGATGCCTTCCCGCTGCTCTTGGTCATTGAACATCCCCCCCACACAGACACCCATTTCCCCCAACCCAATCACCAATTACCCCCCTCACCTAGTCACTCCTCCCCTGTCTCTGAGTGTATCTGCACAGAACCTCTGACACATCGATGTGTATCCTTCTGGCTACAACGGCTTCCGCGAAATCCATAAAAAGCCAACTGCCAACTTCCACAACTACGGTTCCATTAAGAGATATGATTGCATCCGAGACAACACCCGCCCGGAGAGGAACTCTAATTTACTGAACTGATGACAGACGGTGACACCCGGGTGACAACACAGGAGAAGTCCGCGTTGTCACCCGGGTGTTGCAGTAGGTTGTCCCAGGGATGACGCACAAAAAGGACGCCGTCTGGTAAGCGATTTGGTGTGAGTCATTTCACCGTGGTGTGTGTGTGTGTGTGATTCATTGCTATGTGTGTGCGTGTGTGTGTGTCTGTGAATCTCCTTCCTCACTAGCCTACTCCTTGTCCTCAGCCAGCTGCTCAGCTTCTCACTCCATTTGCTCCAGACTTCAAACACATCTGCCCACAAAATCCATCCATCTCTTTCGCTCGCTCGCACACACACACACACACACACACACACACACACACACACACACACACACACACACGCTATCAACGTACTCCCGAAACTACACACGAGCCACTGGCTGGGACGGGGCGCAGTGCTCGGCAAGCTGCGTGGCTACTAAACACTTAGCGATGGCCTGTGACGGAAACATGCTGAACAGCGTCGGCAAAGATCTGCCGCAACAAAACACTCAAATCTACCTTTTCTCACTAATTACTTTTTTCTCCGGCGAGTTCGCTCCACATTCCCCCGCCGTGGGAAACGCAACGCTCTTGCAAATCTTTAAGCCACAAATTCTGTTTCTTCATGGAACGAATCCGGATGGGAAGCCTCCCAAAGTCTCCTGTGAAGTGAAGATGGCAGTCAAATGGCAGATGGACAGAGACTGGAAATGCAAGAAGAAAAGGTATCCTCTGAAATACAAGTAAAACCCTCATTGAAGCTACAATTTCATGAGCATCCTTCCTCTGCCTTTTTTGGACCCTTTTTCTTCGGGCTCTTTAAGCATGAGCACTTCTCAGAGAAATGGCCGTTCGTCTATAAGAATTTGGTCCAGTAATTAACCTGCTCATTTGCTAATTTAACTGTAATCAAGCCTCTCATCTTTCCCAGCGGGGAGCCGTTGCTCCTTTGCGCAGGCGAGTGTGATGAGTTGCATAACGAGGCTCCTCTCTTATACTTCACCTTCCCTGAAAAAAGAAAAAGAAAAACTACCTTGCTTGCCCACAGGAATGAGCAAACAAGTTTGGGTCAAATGAAAAGCATGGCAGACACGTATGGTGTAAAAAGGAACAATGAGGCTTTCCTCGAGGGCTGCTCATGCCTGCTGAATTTCTGCTGTGTCTCACACACATACACACAGGCACAGGTATTCTCAATCCAGACCAGACAATGCAGCTGACATTTCTACATCTGTCAGGACCAATTGGCACCCACCCCTCCCTTTCTTCTCCCTGAATGATCCTAACGCGGTGCGTCTCTTTTGATTCCATCTTTATATCGTCTGCCTGCCCGTATACAAACGCCCAGAAAGACTCTCCGTGCTGAGCGTTGGCAAAGGCAACAGAAACGCGGAGCAGAGCGGCGTATTTATGTAAACTTCATCATTAACATTGAGGACAGTGCCAGAGAGATTTACTTGTTGCCCGTTAATCCATTAGATGGCACTCATTGAGACGCTCTCTGCTTCGGCCTGAGAAACCGGTTTAGCCTCAAATCGACCTTGCGTTCTGATTGGTTGGCATCTCGGCTGCGTCTGCCCTCCAGCAAATCTGTTCACTCGGTGGATGTTTTGTGTAATAGCAAAGTAATTACTGATTGCAGCTGAGATTCAATCATTGTATATAAGAAGGAATTATACATACAGCGAGCTCATAGCCAATGTGTGACGGACTGATGTGATAAAAGAAAGATGCAGTTTTATCCAATTAGGCGCTCATATACGCTACACAAACTTTAAGAACCAAGCTAGTTGTATATCATGCTTTGATCAAATTGTATAATTCTTTGGTGGTCTATTTAATTGGCACAAGTAGAGCCAGAGGGAGGCAGACAGCGACGAGGAGGAAGTTTTTTAAGAACAGAGAGGCTCTGACTCAAACGCTCAGTTTTTGCGGAGACAGAAAATAAATTTAAATATCTTTGACGCCCTCGACTGGGACTGAAGAAGTTCCCGCCGTCCCCGCTTTTGCTCTGTCATTCTCTTTATGTCTAATAGTTCTTTATATTTAATTCAGAAGCCAACTGCCACACGACTTAGTCGCTCCTTTTGCTCTTTCCCATCATCTTCCTCCCCTTTCTCTTTTTTTTTTCCACCACTGATCTGTGGTTACTTTCCAGATGACACCACAGCAGGTGTTGTGATTGGAGGGATCAGCCTCTCTCAAGTCGACTCAGAAGCTCTGTGAGGTCTCCAGGATCAGGCAGTAATCCTTTAATTAGGCCGGCACTCTGACATACTTGTTACATGCACACACTCAAAAAACCAAAACAAAAAAGGCGCCACTCAGGTACACAGCATGTCCTCCTGGCACAATTACCGGTACTCGCTAACCTTAACAGAGGTGAGGAGGACACAAGGTAAGGGTGGATCCTGGGGTCTAATGATTGGTGTATTCTGCCGAGTTGTGTGAGGCATCTGCATGCAGTTGCCATCTCGACACAAGGTAGAAAATGGCACAAAAGTAAAGTGGTTGGTTGGCATGACGACAGCGGGCCGAGTTGGTGTCAAAAGAGCTACTGGGCCCAATTATGAAGTCTGGTCGAATGTGGATACAAGCACACACACACACACACACACACACACACACACACACACACATACACACACACACAGATCTGACACGCACACGGGCAACATTCCCTCCTGCGTGTGTGCCAGCCATAAAAGGTGAAAGGAATCTCTCTCTTTTTTTTACGAGAATCTCACTGGTCCCACAATGCATCTCACCTGGCGACCACCATCTGTTACTCCAGCATTATTACGAGCGCCTCTTCCGTCAGTTGGTTTATGCATTTTCTGCATTTTCTGCCTCAGTGAAATCCAGTTTTCTGCGTCCAAAAATAATGGGCACAAAAAAAAAATCAAAAACTGAAACTTCATCTACTTAAATCTTCAGTAGTTTCCAGTAGAAGCTCCACTTGGGCCCCGTGGCTCTGCCGTTCTCTTTGCTTTTTTGTTTTTTACACTACACAGAGACATAACTCGCCGACTCTTCAAAAGGCTGAGCCGCATTAGGGCTGCATAAAAAAAATCCCTGATGAAGCAGGATCCAAATGAGCTGCGTGTTGCAGTAGAGAAAGAAGTCAATAAAAGTGGATGGATTTTTAACCAGTGAAGATTTTTTTTTTTGTGTTGGGATGATATTTACCGCAGGGTTCCGCACAGTTTGTATTGTTTCAACCTGTGTGTATCAATATGCATTTACAGACAATGGTGGGGCTCTCCAATCAGCAACAAGGTTTGTTTGTGAATATACAGTCACGTCTGTGTGTGTGTGTGTGTGTTTGTAGATGCATGCTGAGAAAACAATTTCTGGATGCGATCGCACCTTCCGCCCTGCAGCCGCCCCCCCTCCCGCCCCCCCCCCAAACCCTCCAGGCGCGGCCAGAGGGAACAGAGGATGGAAGAAAGAACACACACTCCTGTGGGACTCTGACTATTTTTAGATAAGCGCCCCCTGGCTGTGCTGGAGAGCAGACATGTACCTGTGACTAATTCATAGCCCATGCATGCAAACAAGCGCAGCGTGGCCACAAACTCGCCACGAGTGCATGCACACAGAATCGTCAAAGCATGCTAATGAAACCACTCGACATTCTTTTTTTAACTAAGCAGCATGCAGCGTGGCACCTGCCTGAAAGCGAGCAAGAGAAATGACAATGAAAGGAAATGGAGTGGGTCTCGTTTGGTAACGAGACTTCACACGCGCCAGGATGGGCTTTTAAGGCCTGTGACCCCCCCCCTCTCCCCCACTCCCTTCTTTCATCCCGAGACAAACCGCCGTCGCCGCAGCAGCAGCGTCGCCACCAGACCCTTTCCTTTTGCTGTCACCTCTACAGACAGAGAGGTCCCGTCTAAGTTTCAGAGCCTGTAAAATATTCATCACCGCTGAAAAAGGAAAACTTTTAATATACATGAAACGAGACCACGCCGCCTTTGTTAGGTGCTCCCTATCGCCTGCTCCCTCTCTTTTCTCTGCTTCCTCCCTCTCTTGTGGTCCCACTCCCTCTCTCAGTGGTTCTCATGAATAATGAAGGCCTATAGAATCCAGTGGCTCAGATTGTCCCTGCAGTCAGATACAGCTCTCCTGTATTGATCAAATAAGGCTCTTTAAATAATTTACCAAGCCTTTGTCATGCAAATAAGAGGCCGCGGCCAGCAAGTGTGCGCTTGTGTGGCTGCGAGTGCAAAACATCGGGAGATGCCGAAGGTTTGCGGCGGGGCGTGTAGAAACGTGCCGCGACTCACTTAACAAGCCTGTGTATGTTGCTTCTAGTGTGAGCGAGCGTATATGCAGCCAGACACAGGCTCAAATACATCAAACTAATGTCTCAACAAGTAACAAGTGAACGTAATAAGGCTATTCTGTGACATCGGTGTGATATGAAGTATTTCTTGCGTAAATCAGCAAATCAAATAGCAACATCAGACTCAGCTGTGATCAGTGTTTAGTCAACGTGGTAAACATTACAGCCGCTAAAAGTGTTTGCATGCTGACATTAGCATCAATGCACCTGCTCAGAGCTTTACACATTCTGGCAGCTGCCTTAATAATGACTCAGTCATAGTCAGTCCTCTCTTCTTTTATTCTGTATAAATTAACAGCCTCGGCCCTCCAAACTCCAAACATATTGAAACAGCATAAAATGGAAACAGCTCAAACATTTCATTACTATTTGATAATTAAAGGCTAAGCTAATCTAATGTTAGTTATAGCCAATGTTTTCTAAAGTTATATTAACAGGCACTATTTTGCATCATTTAATTTCAATTCATATCCATTAGAATGTACTCATACATTACTCTGTGGTTCAGATCTAGGGCTGATGCGATATGCGATAAATGGTCATATTGCATACGCTCTGAAATTGCGTGCAATTTGCATTTTAGTGCTGCGATATTCATTTTACATATAAATAAACGCCACCTCTTTTCCGCTGGACACAATTTCTTGAGCCCAAACGCATTGCATCAAGCCCGATGCTTCCCCCGCTCTGTGTCCCTTGCACTTTTTAATTTTTTTAATGTAGGACATATTTTTTCACATTCCGATTGTAATGTCTAACTATTCTGACAAAAAAACATTCTTTGTTCTTTGAAAGAGCGTACTTGTATTACTATGCTATTATATTGTCATTATGTTATCAGGGGCATAAATTGGTCTAAAAATTATAAATATCGCATATTATATATAATAAATGTTGATATCGTGACAGCCCTAAATAAATCGCTGAGCTCTCATTTTAGTGTGGAGCATCTGAAAAGAATTACTAAAGCACCAGAGCTTCATATTAAGCAGCAAAGGTTGAAAACAACTAATATTCAAAGTCAAAAACCTGTTAGCTCCCATTCTTAACTGTGTGGATGATTGAGTGGTTTAAAGGCAGCATATTGGCCATGTCCACTTCTGATAAACAGCAAGTCCTTTATAATATAGTTTAAAGTAAAAGTTTAAAATAACATTTTTATGCATAACTGGAGGGAAACCTTAGCTGGTGATATTAGAAGGGATAACATATTTGGTGTAGGTGTTATAAAAGTTCTTGTTCTTGAGGATTTATTGACTTTTTGATCAAATGAATAATGTCATATACATCATACATATACGTCACACATATCTTGAACGGGCTGCCCAGCTCTCAGGCTCACAACTCGCGGTCGGGTGGGGACTCAAACCCAGAGACCGGAAACCGGAAATGTCTTCAAACAAGAGGTGGTTCTTTAATGAAACAAAGGGGATAAACTCAAAACAACTCTTCACGAGAGCGAGGCAAAAGTCCACAACGGGGTCATCAACTAACTCAAAATACCCCAAACGGGAGCGAGGCAAAAAGCGAAACAGAGGGAGTCACTGTCATTCAGGGTAATCGATCCAAGGTCACAGGAGACACATGAGGGCAACGGTAATAACGATCTGACAACTGGACCTGGGAACACAGCGGAGTATATATGGGTGGGGTGGTGGGCAATTGGATGCAGCTAGGTGGATGAGGCAGGTGAAATCAGGGGAAAGACACACACACACACACACACACACACACTCGGTTAAACGAGACGTTACAGCTCTGTACCTCATGTTACCGGTTGTTTGGTAGTAGGACTTTAATTAAGACCCCTTTAAGATGTATTATTGTTGTCGTTAACCTTCCCACGTAGATAAGATGGCATCGAGATACCCACGAATGAATACCCATTGGAGTGTTTATCTCTCCATTCCTAAGTTTACCTTTGTATTTCTTGCCGTAAAGATTTCAGCCCTGTACTGGCGGCTACTACGTTTTATGAGTTTAAAAATACATTTACAACCAAAGACACAACCTGTAGCACAACTTTGACTGCCATCACATTAACTAATTCGTCATTTCCATGGTAGCTGGCGGTATGGAATCTTTCATTCCTTTCATCATCATTATCACAACATTTTTCTCAGAGTTCTCCCCTCTTCCCCATGTGTGCGTTACCCCACTCATTTAATCACAGTGGATCAGAGAGTGAGGTGCGATAAAGCACAGTTTTGACCTTGCTGCCGTTGATCTCCTGTGCACGTTGACTGGTCCTAAAAGCTTATTTCGTAGCAAATTAAATGTTAATTTAACAGAAAAATGTGCTCAAGTATAAATGCGGGTCTGTGGCTGTGTGTAAATGTGCTATTAGCAATTTTCACACGGCAATTTTGAGGATTTTGAAGTGTAGCCTCAACACTCAACTTTGATCATTAGTTGCGTTTTATTGCAAGGACCCCCAATGGCTCACATGTTGCTGGGGATGTTAGCCCACTATGTTGGTTCCTAATCTCCATGTGCACCTCTGCTTAGCTTTGCTAATGCAAAGCTGTAATCAGAGTGGTTGAAAATGAATCACTCAATATTTAGTAGTGTTTTTTTTCATCCTCAGGCCTCGCAAGCCTCCCGTGTCTGTTACTCTCTTTCTTTCTCTTTGCCACGCTCTCTAAAAGAAGGAGGAGGAAAGACCGCAGATTACCAGAGGGAGTGTGACATAAGATCTTTAAGGGAACCATGCTTCTTTTTTTTCTTTAAATCTCACTACCAAAAGTCATGTGTTTTTTCAGTCGTCACGCTCTCACTTTCCTGCCCCGAATGAGCTAAATAGCTTGACAGCATTTGCAAATGACATGAAATTGGAATGGAAAGGGGCAGTTGACATTTGCGTAGGTTTTTGGTCAATAAGCGTTGTCACCCCGAGACGCCCCATGTTTAACAGCGGCAGACCTTGATTTAATTACTGCTCTAGATCCCCATCTATCAACTGTCACTCAAGACCCGCCACACAAATGCCAAAGAGGCAGGGGAAGCCTGATTGTGGAGGGGGGGCGAAATTGAAAATGCCACCTCCTGTGTCCTTTTTCACAATTACAAAATACTCGACCGATCCCTGGGAAAAAACAATTTAACAATAAGATGACAAAAAATCATGTAAAAATTAACCCCAAATTTAATTAAGCAAAACTGACAAAGAACCTGGTAATTGAACACGTCATTTAATTATTGTTATTTCCAATGCTACTTTGTTTTTTTCATTCAAGGCATATCTTTTATATGGTTAAAATTAACACCGGGTTCTAGGGCGCTATTAATATCCTATATTTCCTCTTGTTAAATTTACTCACAGTTGGCTCTTTGCTTCCAGTTCTTTATAATTTGAAGACCTCTCTCAGTTTACACAGGGCTCTCTCCTTTGTTTGCAACTACGCATTGCCTACCGGGGCCGAAAGCATTCATTCCCCACAGCTATTCTTAACATGCTCACTTTAGCACACACACACACACTACTAAGAGACGTAGAGGGACAGGGAGAGAGACAGGGAGAGAGAAGTCAGGCCTCGCTGGGGAAAGGCAGGCAAACTTTCTTTCCCACAGCTCACCGACATCTCCCTAGGACAGGAAGACTAAATGAACAAGACTTATTTGGGTGGAAACTAGGGATCGACTGATGTGGACTTTTTAGTGCCGATGCCGATACAGATTTTTTTTTCATCAGCCTTAGGCCATGACCGATATGGGCTGCAGATTTTTTTAAGCCGATACTTGGAGCCGATACTGCTTAATTTGCTCCCTCAATTTACATCATAAAAATGACACAATAATGAACAAATGTTATAAGTCGGACCACCGATTTGCACGTCAGGACCGCTGCGTGCCTCCACCAGAGTTTCCTCTGGCTTCGCCCTGCACAGGCATAGTTCACCATCTTTCGGGTCCTATCGCATGCGCTCACGCTCTACCTTCCCGACGGTGCGGGCGAGGCGGGCCGCCCTGCCAATCCGGTCTCAAAGAAAAACGTGAAATAGCTACGTGGGACCAACGTAGTATTGTCATGTTTTTGTCCCGCCGAAATTGTGACAAATTGTGACAATACTACGTTTGCCTTGCAACTACGTCACGCGACTCTGAAGTTTCCCTCAGCTAAAAAAACATGGCGGACAGTCGGCGTATTATCTGTGACCGATCTATCGGTCGGCCGATCTGTCGGTCGATCCCTAGTGGACACCAACTCACAATGTGTTTTGCCGTAAAGCTTTTCCGTCAGCTCTGAAGGCGCCGAGAACGCGAGGCCCATACAAATAGGCTGCTTCCTCTAATACGGCACAACTATCAGCGGCAGATGACAGAACTAGATACAGTGGTTTGAGGGAGCGCACTACTTGGAGTCACCGGCAGACAGACAGGTCCGCAGACGCACTGGAATCAATGACGCAAGTAGCAAAAAGAAGCGAAACCGCTTCGAGGAATTTAAGATTTTTAAATAAAAACGAAGGGAAAAAAATACACACATATGTACACAGGGAAGGCATCGTTGAGTGTTCACCGTGAAAGGTCACTTGAGCTTTATTGAGACTGTGTAATGACATGTTGCGAGAGGCAGAACGCGCGCCACAGTGCCTATGACGTCCCAGAGGGAGGAAGAAGAGATCCGCAACAAAATGATAGGCAGAGCGAGACGGAGAGATAGATGAGGAAGAAAGGAAAGGATGGGAGACAAGAGGGAGACCGATGCACCACAAACCTGCACTCAACTCAGCGTTGCCCCCAAAATGTACAGCTGAGATCTCAAGTGACTGAACGTGCAGAGACTATACAGCAGAAAGACACACTCTTTTGCCCAAAAAGTCTCTAGTGTTTATTCATCCCCTTTTCAGCCGCCTGTGTTTGACAAACTAAATGCCCATCATCTGGTCCCACTAGTCCAAGTCCAATATTTAGTCATTTCTGACCAGATTTCTAAACAAAGTCTGTAAAAATAACTTTAACAAAGTGAGCAAGGCCAGTTTTATTCTCTCAGGAACCCAAAAGATTTTTTTAGGTTTTTTTTCACCAGCCTCTCATATTCTCGTTTCAACCGCCCGTGTGTTTTCCAGGCTGCCTGTGACGGAATTGAGAAGAGCCCCACCTGCTTGAGCACCTATTAATGGTTATTGATGAAGTTGCTCAGTTAAAGAGAAAAACAATTAAGACCCTGCCAGTGCAGAGCTGGAACTCTGGGCCGGGCCGCCGTACCGCTGACAAGAGTGTGAAACCCTAATGGAGGCAACACTTGTTCCTAATGGCCCTGGAATCCTTAAGGTACGGGGTTGCGTCACTGTCGATGTCTTAACGCGTCTTTGGCCGACGGTGGACGACCAGGACGGCAGATGGGCAGAAGTTTCTTTTTTTCTTTTTCCGCAGCAGCAACACATGGACGGGACCTCAACTGTGCAGCTTGCCGGAAGCCCGAGGTCGGTGGCGTGCGGCTTTTCACATCTGCTGTTTTACACATGGGCGGCCTGACCCTTCGCCTCTCCCACACGGCCCAGAAGCCTCTGCTCGAAGACAGCTGCCCTTCGCCGCCTGCATCGTTTCTTAGCTTCCCCATTTTTCCACGCTGTCATCTCCTCTCTGCTCTCTTGTCTCTCAACACTCCTCCCCTGCCCTTGTTCAAGCCACCATATGAGGCTGATCCTAAGAATCCAGCGGGGGCTTTTTTTCATTGTAGCTCAACCACTGGCAGGCTGTCCTCTTCCCCCTCCAGCTGTTTCCACCTCCCCCCTGGCAACGCTGCTTTCATAGTCTCATTCTCTTCCCTTGCTTTTTTTCTGTCCATCTCCATCCTGTAAAAAGGGCCTGAAAGCGTCGTTGTATTGCACCACGTGTCTATACGTATGAATGTGTGTGTCTGTGTGTGTGTGTTTGACAAAATACAGCTAGAGGGACCAGTGAGTACAATAACGACAATAACGTTGTCCTCCAAAGAGCTGCATCTCAGGAACATTAGCTCATCCTCTGTGTATGTGTGTGTAAGTGCACGTGTAACGGTGGCAACGCCAAGGCATGACTGGAGGATTAACACACGCACACACACACACACACACACACACACACACACATACACACACAGAGTCGCAGCAGCAAAATCCTCGACTGGATTCGTGTGCGTCATTCTGTCTTTCTTACTGTCCGTTCATTCCCTCGTTCTGAACCCCAATCTCATCTGGGGGAGGATTTACGAGGGGGCGCACCTCATCCCTCCAACGCAGCACAATCTCAATTGGACTGAGAACAGCCTTATTCCAAACCAGACATCCATTAAACCGAGGTATTACTGTAATACAAATATCGGACAACTCCATCTCCCCCGCTTTCCCCCCGCAGGTCGCTCACATTCGGGCTGAACATCAGCGAGAGGGATGTTATTAATATAGATTCTGTTATAGTGTACCGACACTTCATTTCTATGTATATCAGATTAAAAACAGCGCGCGGCAAAAACCTTATGAATTGAAATTGAAGATCCCCGAGTGGATGTATGTTAGTGCCGGTGATTTTTTGCAAGTCTTGTTTTCGCTCTGTGTTGAATTATTAACTAAATTAGTGTCCGATATAGCCCAAAGATAGCTCTTCTACGGCGATAAGCTAAGGAGACGGGGATTTTAAAAATCTATTCTCCGCATGTCCCCCTATCTTTCTCCCCTAATACTCCCCGATCCAATTACCAGCCCGGCACCACTCGGCTCAGCACAGACTGCCAAACTATCCCTTCATTCATTCTCTCTACCTTTATCTTGGGTTGGCTCTTCCTTTACCTCCACTACACGCCGTCACGCTCTGTCAGCCTGCAGCGGGTTTTTTTTTCACATCCTTACATTGTGTGTGTTCGTGTGTTTGTCAGCTGTATGTTCAGAGGGAATTTCAGGCTGATTAAAGAGATGATTTATAGGTGCATGATTTTGGAGGAATTCCCTGATCGCTCCTCAAAATCACGTCTTCTCAAATGAGCTCTCTCCACTCAACCACAGACACCCGCAGAGGAATCGAGCCCCCAAGACACATGCACACGTATAATCAAACACGCACACAAGCATACATAAATGTAAACTACAGCCAGACAGCTGGGAAGCAAAATTTTGCCTGTAAAAGAGTCACTTCCCCACAAAGCCTCCGACATGATTACCTTAGTGTTTCTTCACTGCCTCTACAATCTTTAGTTCCATCTACAGTCTTATTAAAATCTGAAATGACACTAATCTTCAGATAATATCTTCCACAAAGCAGACACCGACTATCTAACCAGGACTTTTGTTCCCTTTCCATTATGTTGAACGCCTGGAAGTTTTTCCCCGAATAAGCTTCTTACAAAAGGTAATGTGGTCCCTTGTGAACACAACTTTGGTGATTTTTGGAAGCGGGCGATGACGCATATTTACATGCACCAATCAGAACATAGCTAAAATTAAATTAAAATGTGTATGCCTCCACCAATCAGTCAAGTTAAAATTCATGAACTTGTTGCGTGAAATTGTTTTAATTCGAAAATTAATTCTTGAGATGTTGCCAAAAACATATCTTAGGAAGTCATTTCTGACCAAATCGAAATCAGGTTGACCGTGACCTTTGTGAGAAAAGTGATTTTGCCAAAGGCGCTCCTAAGGTAATGCAATCAGGAGAATGGAAAGGGGGGGAGAACACAGTGATGTTGACCTCTGACTTTTGAGTAGCAGAATAGCAGATTATCTGTTGAAATGTTAATAAATAACACATGACGATTTTTGTATAGTTACCCGTAACTTTGATAAGTCATTCATTAAAAACACAGAATATTTTCTGGCTCCTGAAGATTCATCACACAGACAACAAGACCAACATTTTTAATCCCCCCCAGTGCAGTGAACGTCTTTCCAACAATTTCTGGGTAACAATTATTTGCAAACACCTCTCACACTCCCGAATATATTAAAATCCCTGTCTGTAATACAAAAGAATAGACCTACTATCAAAATGCATTACTCCAGCTGAATGCCAATATTACCACAACATTGCTCCAAATAAAAGTGACACTGAAAAGCAAATAAAATATGTTGCACTGTGCACTATAAAGCAATCCTAATAACAGAGCAAATATGGAATATTGTATGGAAATCATGATATTATAATACATCTGTGTCTCTTAAAGTAGGTCATTATTTACATTCCTGCACAATAGTTAGAGAATGGAAGTAGAGTGTACATTGAACTGTTTGCTATTTGACTAGTACAAAATAAGAAAAAAAACAGCTCGCTGCTCATTTTCTGTAACCAGCGTAGCATGAAAGCACAGAGGAATTAGTGACCTAACCAACTTTCTAGCTGTCAGCCTGATAACCAACTAGCTTGTTACAGAACACACATTGCCTTTTATCATACTCATACTGTCATGAGAAGGGTATAGGGTAGAGTAAATGAAGAGTATCATTTGGATTTTTTTCAAAAAACGGTGCTAAACCCATGCGTTTAAAACAATGTGCCTAAACGGTGCCTGAATCGATACTTAACAGTTTAAACTACACTGTAAGTATAAATAAATATCCGCTAGTGGGAGCTGTGTACATCCGGACAGAACTGCTGTGCGCGACAAAAAAAAAAACGTTTCATGACTTTAATAAGGGTAGGGGAAACCATGACATGAATTAATATACGTAAACAGAAGGTAGATGGCTGGCTAGCTACTGTAGCTCCACAAACAGTAGGTCATTGTTAGCTGCTGGAAGGAAGGAGTCATCAGTGTAATCTAAATATTTAGTTTAGTTTAGTTTAATACAGGGGTGTCAAACGTACGGCGCGCCAGGTGGTTTAGTCTGGCCCGTGGGATAAATCTGCATTATTGAAAAAAAATAAGAATAAACTTTATTTTATATAAAATATACAGTTCCTATATTGTCCGCTAGTACGCTAGTGGCGCTGTGTGTGGAGTCAGTTCATGTGTTCAGAATTGCTTCCCAGAAGCAAAATGGATTTTTGTGGAAAATGAGTTTTAAATAGGGGTGTAACGATTCGTTTTTAACAACGATTCGATTCGATCACGATTCGTGGTTGTCGATACGATTCAAGGACGATATTGGTTCATTTAGAACGATACGATCCGAAACGATTCAGTGACTTTAAATCGATTCAGTAACTTTTTAGCCAAAAATTCAACCAGTGTGACTGAAATAAATTTCCTGGATTCCTGTTGTTTCTTGTAATAGAATCAGGTATCAATTAATTATGATCATAAATAAACAAGTAAGCAACAATGATTGGCAAATGCATTCACATTTTATTTGAATAAAGTGCAAACACTGCTGTAGCAGTGTAGCAGAAAAAACCTGTATTAGTGATAAAAACACCCCTGCAATAATGGTTTCCCCCTACCAAGCCCCTCTATTTCAACCTCTGTGGAACGTCCCGTCGGCTTTGCCGTGAAACCCGGAAGTTGAATTGGGGTCGGGACGGCGGTGGGTCGGCTCAGTCCGTGACAGCATTTATCATTAAAACTGCTAAGAAAAAACATCCATATAAAGTCTAACGTACTTAAATCCAATGGGTTATTTCCTAGTATCGATACAATCGATTTATGACATTTTAAATCAATGTTAGATCGATATATGTCATCCATAAGGCCAACTCGCCGAGCACAGATCGATGTAGTTGGATCGGAGGAATATAAATCGATACATCGATGTAACAGCTGAATTGTTATACCCCTAGTTTTAAATCATTTATAGATTTTGACATGTTTGATGTATTTTAACATGCAGGACAGTCTTTAAACTTCCACATCACTGTGATCAGTTTTTATGTATAATGCACTTAAATAAATGTTAAACTGGGTGAAAATGTTGTTGAAATTGCACATACTTTTCTTAAAAAGGTTGTTCATAATATATTTAGTAAAAGGACAATTCCTAGCATATAAAGATTTTTATAATTTACTTTACACTAGTAAAAGAAAAAAGTGTACTTGTTGTTAGTTCTATGTCATTTTAGAATGAGTTTACTGGTCTGGCCCCCTTGAGATCCGATTAAGTTGTATGCGGCCCCAAGACCAGAATGAGTTTCAAAAACGACTGCCTTGATTGGGATACCGCAGAACGCTGAAACAACAACTGCAATAGCATTTATCAAGACCAAAACATGAATCTTATCCTTGGACGTTGTCATCAACCTGTGGCTTTCAGCATTCAACTATTTGAAATCCATTTTGTTATTAAACGTGGAAGCTTGTGTTTCTTTCATCCCCCTTTCTCATGTATCCTCAATCTACTTCAGCCCCAGCCAGTGTTTCCCAGGACGCCTTTCCACACACTCTAGAAAATGGGGTGATTACATGTGAAGCTAGACAAAGCGAACGCCAATAGCACTATTGATGACAATGGCTTGATATGAGCAAGAAAGGCCATTTTTAGTCGAGAGAAATCTGATCTGTAGCTGCAACGCAATGTGCTGTATACATCTTTTCAATGGGTTACTGACATTAAAGTCTAATTCTTTGATTCTGTGGGTGTGAAATGGCTATATTCATTTGTATTCTTTTCTGGTTAAATAGAAAGCCTAAACCTTCAAATCCACCTAGTCTAGATACACCACCTCACCTAATTGGCATGTCTTTGGACTATAGTGGAGCTGTGCAAAATTGTGTTTCTTTAGTGTCCCATGTTGATTGAGGTAATTCAGTGCTATTGGGAGAGTGTTTTGATTTCATGACACACTGTGCAAGTACCTCTTTTTTTCTCGTGGTTCACTTTTACCAGCGTGTTTCTCTGACCTGCAGAGAGTGAGCAAAGGGTCTTGAATGGTAATGAGTGTGTGCTGTAACACTCCACCTTTAGTTCAGTTGAGAGACTCATTAACAAACTGATTTTTCTTTTTCTCACATCACTCACAGCACAATGGTTTATTGTACGATGTTTAAATAACTCCTATAGTCTCTCAAAGTTATGCTCTCTCGCATTTTCCCTGATTCTACCATTTGAAAGGAATTGTTTCAGCCTATTGCTGAATTCAGCCTAGTTAGCCAAGTTATTAGCTGAATCCTGCAGCAGTGCAGAGTGTGGGCTAAATGGAACGGTGTCAAGAGGCTGGTTGCCCAGCTGTGTGTGTGTGTGTGTGTGTGTGTGTGTGTGTGTGTGCGTGTGTGTGAGGGGAGGGCGGCTGATTAGGAGTTAAATCACAATGGCCAGAATTTTAGTGTGTGTGTAAATCTGCACGCAAGTATTTTCACAAATTTTCAAATGCGGCGCCTCAGCGTCATGGTTCAAACAAAATGTCAAATTTCCATATTTGTCGCACAGCTGTTTGTGAGAGCTGTCTGAGTGTGAATGCATATATGCACGTCTCTGTGGGATGGCAGCAGGGTGATGCTAAAGGAGAGAGGTCTGCAGTGACTGCAGGAATACCGAAAGGCGTAAAAAAGGTAAAAAATAGAGGAGCATATTCGCAGACTGTATTGCCGACATCTAAAAAAAAAACAAATGCGAAACCCCCCTATGGACACCAATAAGTTGAAAGGAGTCGTAATACACACTTCATTCAAACACAAGAACAGGCGGTAATGTATGCAGGCAATCAACTTGAAGTAGTCGTATAAGACGCGTCATTGAACTGACCGAGCTGTCTGCCCACTTGGCAGTGGCTGAGTCTAGCAGTGTGAGCCAAACACACCATTCAAACGGGCGAGAGGTACGCAGCAGTGTGTGTGCCGCTAGTTTGGTTAGCTGATAGACAAGCCCACCGTCTAGAGCGGCTCCTAGCAGCTGGGGGCCGGTTAAGAGCAGTTAGTGGGGAGTCATCGGGGGCAGTCAGTGCCACTACAAATCAGGCAATTACAGAGGTCTTTACTAAGAAAGTGTGAGTCACTGCAACCACAAAAGGGTCATCACTGATACAGACAGAGGTATATTCGCTTCATTCATGCACGCAAGCGAGCACAATCTCATTCATCCTAGCATAAGTAATAATTAGTCTTTGCTGAATATAACCAACCCATTTTAACAAAATGTGAAGGATTTAGACTGTGATAAAGAAATGTTTTTTATTATATTTGTATGATTTGTTCATTTTCAATAGATATTCTGTTGCAGCATTCACAATAATCGGCCATTCTTTTGTTTATGAATATACTTTTATGACTTCTATGCTTTTTAAAGCCTGTAAAAATGTAGCATTGCACTTCTGTAGCACCGCCGGACTCACCACGGAAAGTGAAGAAATAAAATCAAAGTGGTTACATGGATATAGAGACTTTATCTTTGATATCCCACGCATTCTTCTTTGTTGTCGTAACCTGCCGCCTCCGTTACCCACATTGCAACACGACAGTTGGGTCGAGACATTCTGTTGTGCTATTAGCAGCTGATGTAGCATCAAGCCTCAAGCAGACTTGATGTTTAACTCACTTCTTTCTTATCCCACACCTCCAGAGTGACGCTGACATCATATAGAAGCAATCTTTCAGACTTCAGTTTATGCAGTTTTTTCTTCTTTGTACATAATGCCTTAGTTCCCCCAAGATCTGTAACCACTTGGATGTGTAATATCGGTGCAATTTTCCTCTAAGAGAATCTCAGAAAATGATTGCGTGATTTTATAAATATTGACATCGACTGATGTAAGAAATCAAAATACTGTGGTACAATGTTTTTGTCAGTTTGCTGTCATCTTTCAAGCCCTAATCCTCCCACATGTCCTCCTACCTGCTGCTGTTTCCCTTCAAGTCCCAAAAAGAGACATACAGGCCCATTGACGCTCACCACGCTCCTCCTTTTCTCTTTCTGTCTCTCTCTGATTTACACACACACACACACACACACACACACACACACACACACACACACACACACACACACACACACAGACGAACCACCCTATTAAAAGCTGCAGAAAGAAAAGCAGGCTGCTTTGTCCTATTACTGTGGAGTGGAGCTGACGCTAGTGGAGTTGGCAGCCACGGATGACTGGGAGCCACCAAAGCTTTGCTCAGCTGACATTATCCTGCCCCTCAAATGCTACTTGACCCTGCAGCGATGTGTGTGTGTGTGTGTGTGTGCCTGTTGTATCTTTTGTGCTTTTGTCAAAAATGTGACTTCTAAATGGAGTGTCCATTCTAACGCACGTGGAAGGTGGGAAAGACAGAGATAGACGCAGGCAAAGACAAGGTGGTCATCAGAGTGGATCTGGAGCGCTCATCCTTTTTGGCCCTGGTGTGTGCAGGATAAGATGGGCATAAACGCAGGGGAGAGATTTTTGGACTGGGAGGACAACTGCCGGTGAAAGGTTGCAAAGGATCAGTGTGATGGCCGTGTGGATTAAATGTGGGCGAACATTTTCTTTCTGGCTATGCTTACATTTGTATTTGTGTGCGTGTCAGTATGATAATTATACGAGAACCGTGTCCTCCTAACTGCGTAAAAGACATGTCCGGTCAATGCCTATAGTTTTTTTTTTGTGACGTAATGCTGAAGGTTCTGACTTAAAGTAAAAAGGCAGAGGGAAGCCTCTGCCTGAAGTACTGTGGAACACGTGCAAATCAATCCAGATGGGTCAGCGGTGCAGAGCCAAAGCACTCCTTTACCTGCTGGATCAGGGAATCGGCCACTCTTCACAGCCACAGCACATATCTCACATAATCTCCCCTTCACACACACACACACACACACACACACACACACACACATACACACACACAAACACACAAATACACACAGGTAAACCTCTTACCTGCCCTCACCCTCAGAGCAGGTGCGGCCAAGGAATTGGATCGGTTTAGAAGTTCCAACCCCGACGCTCAGATACAAGGGGATCAAAAACAACTCTCTGGTTTGCTTACGGGGGAATCATCGCCGCCTTCCATTCGTAGATTAAATGCCATGAACAAGATCAATTTGTTTATTTGGGAATAAGCATTAATAAATTGCATTAAATATTCCCTTTTTTTTTTTACAGACCATTATAAGTCCCGGGTAAATTGCTCCCCTGAGGCTCAACCATAACGAGCACCGCCGTTCTGAAACATTTACTCCACATCGCCCAGCGTTACGGCTTTGAGCATTCGCTATGGAGAAGTGTGTGGTCCCTGTAGGTGATTAACAGTGTTGCATTTGCACAGCACAGTTATAACTCTCTCCTTCTCCTGTCGTGAGTAACCCCCCCCCCCCCCCCCCCCCCCTCCCTCCTCGGCCCCGCCACCTACCCTCGCCCAAAAAGAGCCTTAAACTCGTTTTTATAATTTCCTTGCCAATAAACGAATTAACGAACTGATTGTGCTAAAAACTTTCAGACTTAGTCTTGAGTTTTCAGGAAGAGGTTTTGGAAATCTCTCTCTCTCTCTCTCTCTCTCTCTCTCTCTCTCTCTCTCTCTCTCTCTCTCTCTCTCTCTCTCTCTCTCTCTCTCTCTTTCTCTCTCTCTCTCTCTCTCTCTCTCTCTCTCTCTCTCTCTCTCTCTCTCTCTCCGTCTGTGTTATTATGCATACCAGCCGCACCGATAAACGAGCCAGAGGAGAGCGCTTAGAGGAGGGGGGGTGTGCTCGGCGTCGTTAGCAATTACTTTTTTATTTGGATCCTTTTTTTTATTCCTCCGGAAACAATTGTCATGCTTCTGCTGGGGCCCACATAGAGAATAACTAACAGCTGAAGTCGAGGGTTTAAGGCACATTGTTATCACATTTGAGCCAGTTCTGCTACTGTGAAATGGAGAATACGGCTTCGCCAAAAATGGCCCCTCGGCCGCTGTGCCGGTGTTGCTCAGGTTGGCTCATCTCCGCAGTGATATCCTTCCTGCACATTGTAAGTGCTGGCCCTGAAATTCCATCACACACCGGATGACGTAGAGCACCACGCAGAACAAGCTTTGGTTTTCTAGTAAAACACAACTAAGACAACTTAATGCAGGAATAAGGGAAAGACAGATTTCCAATGCCAGTCTTTTTATTGGGAGGAGGGCAGGGGAAACATGAAATAACCAATCCATTATGTGAGCGCCACCCCTGCTGCGTTCCCCTGATTCCCTCCAGCTATTAGCAGCTTACAACACAAATAGATCACACAAGATATTAAAAAGCAGCAGGAACTTAACGCTTTCAAAAGCCCCAACGTAATCCTCACAGTGGAAGGAAAACACACGCCTCAAACTAATTCAAGTTGTTTTTGTTTTTTACTTTGCTGATTTTTTTTTTCAGCATTGCCATTTTATGGAGCTTGTTTTTATGACAAATAGACTTACTGACTCAACACGGGTCATAAGCTGGAATTAAACTCATCCTGATTCATGTTTTATAAATTCATATGTTTCGTTTAAATTTCATTACCCGCCAACACACACATGGCAGATTCAATATAAAAAATGGCAGACCTTCCCCCTTGAAACAGATTTAGAGCATAAAGGAAATAAAAACTGTTTGTAAGACCTGATCAAGGAATCGATCGGCGATTGAGGTCGACGGTAACAGCGTTTGACACCGAACTGACAGCACCTGGGTGAGCCGTGGGGATCATGTCAGAAATGTGTTTCGCACTGTGAAACACAATATGACATTGGGACAAATCGGACACAGATATTTAGAGGGGATCAGCATTTAACACGAGCGAAGTGGTTTTTCCGATTTTAAAACCATTAAACTACCAAGGGCTGAGATCTGTTGATGGACAGTAGGACTAACTCGTCCAATGTCCTCCCTGGTATCCCGCCATCCGCACTCCTGTACCCCCGATTTAATCTCTCCATTTCCATTCGGCTTCTTGCTCCTGCAGGATTCATCGCTTTTGGAATCCACCGGCAGACATAATAAACACGAAGGCACTTTAAGTGATTATGTCGGCGTGCCTTCACAAAACTAAATCCATGAAAATCCATGGAACTAAATCCATGAGGAAATCACAGGATGCCAGTGTTTGGTCTGAAGATGTTGAATGGAGCAGTTAGAGGAAAAGTCCTGATTTTAATACCAAAATTGCACTTGAGCCTTTTCCACATATTGTACGCTGAATTTGAAGCAGATTAGATGGAGTGATTTCAGTTTTTACAGAAATTACCAATTCAGGGTCTAATCACATAGTTGTGCTTGTCTGTCACGGCGCCATTCTGACGCACTCAGGCACGTTTGGTGTGATGAAAAGATGCATTATGAGCAAAGACTAAATTCAATAGACGACACATGTGCAGGTTTCTGCCTCAACTGTGCAGTATTGGAGTGAACTCAAACCAGCAAACTGTGGGATGTGGGTTTCTGTTTGTGTGTTGTTTTATAATCTTTTGACTTGTAGAATAGATGGTGTGACCGGATGAGACCATATAAGGCAGACAATGTGAACTGGGAAAGCACATGAAGAATGAAGATAAACTATTATCTGAGATAACGCACCTGTGGCCGAAGGGAGAGCCAGTTTGAACCCATTTTCAGGGCAGGACAGAATGCTACGTGAGGGAGAACTGGTTTGAACTGGCTTTAAAGGACAAGAGAGGTTATAAAAAAAGAACAGAGTCAGAGAGCAGACGGACTCTGAGAGGGACAGCTTGCAAAGCGTGTTTCAGGTCTCCAGGTATACCTGCGGAGGATTGCTCATGTAGCACTTTATCTCTTCTAAATAAAATGTTAACTTTTTAACTTTAATTCAGTGCCGTATTGGATTCATCTCATCAACCAACTCGGGGGGGATAGGAAATCCCAACAAAACACAGGAGGGTTTATGGGCGGACACATTAAGGTGATGCTGTGGAATTTCATTTTCCAAACACTATTTGGAAAACAATGCAAAGGCAAACCAATAATCCTTTATGTTTCTTTTATTAAAAGGAAATTGGTTAACTGTGTCTTTTGATTTTTGTGGATCCAAACGTTTAGATAAACACACAACATGGAGGGTTTGATGACATTAGAGTTGTCACAACCCCTAACCGGCTTTACTCCTGATTCCAAATGACTCCAATGAATCCAAAAGAATACAGGTTATCAACTCCTGTCTCGCAGATAGAAGCAGGACTAATAATTGTTTATTAAGCTGCACTCGAGTCAAATAACGCTAACAATTGATACTGTAACAAGCTAACCACATAATTGTGACGTTAACAACCAACTACTGTGACGGATTGCCTAAGCCGTCTTTTTTGGACCAAATAAGCAAGACCCCCTCTTTTAATAAAATGTCCTTAATTTCTGGATTACATATCGATGTGGATCACTTTTATACCTCTTGTTAACACACATCCTTATATTTCTTTTCCCTGCGTAAAATCATTATAACTGCTGAAACATTTTTCCATTCACGTCCTCGTCATAAACTGAACCCCCTCTTCGATGCTGTTTTTGTTGACCCTTTACAAATGGGGTACTACGAGAAAATCAATCACCAAACATTTACAGGGTTTTTTTGGCACTTTCTCAGTGCCACACACTTTCTCAGCCACGCGCCTGCGATCTCAGATGACGTCATAAAATAGTTTGTAGCGCTGCCAAAGACTTCGGACCAAAACCACACAGTGGACAGTTGTATTCTTGAGATTGGACGCTGAGGAAAACGTATAAGAGGTGCTTCTCCCTGTTGTGAAAGAGAGAAGATGTTCTTGGCAGTGTGATGAGCACAAATCTGTTGACCTTTTTTCCCTTGCAAAGAAATACATATTTAGAGCCTTTATTCTGATTTACCGATTGTCTGTGCAAAACCTTCCACCTCAAGCTCAGGGAAGCGGTGGGCGGGGCAATCTGCTCAGCCCCATTGTGTGGCTTGTGACTTTTGCATTTTGAGAGCCGTATATTTCCAAGCAAAATAGAATAGAGCCCCAGACTTCTAAGCACAGTCGGATATGCAACCCTCGAGCATCAATTTAAAACGAGTACATCAGTTAATTAGTGTGTTTCAGTCCAATTGGTGTCTCAAAGGGATCCTTGATCGGTCTAGTCACCATTCAGCACATATTAATTAAATCAGCATGGCGTCTCGCGTATGGGCTTGTGAAAAGTGGGAATTAACCTTTAATCAAGCAAAGGTAAGTCTCTCACTTGTGCACATCAAACACAACATGCTTCAAGGAGACCAATTCAAACTTGAGAGACGTAGATAAGTTCACAGTACGAGTCCTTATCAGACCGCTCTCCTCAATTACACGCAGGCGTTCTTAGATCAATGTGGACTGACGGCTGCGTAAAGTGGAGACAGTGGAGGGGACGAGAAGATGTTCGGCGTCCGGACAGCTCTGGAACACACACACAGACCCATGCGCGCATTGATGTGACATCCCCTTATTATCTACGACGTCACGTCACACTGGACGCCACGACTCGACAATAGGAAAATCTTAAAGCGTGGCGACACCCGCTCGCAATTAAAAGCTGACTAATTAACCTTGAGCACGGATGATATGACCAGTCGTTACAAATATAACCACTTCTACATCCACTCGCATGTGAAAAGACACACACACACACACACACACACACACACAAATGCTTCCGGCACAATCGCAACACAACATCAACTCGTCACATTACTGTTGAACATCTCTTTGTAAAATTCAAATATGAATGGTGGTGTGGACAAGTCATTCTCTGTTTGTGCTTGTGTGTGTGTGTGTGTGTGTGTGTGTGTGTGTGTGTGTGTGTGTGTGTGTGATGAGATTAGAATCATCGAGGACATTCATCTATTCTGTAGCTGCTGCGGAGATTGAGTGGGGTTGGGCGATACGATAGCACTTTCACAAAGGATTACATTACTCCCTCTGCTATTCTCTCGCCTGTACAATACCCCCCCACCCTTTTCCACCTACCCCTGCCACATCTTCACATTTGATAATGGACACAGCCTGTGTTATGAATTGAGCTGGCGCTTCACTAGATAAAGGATTTAAGCCCCCACGAAGAAACAGAGGTAGGTGCACTCGGGCATCTGTAGTTGCGTGTCTTTTTTTGGAGCTTTGTTCCCCCTACACTGTTGTGAGAAAGGAGAAAGTGTTTCAGGCTAAGTATGCAGTTTAGTAAATCTACTGACCATCCAATCCATCTAACCAGACAGCGATCTCCTGTAGGGCAGGGCAAAGGCAAACGTCCCCAGGAGGCAGAGTGTGCGTAAAGTGTTCAGTACTACCGGTACCATTACAGAACTGATGATGAAATGTAGGTTTAGATGCCTGGTGCTGTAGACATAATGATGAGGATAACCATTAGTTAATGAAATAGGTTGCAATCCAGTGCAAGCTGCTGCCTATTTAATTTCAGTTAGCAGCAGTAGGGATAGATGTATCGAGCCTCAGTAACTGTATGAGAATATGTTGCATGGCTCTTACTGCATTAAATGACTGCATGTGATTTAGCGTCGAGGATTGCTTGCGATTGAGGTCCTTGAATTTGTTGACTTACAATCCATTAGATCTTCAACGTTTTCTGTTGATTACTTACAGTCTCTGTAAACTTCCCTCGGTCTGTTAATGATATCACTATTTAGTTACAGTTATATATATTATATATCTTTAAACTTCTCAGCAGGAGGGGGGTTAAGGATTCAACCAATGTGCAGAAAGGTCTTCTTGTGTGCTGGTTGGCTAAGCCTCACGGTCAAAATTTTCACATCACAATAAATACTGCAGAATCCAGCTCTGTGCAGACACAAAAATATACACACACTTGTCTTAATTAGTATTTACAATGCAACACGTTTTTATGACAGCAGTCAGTCTCCATATAAATATTTAACATTCTAGAGATGTAGATGTAGGTTCTTCCAATTACGTTGATTTGACTCAGAGATCTAAATAACTTGAAACAAGTTATAATTAGTTTCAATTGAGACGTTAGCAATCACTTTGTCATGTTGTGTGGCAATCTGTATAGTCCATACTAATAAACCATACACGTTAGGGTTGCCTATAGAACAAACTCAATTACTGGCTTATAGAAAAACATGTAAAAATACACGCTTACGACACTGAAAGGTCACTATGTTCGCAGGTTGAAGTTAGTCTCCCGAGAGACGAGAGAGAGAGAGAGAGAGAGAGAGAGAGAGAGAGAGAGAGAGAGAGCGCCCTTGATAAACAGACGATGAGGCCTTAATGCCGAAAGCGTGGGAATCCCAGCAACAGTAAATGACTTCATTACATTAAAGATGTGTTCAACCACCCTCTGTGTTTCAATGAGTGTAACTGTGCAAAGATTCGTTGAAGTGTGCTCAAGAAGAGCTTCAGATGCAGCCTGTGGTATTTACACATATCCTCTTAAGGATATGTGTAAATACCACAGGCTTTTAAAAGGATATGTGTTAAGGATCTGTGTAAAGGACAAGGATGAAAAAGCACAAACAAAAAAGCATTGGTCCCTTAGATAGACTTGCACAGTTGTATCGCCCTGATACGTCTGGTCCCTGTCGTTCTGTACGCTTATTAAGACCTGGAAGGCTTTCAGCACCTGGCAGCACTAATCCTGTAGCCTTATGCTCACTCGTGCCAGAGCCAAGCAGACTTAAGCACAGGCTCACCCACTCTCTTTCTCTGGGCATCACTGACCCTTTGTGATGTATGGGCGACGAGCGGCTGGGATTGAATGCGAGACGCCGCGCCCGCCGAGGTCAGCGAGGAGAGAAGGAGAAAAGAGGGATCGGCCGTGCGGGTGCGTGTTGCACATGAGCTGCACACAAAAGCGCCGCATGCACTCTGCTGCTGCGTTTATGTCCTGCGTGCATAGCGCGCGGGTGTGTTTGTGTGGGATCTAGTGCGTGATTGTCTAGTGTGGGTGTGTGTGTCAGCGTGTGCAAGGCCGAGGTAGGTTAAACTTGTACTCGTGAAGTGTTCCCAGAAGAGATTAATCATCCAGTGCTGGAATGCAGCATCGTGGTCATAAATCATCACCTGACCCCTCTCTCTCTTTCTGCCACTCGTGGCAGTGGAGTCAGGGTAAAAGGAGTGTCATTGCCTACATGCAGTAAACAAACAGCCTCGACAGAAGCGCAAAAGGTAGAAAAGGCAGAGCTTCATATAGCGAAGTCCACTTTATATAATAATTCATGGAAGGCTGCTAATGACAAAACCATGGGCAGAATAAAACGGCAAATCCCCCGCACACACGCAGGTGAGCACGGCTTCACCAGCACGCGTCTGCAACAACTACCCCCGGGCACCTTCATCCCCTCTCAATCAGCAGGTCTGCCCCCCCCACCACCCTAAAGTTGTACACATCGGGTAAACACTGTTACATAGTAATTTTGAATTCATTTTATTATATTATTTTAAAAATGGTTATAGTCCTCTCACTTTGAATGTAGGAAGATCAGAACCGTGGCGATAGCAATGCTGTGTTGTTCCTAGTAATGGTTTGCTCACCGGAGACCAGAGTAATGCAGTAATTGACTAATACGGCTCAGGTTCAGATCACTAATCTTACTTAAGTCTCCTTAACGAAGCCAGATGAACTATGTCCATCAACGACCAAAACGATCACCACACTCTTCAACCTTGGAAAAAGTTTAGTTTTATTAATAATTCTGTATGATAGAGATACTATTCTAGTGAGGTGGCTTCTACTGAGGAGGGAATGTGCTTTAGACAAACCAGGTCTTCTTCCAGATACAGGTGGGAGCTAAGAGAAGCTGCTGAACAAATGTGTGAGTTTGCACTCGCTGGGAAGCTAGGCGGGATCCAAAGCACCGCTGTGACTTTTGCTGCTCAGGTAGAAGAAAAAGAACCGTGCTCAGTTATATTCAAGTACAGGAAAATGATTTTTGTAATATAAAAAATTCAACAGCGAAGTTTCATTACTTCTCTGAGCCCATTTCCTTTCCCTCGTGGAGTGGGTAAATATCACAGTTTATTAAATGAATGCTGTGAAAAGTCTACTAGGAGGCCATCTTAACATACGTCCTCCTTCACGAGGCTGATTTAGACTGTAACTAAGCATGTCTGCTTACCAAGAGAGACAGAGAGAAAGAGATAACGTTCTGCTGATCCCATTGGCTGGGAAAGGCTCAGAGTTGAACAATCCCACAAATCAACAGCAGGGT
This sequence comes from Apeltes quadracus, assembly GCA_021346845.1. Taxonomy (NCBI): domain Eukaryota; kingdom Metazoa; phylum Chordata; class Actinopteri; order Perciformes; family Gasterosteidae; genus Apeltes; species Apeltes quadracus. The sequence continues at coordinate 13,366,824 of CM037920.1, read as the reverse complement.
AGTTAAAGTCCAGTCCTGTGAAACCACAGTAATCCCTGACTAGAATGGTTGCGTGGGAGTGTAAGACTGAACGTGAGATTCCTTAGATGGTTTGTCCAGGGCTAGTTTGGGTTTCAGCAGACCCTCCAGGAAACCACAGCTGAGGTCTCCTTGGAAGTGCAATGAAATGTTGAGGATAATAAACAAGGTCGATGGTGCTGAAGATCCGTAAGCATCAGTGATTGGTAGGGCTGTAGTCAACCAAAGAAATGCTTAGTCGACCAAAGTCTTGTCCTTAGTCGACGATTAGTTGACTAAACCAGCGGTCCCCAACTACATTCCCAACCGGGCCGTAGCCTACGACATGAGTTAAAAAAATGCATGCAAACTAAATAAACGGCCCGCCGGCACTACAGGACATTATGCGGATCAGACGTATTACTCACGCTAGGGCTGTGCGGTATGGCCAAAAATCCATATCACGGTATTAAAAATCATTCTGACGGTATGACGGTATATCACGGTATTTTTTTCAAGGAAACACATTCATTAATTTATGCAGAAAAAGGCCGCTGCTCACTGCTCTTTGTTCAACGCTTGCCAGCCAACTCGCTCACAACTCGCTGTGTGGTGTGTCTTCCCTCTGTCTCCTTGTTTTTTCACCTACACTCCCTTGGGTCCCTCCATTTTCAGCTTCTTATCATCCTCTCTATAAGAGGGTACATTTATAACAAATGACACACTAATTAGCATTGCATAATGTCTACCCAAAAAGTTACATTTTTCTCCATTTAAATGATTTACCTTATTATCTTCTTTTGGGTTTCTAAATAGTTTTTGTTTGCTTGGCCCCACAAAATGTTTTATTTATATATAAAGGAATCAGAATGTAAACATTTTTTATTGTGCAAACTGCAACGTATTTAAAACGGAAGAGAACTTACAACTTAAACATGGCTTCCTTTTCAAAACAAAAATATGTTATAATCGTTTTATTAACATTATTTCTCCGGTGTGGTCGTCAGGGAAATATGACGTTTATAAACAGTGATTGCGCAACTCCCAGTCCCAGTGCGACTCGACCACAGGTCCGTTGTTGTTGAAAAGGGGCCGACTGTACGTAGCTCGCTTCGGCGTTAGGGACGCAATTTGGCTGAAATACTTTCGCCCCGGTAAAATGTACCTTGGATCCAATACTTTGACCCGTCTTTATCTACGGTCCGTAGCGGGACTATGTCCTTGCAGAGGTGGAACGTCGTTGCCTCCGTAATGTCACTCCATCGCTTGCTTTTTTTGTCATAAGCATCGCCTCGAGCAAATGCCTCTTTAAGCGATGTCTGACTCTTCCGCTTCCCCGCTTCACTCGCTACGCCATGACTGGTGTAACCATGACTCAATCTCAACACACATAAGACTAAGTAGCTCCATGCATCGCCGTGATGACGATGTGTACAAATAAAATCCGCTGCCTGCCAAAGAGCAGGTCAGCTTTTAGTAGCCCAGGTATGACGGTATGTGAGAAATCTGCGGATTTCTCACGGAAATTTCGTACCGGCATACCGGTAATACCGCACAGTCCTAACTCACGCGGAGGAGTCACCGTTCGGATCAGCTCCAACCACCGGGGCCCGAGCTGCTGTCGCTGCGCGTGGTCGGACCCTAACGGACCTGGCGCGGGAGGTGATAGAGCTCGGTCTTTAATAAAGAAGCGACCTCTGAACTTCAGCTCGCGGATGTTAAAGCTTTTTTTTTTAAGCGCGGAGAGGTAACGGCCTCCGACGGCGGGAGGAAGTTCTTCGCCGCGGTTCTCGAGTGTTCTACGCGGTGCGCTAAACTGTGGCGCTGTTTATAAAACAGCCTAAATTAAAGCATTTAAAGTTGGGGATAAAACATAGGGTAATTATATTTAGATTACAGTAATGTATAACTGCTTATAAAGGAATAAATATCGAGGAGTAAATCAATGAAAATGTCTTTATCGGTGTAAAAAAAAAATACAAAAAGTTGCCAGCCCTAATGATTGGCTCATTTCAGAAGTGAAATGCCTCAAATCCGATCGTATGAGATGCTGAGTCCAAGGTACGTTTGACAGTTTAGTTTTAAAAACAATATTACATTTTTTATTCATACAAGATATCTTTAGTCTTTGTCACCGGTTTCTGTAATGTAAATATAACCAGTAAATTAACAAAGGAGTGCCCCGAGCGTGCGCTGTGGATGAGTTAAAACCAGTCGGTCAGCTGTCAGACAGATGTAGTAAATATCACCCCCCTCTGCCGGCTCTCCCAACAGAGAAAAACCGCCACAGGATCCACGAGCATGGTAATCCAAGATGAAGGCTGCTCTCTGCAAGCGTTGCCTTCTCTGGAGCGCAGCAAATACCGGGTGTCGCACACACACACACACACACACACACAAATCAGGCAGCGCGGTCTTGACAACAGGGCAGAGCGCCTCGAAAGACAACCATCGGGCCGTTGATGTCACTGAAAGTGTGCAAAGAAACTTTCTTAAAACCAAACAATAAACCCGCAACACTAATACGCGGACAGCTCTGACAGCTGGGGGACCGATGGAGGAGTGCACAAAAAACCCTGGCTCCGAAATTGTTAGACCATTATGTTGCCAATTCAAAATTGTTCCCGCATTAAGTCTCGCTGGCTAATTCCACGACTAATATGTGTCTTGGCGGCTATTTCGAGAATCGTTGTTTCAATAAAGAGATACCTAGGGCTCTATTGTAGCGGCGGTGCATTACACGCCGTGATCCACTGTGTTTACCTTGATTAAATCTTGCGCAACCAGCAGGCTGCCACAAAGTAACCAGACAAAATCCTCTGCACTCCTTCTCCGCTAGTCCAGAAATCACAAGATGGCAGGGAGGCGGCCCTTTGTAATATCTCCATAGATTTTCATTGTTGTACAGCAGAGTTATTGTTTTGGTTACATTTGATGGAGCAGGTCAATCGATTTAAAGTGAAACTGATTTATTTCAACCGTAAACTTTTTTGTTTGACTTTTATCAAAAACCGAATCACAAATCCCAGAAATTGGGGACACCATCAAACCCTTTTCTTCTACTCGTTGTGGTTTCTCACCGTTTGCCCGCCGATGAATCAATCACTGCGATTAATGTAATTTGCTGCTTCATCAGCAAGTCTTAGTAATCTTAGCCTCTTGAAAAAACCACAACACGCCCCCTCCAAAATCTCTCGACAAGCTTCCCGAAGGAGCGCAATTAATGTTGAAACGTTGAAATATGAAGCTGAGCGGACAACGAAGCGTGAATGAATCAAATTGTGGATCAGACAGCCGCAGCAGGGGGGACGTGGAGGCTGCTCCACATGAGGAGGGGGAAATTGAGATGTGGGACCCTGTGTCCCGCAAACAACCAAGAAGCTGCTCTGCAGGAGGCCAAACCGGGACAGCAGTACACCAACAAACCCATTCCTGCAGATGCTTTTCTTCTCTCTACCTGGGCTCATGACACTGTGTTGATTGCTTTTTTTTCTTAAAAAATGAGAAAAGAATAAGCCATGAGCCTGTGAAATAGCTCAGAGGAGCCAGCCGGATGGACAGAGAGGCCCGTAATAGAGCTAAACTAGTGGTTTTTAATAACCGCCTCATGCTGACAATTACTGCAGCATAAACAAAGCCCCTCCCCCTCACCATCATTTTTGGCCACCTATCCTCTCTCTAAAAGGTCAATGTTCTTAGTTAATAAGCAGTGGCAAGAAGTTGTTTCCGCTTCCATTACCACCTACCCCGTTCAGTCGCGAATGATGAGACGTTAAGGTCTAATGTACTGTGTGACAGCGCCTTGTGCACACTCACACTCACAAAATGATTTCACCAGATACCGTAAGAAATGCCTTCAACTCTTTTTAACACTGGATCATTCGAGACCTGCTTGTGGAAAGGGCTTGAATAACAAACCCCGCAAAATTGTAAAATAAACAATAGTTTTTAAGCTGCAGATGTGTACATCTGCTGGGGATGATTGCTGTGCTTTAATCTCTCCAGCATATGCGTGGTAAAATAAAAATCTAAACATAACCCCTCACCACTCAATCCGAAGGGATTTAAAGCATATTAATGCGCGCTAATGCCGCTGTGGCTGCACTGTCACACCTCGGTGAATTGTCCAGGTAAATGACAGTAGAAACAACCAACGCTGTTCCCAAAACCAGACCAATCAACAGATAGAATAGCGCAAAGTCTGCAAATAGCACTTAAAGGCTTCCCAGGTATACCGGAGAGGCGTACTGTATGAGCAGCTTTTTGTTACAACATCAGTTAACACGCTGCAACACAGCAACCGCTGACAGGATTGAAAACAATCCACACAATGGTGCCCATTTCTCCTTTCAAAAGCGACTTTTGGCTTTGGAATTGGCGACAAAATTGCAGTGGCCGGTTCGCAAACATCCATCCCACTGTGCTGGTTCATTCTCCCACAATGAGTGAGTTCTGATTTGGTTTCGAAGGACAAAATGTAATAACTGGCTGCGCGGCACCAACTCAAGTCGTGCCCATATTGTGAAAATAGCATTATTAAAATTGGACCCTTTAAGTCTCCTTATATCTTTTTTGTGTGCTTGCGTGTGCGAATGTGGACGTCGCTGTCTGCACACCGAGGGATGCAAAACAACGGGTTGAGGGCGGGGAGAGGGGGGGGTCACATTGGACATCACTGACCTCTTGTCACTGACCTAAGCGGCGCAGGCCCGTGTTTTTTTGTTTGTTTGCACGTGCGCATGCAGTAGGGTTATTGTGTGAAGCCTTCAGTCTTTAATCCCCTAATCTGCTGAACCCTGGAAATCACTGCAGTCATCTGTCAGCTGGGTCAGAGCAGCTACAACACCACTACACAGACACACACACACACACACACGCACGCACACAAACACACACACACACACACACACACACACACACGCTCTCTCTCTCTCAATGATGGTCATTTATTCAACAGGGCCAGCCTCGTTTCAGTCTAATGAAGATTGATGCTGCTCTCTCCAGGCCTCACAGGTGTCGCAGTGTGTGTATAAATGTATAAATACGTAACCCACATGGATGAGGAAAGTGCGAGAGAGAGAAAGAGAGCGCGAGCGGGGCAAGAAGACAGATCAACAGGAAGGGTCTCACTCTTTTATCATCCGTGGGTCAGACTAAACAAAATCTCTAGTAAAAATTGTCTAAAAGTAAATCTGCACAGATTATCTCCGTGGCGTGGGCACAAAGTTAATCTTGTCGGATGGTCGTGAAGGTCCAACAAGGTCGGGGACTTAAGAGAAGCCATGGCGCTCAGACCCTCGAGTCCAGTCTTAACCTCTCTGGCCTCTCTGTGTGTGTCACTGCCTAATGGGACATCCTGAGGGCTTGTCTGTAGATTGCGGTTGACACGGCCTGCTGCTGTCCAGCGTGAGCTCCTATTAGCATTTACGGCCGCGGCTCGCTACACATATGCACAGGCACTCCGGTCAGAACGATTAATCTTGGCAGGTTAAGGGCCGACGGTGGGGGGTGGAATGGGAGGGGGGGGCATGTACTTGTGAGCGAAACATGCGTTGCTCAAGTACTACCGCGTGGCACACTGGTATACTTCAATGTGCGGCAGCCGCGTTGCGGGGGCTCCGCTGTCTTATTTATACGCCCCTGTCAAGAAGCCGAAGATGGAGGGATGAAAAGTGGGGGAGGGATCAAAAGAGCGTGAGAGATCACAGACGCGGGGAGCCTTGAAGAGAGCTAAAGGGTGGAGGAGGAGATGGAGAGGGCCACGAAGAGGAAACTGGAGCAGTTAGGAGTGGAGTGCGAAACTCAGCGGGTCGTCTATGCCTCACTCGTGTTCTTCGTGTCATAAGGTGCAGACGACTGCCAGTCTCTGGGGTTTACAGCTGGCGTGTGGGCCTCGTGCGTTGACGCCAGCACTCGATACACAACTGACTTCAAAAGTATTTTTTTCAACGTTGTTTTCTTTCTCTGATGCACCCTAAAGGTTATTGCGAGCATATGGCATTGGAACCTTAACTAAGAGTCACACTCAGAGCCCAATGAACATTCGTTCCTGAGTGAACTATGGCTTCCTGCTGTGTTGGTCCTCACTGCAGCTCAAGGGGAGCCAGCTGTGGCTGTCAGCCTGTCTGTGTCCCAATAAAATGAAATAAAACACATTGAATAAAAGCAGGGGAGCAATATTTACATTCAGCACAACACACACACACACACACACACACACATTCACTGCATGGACATTGGGCTATTATAAAGCACAATGCCATGCATTATATACAATTCAATACATAGCAGCGTGTGAGCAAGTGAAGGTGAAATATTCACGAGACAGTAGAAAAAAATACACGGCGTAATACGATGATGAAGAAAAGAAGTCTACTGTGCTAGTAATTGGTGTTTGTAAAATGTGTATGCAAATAAGGCACGTGAGCACGTGCGGCCGCGTCGCGGTGACGCAGAGCTCAGAAGGCGATCGGCAACGACAGGTCAAGCAAGCCAACCAAAGCGGAACTCCATTTTTGTCACGATGGCGAGAGGGCATATTTTTTAGAGAGAACGAGAGAGAGACAAAAAGGACTGTCGATATTCGTTTCGACGGGCAAACTCACTTTCTCGCGCATGTACGCATGAGGCGAGGAAGTGGATGCTCCGTCGGGAGCTAAAGGTTAGCCGGGTATCTTCCTCTCGTCCCGACGGCTCCTATAACTGACACGCCACCGGGACCTTTACACAAGGAATGAGAGCAACCAAAAACACCAGCGTCACCCCACGCACCCACGCCTGTCACCAAAGCGCTCGCGTTGCCTCGCGGATGTGTGCAAAACCTTCCCGGTGGCAAAACTCGCCACCCATTACCGAAGGTCACCCCTCCACCCCTCCCTTCTGTTCAGCAAGGCTGCTGGACAGTAACCCTTACGACACGTCGGCGGCACCGCGGTCACGCGAACGGGAGCCCCTTTGTGACCGGGAGGACCAGAAATCTTCCTTCCGACCCAAAAGACACCTCAATGTCACCGCTGCGCCTGCCCTCCCCCGTCCTATTTTGTCACCAGATTGCGCACATGTTTGCGTTTGTTGTCTCAGAAAGATGGCGAGTAAACAGCAAGCGCGCGCGAGAGCGTTCAGTTTCCACGTCAATACATTTGAAATATCACATACCTTTTTTTTTAATCTCTTATTTGTTTGTTGTTGCCGCTCCAGCTATGTGCGGCACTCGCTGCATAGTCCTCCTTCTTCTACTTGAACTTTCCCCTCCGCTCCGACGCCAACGGACTACTTGACACTTGTTTTTCCACGCGTACTTTTCTTCGCGCCGTCCGTCCTGTCGAGCCGCTATTGCACGCCGCCGGAGACGCGAGCACCGCAGGAGTGCTGACGGAGAGCAAAGGCTTCAAAGCGCCGGTGCGACATCTCTAAAGGTGGGCAATCGAAACGGAGCAATCCAACATTCCGGCGGTGACGCTCGTCGCGTGTGCAGCGGACGGAGGCGCGTGCCCTTTTCGGTTGATCCTCCTCAGACCCGAGAGCCGATCGGTTACAGGCTGCGCGCCGCCGCTGCCAAGTAGCGACCGTCCGCGCAGAGTGCAGAGGAATGCCCGAGGCTCGCGGAGCGCGCGTTCACGGACAGAACCTAAGTCAATGGTCATCAGCGGTGCACGTGGGGAGTAATCCACTGTGGATCGACTGCAGCCGCATCCGCGCGGGATGACCAAAGGCGATTGAACAATTGGAAACTTTACTATGTGAAAAAAAGTATCCATAAAAAAGAAATGTATAAAAACGGTGTGCACGTAGTGTATTAAGAGACTAAAAGGTTGGTGTATTGAGACAAACAACGTCATATATTTACAGACTAACAGGCGAAATTGCCGCTCAATGCCTCTCAACTGCATTTCCCCCAAGCTTAAACGTGCCCTGCTTTGGGGGCTATTACTACCCTGCTTCCCCGGCCTGCAGTGCTCATTACAGTGTTCCTCATGCATCTCTGTTTAAACAGTGCACCCACTGCACTGCAGGATGCTGTTCGCATTATAGCGCACCGGCTGATGGGTTTCCTCTTTATTAGCGGCAGACGAAAGGTGCAATAACACAAGCATGCAATTATGCACAATAACTAGGGAAAACATTGTTAACAGTTACCCCATTGCCTCGCACTCTCCTAGCAGTAAATGCATATTTCCCGACGGAGGCACGATAATAACGTCCGCTTATTTGAAAACACCTTGTAAGGAGAACCTTGTGGCTCTTTTGATAAAGATTTCATTTCAGAGGCATTTTTATGCATAACTGGGGATTGGCAGGGGACATAAAACGCCCACTCCTGACTTGATTTATATAATTATTAATTCTTCTACATCCAGCGTATGTATATTTATTAAGACAAATAAGGGAGTTGGATTGTGGCATAAGTAGGCCGAAAACCCTCGACGTGATCTGAATTCACAGATGGCCTCGGGAAATCCGCAGCGATTGGTGAAAGGGATGAGGAGGGAATCATTGGATCTCTAGTGGGTTTCACAGGTGCAGCATGAGATGAAAAATGCAGATGAGGGCAAGATGGCGTCTAGAAGCCTTTCTTATAACACTAAACCCCCTCCCCCCAAAAAAATAATAGGAAAGAATTATCGCTACATTATTCTTAATCATGCAGGTGCAGCTTGTCTGCAGCTTATGTTTCCCCACACGGTCTATTGTGGAGTTTAGTTTTACCTGATAATGAGCTGAGTGAGATAAGTAGCATGAGCGTGTTGCTTGTGATAGTTTATTTTTGGCAATCATGTTTCATATTATCCCACAAAACAAGAGCTAAGGATAATATGATGAAAAGTCCAGATGTTGAGGGCCGAGTGCCAACCCTCCTCATTTTCCAAGGTTCGGCAGATTTCAACCCGTCCTTTCCATCCATCTGCACTTAAGTCCTTGCATATGGACACACCTAGAGATTAGCCCTAATATGTCCTGTAATGGGCCAACACTTAGCCAGCGATTGTAGATGTGGAGATTGGCGAGTGAGAGAAACCCAGATTAGATTGCCCACAAACTGAGGCCTCGGGTGGTTTTAAAATCCCCTCCGGGTTATGAAAGCCACTAGCTTCTGCCTACAGGCTTTCCGTGTTTGTGTTCCTGCCATGAAGCGGTATCAGCTGGGGAAATCGTCCACACTCTCTGTGACCACGCTATAGGTCACACCACAGGCCTTCAGTGGCATCTACCACTGGCAATGCACTTGAAAAATACATTATTCCTCTGGTCAAAGCGAACAAACGGCCATCTGAAAAAGTGACCGCTCAGGATGATTAAAAAAAAACAATCCCGCGGCAACAAATGCTGCATGCGTGAATGAGATAACTGACCTTTGTCTTTCATGAGCCAACATTAGCACAAGCCATTACAACCTATCAAGACCTAATGCTTAGAGCCAATGCTCAGGGGGTCCTTGAGCATAGCAGCCCTTCCAACCCCTAATTCCACCTTTACAGGTTGTGCGGCCTTGGGGCCCCGTTTAACCTTGTGCAATGAGTCCTTTCCAATACATTTATTGCCATATCATATCCACAGCCTGAGGGGTTAACCTTCCCTGTAGCTCTCTGCTGCGTATATGCCGGGGCAGCGCGTGTACGTGTGGACCCCGACAGAGAAGATGCATTGCGCTGTTAATTATACAATCAATTCCATTAATTCTCAAAATGCAAATTAGTTAATTAGAGGCCCGAACTTATGGAATTACCACTGATTAGCTGGCGAAGCACTAAGGCTGCCCTTTGGATACACCCTTGTTAGGCTATATTAACTGTGCCTTTTTTAGCTATAGCACTAATATAATACACACATTATGCTTTCAGAATTGGAGAAAGGAGAATGGAAGAAAAGCTAACAAGTAGTTGTATCAAAAAGTGAATTTATAAGCTATTCAGATGAATGGATTCCATAAGCACACAGTCAGCCAATTTGCTCACACTAACCTTTGCTTCCCAATGCCAAGCGGCTTCTTTTAAGACCGTATTGACAGGCTTTTTGAAGTTTTCCCTCCAGTCTGTCTTTCTCGGGGTCTGACTGTGCGTGTGTCTTTCTCGTAAATAAAGCGTTTCACTTTGTGTTCCCGCTCCCCACGTTCCTCCTCCCTCTCATCCTGTCCCTTCAGAGAGCTGCAAACGGCCCCGCTGTGGTGGGAGCGGGATGACGCGAGGCTGTAACAGGTACGTCAGGGAGGAGAGGGAGAGAGTGCTGGGGGGGAGGAAAGGGGGAGCCGACTGCATTTTGGCACACATGAGTCTGCCGAAATTACATCAAGCGGCCGGGGGTGGGTGGTGGGGGAAGCATTAGGTCCATCGGCATGAGTCGAGAAGCTTACAGGCAGCTTACAGAGCAGCGGGGGGTGGGGGGGTAGTGGAGGAGGAGGGGACGGGGCTTGGCCATGAGTGTGTGTGTGAGGGGAGGAGGGAGGGAGGGAAGGCACTGGAGGGCTTACAGAGGAATACGGCACAGCTGGTTTTTAATTGAGCCCCCCTCAACCCCCACCCCCTGTACTACACGCTGTGTGCACACACGCACACACACACACACACAAACACTCTCTCTTAGTTTTCCTCAACAATTTCCCAGCTGATGGCTCAGAGGAGCTAAAGACTTGGGTCTGGCAGCAGCCCTCGTGCCTTAACCCTCCACGCGTGCTGCGCTGCAGTCGCTCCACCCCATCGGGCCTCTGGCGGCCCCGGGCTCCTATGGATCACAGCGCTCAGACTGAACGCGAGCCAAAGACAGCCTGCTACCTTTCAGGATGTGGTCTCAGCGGAGAAGATCTGCCTCGTAATGAATTTCCCGACTTGCTCTTATTTTTTAGGGCTATTATGAGTCGACAAAATATGCCAATTTACAAAGCTATTTTACATGAGATGTTTGTGAAGGATTAGTTAATTATTCACTTCAGTATTTGTTCATCCATAAGTGATTTAATGTTTTTAAATCATTTCCTAAAGGGAAGGAGCTTCATTTTTCCTAATCTTCACCACCCAAACAAAAATATGAGTGATTTAAAAAATATAAAAAATCAATAAAAAATGTAAAAAGAAAAGGTGACCATATGATCAGAAAGACCCTGGTTGCAAATTCGCAGCCTTTATATCCAGTTTCCTTTCAAACACACATTTAAATCCATGAAAACATATATTGGTTTGAATATTAGAGGAGACAACTGAGACAGAAGGATTTCGCCCCCTATTTATTTTCTATGTATATATAGAAACACATTTCATGTGTCAAAAAGTTACTATAACCTTATTAATAAACAGTAGGACGAGTCTCACCAATTAATGTGAACGTGGCTTTAATGCATCAGATTTCTTAGATTTAATAGTTTTTTTGTGTTGGTCCGTGTGATAAACAAAAACCCTTCCAATCCATAAGTGATAACAAGTTGCTTTGCTCTGTGTGGCACTCATTTTATGTTTACCTTTATGAACAGATTGCACATCTAACACTTTATAAGCAAATTGCAACATTACTTATTCCACCACCTTTATTGCTCCAGATTTTATGAGAAAATATGTTTTTGTGACACCTACTGTGCAGAGCAGTTGGTACTGTAAAGGCATAGTTTTCAAATCTATAGTACGGCTCCCTTAGAAACTGTGAAAGAGTGAGAAATTGGATTAGCGTAAAAAAAACTCCCAAAAAAAACAGATTTCTTTATTCTCGCTGCAAACAACAATTAATACTTACTTCCAGGACGCACGCAAGAACAAACGGGCAGTCACAAACAACAAGGAAGCCTGTTTGTTTTAATGAGTTGTGAGGCAAATATGTGATTCTGTAAAGAACGTGCAGGACTAACTACAACAATGTTTTTCCCTGCCGTTTCAAGAATGTGCAAACACATTTTCCCATTTCCAGGCCCCAAATCCCAAATTAAGCTAAATAATACGAACTGTTGCCGACTTCTTCATAACTCATGTTTGGGGTCTTACGCTCGTGTGATGATCCAGACAATTATCTTTTGCTTCTAGTGACTACACACTTCTTCCACTCATTTGGTTGCACACGGTAATTGTTGCTTGTGTTATGCTTATTAGTTTAAAGGTTTCATTGCATGCTGACGCCATTAGCGGTGACTGGGTAAGACGCTCAAAAGCGCCGCATTATCTCGCTAATACTTTTTGACCGCATCAGAGTGCTGTCAGGAGCCCTCCTTTGAGCTCAGTGCGCGATATGCCAATTTCCCTTCACACAAAAGCACAGGCTCGTGGGAGGGAAGGCCCACGCGGACATGATGAGCCCCATTCCGCTCCGTCTGCACTACTCTTTTCAAAGAGGAGGAGCTGACATCACATGACTGCCACCTCATTAGAGGCTTTAGCCCGAGAGCAGGCCACCGAGACAGTTGGCCATGCATGGCACGATTGCTAATTATTATAATAACAATAACACTGCCTTAGGATGCTACTTTCTTTTCTTTTCAATTAATTTTTTATCAGATGCACCGATGGGAAAAACAAGGGATGAGGCGGAGGAAGACGTGGGGAGTTGAGGAGGGAGGGCCGACGCACACTTGCTCTATAGGCGGCAAATGATGTGTTTATTCTACACACTTGGCCTGATGACAGCCTGTGTAATTGCTGCCAAATGACAGCGGCTAACCTGCCCGGGACTAGAAATCATTAACGCATGGGGATGTCGTTGATTTTACTGATGTTATTTACCGTACCGCCAGTTGTCGACAGCTAAAACCTGCTCCGATTTTCCAATACATTAAAGAACGTATGAAACACCCAGAGGGAAGATTCTTTGAGGCCCTCGAGAGCGTCAAGGTTTGCCTGATAAAGCGAGGTCTTCCCGAGGTGAGCTAATAAACAGATGTTCCCGAGTGGAAGCAGTGGCCGTCTGGGAGATATTGCTTTTGATGTTCTCCCAACTTAGTCCCGGATCAGACTTCAGCCACGGCTGTTTCGTAATATCATGTTGAGAATAGATAGAAGTGGTCCACAGGTGTCTCTCCGTCACGGATGCTGCACGGGACACTGAGGGGACACCCTCTGCTCTCATGTTAAACTCTTCTGTTCAACGTCCAGCCAACTATTCCTAACAAATGGGGAGATGCTGCCAGAATGTCCATACAATGGGTTTTTTTCAATCAAGAGCTGACTAAAAATCCCACACGTTCTACACGGACTAAAAATCACACTCAAAATGAAGGTTTATTAGCTAAAAAGACACATGCGTTCTAGTGAACTGAGGAACAGAGAGAGGGATGAACAAAAAAAAAAGTGTAGTGTAATGAAGTAACTCAAGCCCCGTCTTATTTGCATGCTCTCAATTAATGTGCGGCCCATGTCGCTGCGACAGGCAAACACCAGAAATCAAATTAGCGGAGATGAGGCAGCATCTGCCTTTGGCTCCCGTGTCCCCCTGAGCTGGCGTAGATGGCGCGGTTGGCTCCTAACAGCCCATTGTTTTCACAAGAGGCTGATGAATGGGTGGACGACAGCATGTTGCGTGTCAGTCACAGAGACAAACTTACTCTGGTCGAAACACTGGTAACGAGACCAATTATAGAACAAGATGGGGATTCAATTAACTGCCACACTGACAGTTATTGTGGTGCTGATACGCAAGTTGTTTTGGGAAACGCACGCCTTAAAAAGTCTGGGAAGCCAATGGGCTGCTTCATTTATGTTGCTTTCACAAAAAAGGTTGTATTGCGTGTTGACATTTGCCATCATATATTGGTTAACCCTTGTCGTCAGGGGAACAGTTGATCCTGACTTTTAATTGACTTTCGCAGGAAAAGAAAATTCATATGTCAATGATATTGTTGAGGCTTTTTAGCAACTCTTGTTGAGCCGTAAGCCGAGACAAATGGAATAAATGAATAAAAAGCTGTTTGTGCTCTAGTTTGTTCTTGTGCAAATGTGTTGGCTTCGACGTAAGCGAACACAGCTTCATGCGACTAGTGGCGGCAAGTTCTATGAGTGGATAGAAAATACCCGAAACTCATAACACTGTGCGCGTGCGTGTGTGTTTGTGTGTGTGTGTGTGTGTGCATGCGTGCGGGCAAAAGTGTATACGTGGCCGTGTGTAAACTGTGTGACTGACGTTGAATTTAGTGCCACCCCCACCCATGGAAAACAGGCCAATTTTCTGTGTGAGGCGTCCTGTGACTGCTTTGAAGGAGAAGATGGAGATTCCCTCTAGTTCCAGCTTGGCCAGTAAATGGTGCATGTCTCCTCCCATCAATCCCAGAGCTGCACAAACAGACAGCTGGCTGCCTTACATACACCTCTATTAGGAGTATCTGCCCCTCACCCAAGAATCACTGGAATCTCAATAGACACCAACAAGCATCGAGAGGACTTGTCCTGGGGCAAAAAACGCTCCCGGCCAAAGGTGTGAATAAGTGTTTTTTTTGTTAACAGCTTTTCAACCTCACACAGGCTGCAGGGATTTACATCGTTGCCGCTGATGGGGGAAGAGAAATTAACCTGATATTCAATACATACAGTTTGTCCTCCTATTGCGGTGCTATGTTTTTGTCTACAAACACTTATTTGATGACGCCACCAACAGCGTGTTTACCTCGCAGGATGAGGTGATGCTCCAAACCAGGGGTCTCAAACTCATTCCAGATTCGGGCCAGTTTGAGACCACTGCTCTAAAGTGTTGCATATTGCTGGTGCTCATAAAGTCCTGTGCCGTCTTTGCAGGGATACATTCTCCTGAGACTATCCTATATGTATATTCCGCTTTTCACAGCAGCATTCAACATTCAAACATCTAGCAAAATATTGATGTATGCACCTTTTAGAATCTTTGGCTATTGAATTTCTTTTTCTGACCTCTTACTTTGAACGAATGTGTTACAGCAGTAAATTACTTTTTTCCATGTAAAGATATATCTACCAGACAGAGAACCAAGCCCCCGGATTTCTCCACACTTTGTGACATCGCCGACCACGCTCACAGCCATCCTCAGGTAAACGCTGTTTGCCCAGGCAGCACTTATGCCCTAGTTTGCCATGTTAAGGGCCTTTGAGATCACAGAATGTTTACCATTTTTAGCTATGGTTAACCACGTCAGCTCACCTGCAATGGTTCAGATGATTGCTATTAAAATGCACTAGTGGTGATACGCATGCAGTTTACATGGTTAATGCTCTCTTTATTTGTAACAATGCAATTCAATGTGCTTCACATAAAACCATGAAAACACAAAACGGACAAAATCGAATTTTAAAATTAAAACATTAATACATAACTAAATACTCAAATAGCTAACTGTTTTTTAGCTTCCCAGAACTCAAATCCTTAAATCTGGTTCAATTAAAGGCAGCAGCCACGTATCCTGTCTTAATTAATTTGAAGCCGCTGAGAGTCTCAGCAGACCTGCAGGTTTCTGGGAGTTTATTCCAGATGTGTGCAGCAGAAAAACTGTTTGTTTCTGATTCTGGGAACAGGAAGGAGACCCGCCCCAGACAACCTGAAGGGGTCGGGATGGTTCGTAAGGTAGCAGCAGGTTAATAGTATATTTTGCTCCTAAACATTTTAGAACTTTATAAACCAACAGCAGGATTTTAAAATCAATTCTTTGTTGTGATGTAATACTTTGCATCTGTGAATGCAGGGTAGAGCTGATTACCTCTTGTCATATAACAATGGATGATTTTAAGGCTTACATCAACGTATAACTATGGTTGAAATGCAATTATTGTAAGTCGCTTTGGATAAAAGCCTAAATGACATGTAATGTCAGTGTAATGTAGTATAGCCTACTCGGAGAGATAACAGTGTGACATAAATGCTTTATTGTTTAACAGTTTGCTTAACTGTAACAAAAGAAAATAATTTGAGCAGAATAGAACCATTGAAAAATAATGTAGCAAACATAACGTTACCCAATACTGACTGCAGTTGGAATTACATAAAGCAGATGACAACTACAAGTCAACATCAAGCTTGTTATGGCAGCCTCAAGTGCTTAAATTGATCGCCCTCTTAAGAATATGTTGCTGGTGGGTCAAGACGAAACAGGGCCATAATGTGTTGCGCTGTAGGACAGATAGATATCTATTGACTGCCACATCAAAACCTCCATCATTACTCTTTCAGCTGAAATAAAGACACAAAAAAGGAAACATCTGTGTTCTTATGAAGTTTGCAATCTGTGAGACAACACAATGAACACTCTGATCGATACTTCCCCTTTCCTCTTGCTGTCTCTTGGTAATATATTGGAAATGGAGTTAGAAAGATTGATTCTTTACACAGCACTACAGGCCAATAGAAAATTAAATGAAAATGTAAATGAAGACGGTGGTGTTGGGTCGGGTTTCTCCCTCAACTTGTTACTCTGCTCTGAGGCCTTTGCCGTAGCCATTTGAAATTTAGTTAATTTGCCATTTCCTCCCATGAATAAATTTAGACAAAGACAAGGACGGAAAGGAAGGCAGGGGGTAGGATGGTCAGATTGAGATTTTAATCATTATTAGAAATTATGAATGCATTTAATGTCAGCCATGTGCTGCTGTTAAGAAGAAAGCACATGTAGCCCTTTTTGTTTAGGAGATGATGAAGAAGGGAAGAGAAAACTTCACAGAAAGGTCAGAAAGCTATTTTGGAATCTGACAAAAGAGGCATGAATCAGCAACGTAAATGTGCATTGGCGCACACACACATACACAGGTTGAAGGCACCCACACAGGCACACAGCGGCGAACAAATACAGGGTTAAAGGAAACGGCATCGACTATGTACAGCCACTTGTTGCAAATAGCTTTGGGCCAGAAATAAATATATGTAAAAAATGATACAACAAAGGAACCACTTTGTTGTACCACAATGGTAAATTTCTGAACCAAACAAACTGTAAAATTGCTAAAGATTCTTAAATTACTTGATAGTTCCATGACTGAATAAATCAGTATTTCATCCTGAATACAGGGATTTATCCACAGGACACAATGAATATCTGTAGCACTCACATGGCAAGCCATCCAGTATGTAATATAAGTCAGGATCAAAGTGACAAACCGACCAACATCCCTTTGGTCGGTACATAAACAGCCCCTTTGAATTATAGCTGGGATATAGTAGGGATTGGAACAGCATTTTAAAAGTCACAAAAATGTGCGATTACCCATGCAATCATTAGCAGGATATCCCCATCCAGATACGGATGACATTTGAAAGGTAACCTTCTGAACCCTGCCATCATTCGTATTTCAGAACTGAGACAGTTTCATCTGGTTTAGCGCATTTCCATTATCCAGGTGACTAATCCTCTTTTTGCCTTCAGGGGAGCCCCCTATATTCTGTTCTCCTAGGGGCAAGATCTGCCGATGACAGTCTTCTATAATACCTCATGTGAAGGTGTTGTTTGTCAAGATTATAACCCCTCAGCATTGTATTTAAAAAGACTGTCTTCCATATATAAAACCTGTATAATCCCGGCAGGAAGGTGACAGGCCTATAATGGCGGAGCACAAATCCCTGGGGTTGATGTATACAATAGTCTTAACCTCACACATCTCCATTAGTGTGTCCACTGACACAGGCATTACAATCCCCCATGGGAAGTCAACTAAGATAAACAGTGTGGAGAAGCAGACCCGACGCTCATGCCTCAAATATAGCCGCTCATTTTTCAAAAGACAGCAGGTGGCGATACTTCAAATATGATAGGTCATCTGTCTGGTTTTGAGTTGGTTCCATTTAATCTCATGGTTATTCTACAGAATCTTGGTGCATAACAAGAGCAACATAATACAAAAACTGTGGATTCCCAATAGCTGTGACCACATTTTTGCATGCAGTTTTTGGGATTGAGAGAAAACTACAGTTTTGCTGATTTACAACAGCTAAACAATTTCGCTTTTTGATATAATAGCCTTCACTATTCTGCTCTCTAATTTTGTCAAAATTACTCAGTAATACAGTGCCTAGCCTAAGTGTCCACTTTAAATACCATAAGAGCTACTTCATCCGTACATAAGTAATGCTGAAACAGGCACACATCATGTAATGCCTATATTGGTTTCTGTTCACGGCGAGCCCACTTAACCGTTGAACGTGCATATATGTATATACACTGTATGTAAGGTTCGTAAATCTGTAAGTCTAGAATTAGGATGTAACAAATAAAACAGAAACATTACAATATTGTTTTCTTTACCAAGAAAATAGCCTAGTCAACTTCAACTGTTTCAGCTACGATATGCAAAACATACAGTGAAATTTTCCCAATTTAATTACAATAATTTAAATATATCTACAATAAACTGCCCTTTTTTAATTAAGACAACCCTCACTGTCACAACATCTTTTTGGCAAAATGAACACAAGCACATACACCGTCCCACCCACACACTTGACTGGATGTGAGCTAAAAAAGCTCCTGGAGACAGGGGAAAGCCCGGGTCGTGTGTCTTTGTGTGCGTGTTTTTGTGCGTGTGAAAGAACAGCAGAGTGCACCAAGGAGTGAGTCTTTGTAATGAAAAGTGGGGAGTCAGTGGGGATGCATAAGAACTTTGATTTGCAGTGGTGACAGTACTGTTTGCCTATCTGCATGCTGTCTGTGAGTCTGTATGTGTGTGTTTGTGTGTGGGCGTGACACAAACCCAGTGCAACTGTGTAGCCTAGAGTGCTGCAAAATCTGGCCTAACATCTGTGAGGATGTAGGATGACTTGTATTCACGGCAGGGACGTGGAGGGGATCACAGAGGCCTGGAGGGAGGTCGAGGGTTTCTGGTTGAGTCCGTACCTCCTGCTAGGGGGACCAATAAAGGAAAGTGGGGAGGATCATAGAACTTCCTCTTGGGGGCTACAATTTTTTTTTTTAAAGAGCCGTGTGCAACCGACAGAAAGAGGGTGTAGCTGAGGGGGAAAAAAAGGAAGTGACTTTTTTTCTTTTCTTTACACAAAAAAACACCTCACACACCAGCCTCCCACTCTGATCTCCCCCGGCTTGTCCCTAGTCGTTCTTCAGAAATGTGTGTGTGTGTGTGTGTGTGTGTAGTGTGTAGAGCGGTGAAGGAATGGGTTCTGCCTTATTTTTACGGTCCAGCCCGACAGAAGGCAAATCGCATTCTGTGGGGGCGTCTGTCCTGTTCCCATGGCAGAATTTGTTCGCTTTTTGCCACTCAACAATAAATCATGCCTCCCCCTGGCTCCCCCATTCTCCCTCCACCCCCCATACCCAGAAGGTTTGGACCACTGGCAACTAAAACAAGCAATTCACCCACACTGATTTATTCCTCCCATTGCAAGGAGGAGAAGAAGAGGTGCTAACAGGATCCCTGGGAATGGCGAGAAGACGGTTGCCTCCATGTGGGTGAGTGTGCTTGCGTTTGCTAATTGACTGGGAATGGGCGAGAAGAGCGAAAAGAGGACAGTTATATCCTCAGTCTGGACGACCTCATGTATTATTTTGCCGCTACGCGATGGATGCATGGCGGACCGGCCTGGCTCTCTGCGCTGGCCTCACCCTGGCCCCTGTGGAGGCTGGAACCAAGAATTTAAAAGCCACAGGCACGCTGGGCGCGAATGCAAAGATGTGTACTGACGACAAAACGGGCAAAGTCGATGCGTCCGAGAAAGCAGCTTTCTCCACTGATACCAAATTAATCAGCAGGCTGGAAGATGCAGATGACTGGCCTACATGGAACAGGCGGCACGGACAGATGGGCTGCAGGACCACACCAGCGCTCGCATGCACCTATCACTCATTTAATGCCTGGCCTGATCTATCTGTACCATCCCTGTCGATTTCCATCCATGTGTCTGTGACTTCTCCTGTGGTATCTTACTGGAGATTGCAATTATGACTAAATCAGTCTTGCTTTCTGTCTTCCCCCACTCTTTCTTTAACTGAATCGACGCACCCCCTAGCTCACATATGTCAAATCCGCAGCCAGGGCCGTCCTGTGCCGCCAGTGTCCAGCTGGCCCGCCAGAGTGTGGAGAATTACAGAAAGGTTGCCCGCATGCGCAGGAACTTCCTATGGACGAGAGGCTTTCCCCCCGCACCTCATCGGCCGTCAAAACGTCCTACCCCCCCGTCCGCCGCATCGTACGCAAGTCGGATGGATCGTAAGCGCCACCACACCCATCTCCCTGTGATTGGACTGGTATGGTTCGATTGAAGTGGCCAGTATCTGGCCCAAACGTGAAATGAGTTTGACACCCCTGCACTAGCCCATCACAGAAATCGCTTTTTTATTTAAAAGAACATGTAAAATAGTTAAGACTTCTAGTTCAAATAAGGTGATGTAAAGTTAAGGAGGTTGTTTTCCCTTTGCTTGCCCTTTCTGGCTCTTTCCAACGGTCTGCGGCGCAGCAGGCAGAGTGCACCAGGCAGAGAGCAGATTCTCTGACCTATTTAGGAAACTGGCAAGAGAGCAGCCGGGGAACATCAAAATACTTCAAAGGCTCCCTTTGAATCCATCGTTACGCCCAACTTAGTGTGAGCGTGTCCCCGTACACGCACGCGAGCACAAACACACCGCCCTTCGCGCGCACGCAAACTTCATCAGGCAGCCCCACACTCTGTCACACACACACACACACACACACACACACAAAGTTCCCCCAATATATTCTGTCTGAGCTCTTCGTTTGAACTGTGTCCCACATTGCTAAGTACGTAGAAGTCGAAGAAATCACATTAAACGGTGGGTCTGCCACCAGCGTCATGACTCAGACTGTGTCGTAGAACAACTGCATAGCAGCTGCATAGCTGCTAATGCAGTTGTGTCTAGGTCAGAGATATATATGTAGGTAATACTACATATATATGTACTACTACATATATATGTATACTACTACTACTACTACTAATGTGTATGCTACTACTTCACACCTTGCAGTGGCGACAGTAATGTTTCAGACAAAAAGCAAGATTGAGTCCTAAATCCATAAATTAGTTATCATTTTAGCACCAACTTGCAATTTGATGTTTCTTAAAAAACATTGTGTTTATTTGTGATCATCTTGCTGAACTAAAAAAAGTGATGTGTTGTGTATCTAAGGCTTATTTTCTGGATTAGTCCAAAATATGTTTTAGATCAAATCCAGCCAGCGGCTCTCCACAGACCATAGGTGTCAAACTCAAGGCCCGCGGGCCAAATCCGGCCCGCGGTGGAGTCCAGTGTGGCCCGACGGATTAATTTGCTATTGTGAGAACTTCAAAAAGACCTAAATTGCATTTCTATAAAAGTAGCTGCTATTCCTAAAGATTCCACTGAGGGGCGCACTCTGTGAGTGAGCGCATGCGTTAGACCAGGGGAACACGTCATCCACTAACGCAGTGCCGGTAGATCACCTGCCATTGGCAGATCGCTTCTGACAGACGAGAGGCTCGTTGGCTTTTTTTTTTATATCGATTCGGTAAATCGCCTTGACTTGGATTAAAAAGGTGAGTGAAAAATAGCTTGTGAGCCGAAAAAGTGTGGGGAGCCCTGCGTTTTGCCCATTTCCACCACCTCGGCCCCTCCAAGCAGCAGCACCCACTTGAAAAAGACGCGCGGCACTTCCCCCGGACCATTAGCGCCAAACTCCACCCCCCCCGTCGGCTGGACCATCCGTGCCCCCCCAATCCGCACGGTCCTGGCCCGCCTGAGATCAAAGTGGGCAGTATCTGGCCCGAACCTAAAATGAGTTTGACACCCCTGCCACAGACCATAAGGCAGTCCAAAACAGGTTTCAACTGTGGACAGCTCCTGAGCCATATCAGCTGATCAGGACCCTGGACAGCACCACCGAGAGGGCCTCTGCATTGCAGTGCTGGAGCTCTTAACCTTAGAAAGCGGCTGTTGTGGGAATGTGAGTGTGTAAAGGTCTTTAAGTGTTTGTGTGTGAGTGTGGGGGAACTTCTTCCTATGTGACACTAACAAGAAAAGGTGTATTTATTGCTTGGAGTGAGACAGCTGAATGTGTGCGCTCGCACTGCCATAGAATCGGTGCACTTCTCATTTTTTGATGCTCACCTTAGATAACAGATCAATAAAGGATTGAGATGAAGAGAGGGATTCAACGGATGACGAATGGAGAGGTCAAAGAGGCCAACACCTTAGGAAGGCATTCAGATGTCTTTCATTTTGGTGCGTGTTTCTGCACAAGGCACACTATCTCAACATTGTGTATATGGTGTGTGTTTTGTGGAGAGGAGGTGGAGGGGGTGGGGGTGCACCTATTGGGACACAGCTAGGAGGCTTTCTTTGAGGTCACACCGCAATGCCACGTTACAGCTTGATAATACTTGTGTGTGTGTGTGTGTGTATGTGTGTGTGTGTGTGTGTGTGTGTGTGTGTGTGTGTGTGTGTGTGTGTGCGTGTATGTGTCAAATGATAACTTGTTTTTCAGCGATTAGGTCAGTATGTCTGTGTGAAAGACAGAGAACAGAGGATGGATGAAATGTTTGTCTTGGTGCTGTGTTTGTTGCATGTGCACGTGTGTGCACTGCCTAGTTACAACGCTCCTGTGCCTTGGAGCATCAAATAAATGGCAGATAGAGCAGAAAGCATTAGCAGGCCTTTTAGTTCATGGAAAAAGCCAGCGGGACAGATAGGCACAGTGCTGCTAGCTGGTCATGTGACATCCACATCGTCCAGAGCTAAGAATGTGTTTCTAAGGGGATGAGACTACTGTCTCTATGTCCAATATGTGTTTGCGTCACAGCTTCTTGGTGATAACTGGAGCAAGCCCAAACGAGCCCCATGGTTGTTAGGGAGAATGCTGCCTCCTGCTGAGAGAGATCTGGGACAGAGGAGGGGGCTACAAGACCTTAGGAGGAGAGACTGAGGGGTGACTCCAGGTAAGAGAGATAAGTGGGTGCTCTTAGGGCAAGTGGCTACGGTCATGAATGTATTCAGGACACTGTAAATAAAGGGAGTGCACATGTCGTGGCGTATTATTTGATCCGTAGATGAAAAATCCCTTAATATTGGCCAGGTTGGACAACAAGGTAAAAACATATAGGCAGAACGTTTCTGTTTCTGGTTACAGTTTTTTTCTATGGCTAACAAGCATTGTTCAATACTCAAACCACATTTTCAAAACTCTTCTGATATTCAGCGACACACAAGTGTAGACGGACCTAACTGAATCATTTTTCGTTGCTTTCAGGCAAAATGCATTCAACCACCACATTTTTCAAAATCCACAAACACTAGAAAATCAAAGAATTATAAATCCAAGCTAAGTGCAATTTCAGCTCAAAGCCAATCCAGGTGTCCTGCTTTACTCTCAATACCATGTTTCCGTTAAAGGGGATGGCTTGGAACTGATCTGAGGGAAAGTATGTGGAGGGCAGAAGAGAATAAGACCTAGAGTAGTGATATCTGATTAAATAAATGTTGTGAACATGGTCTCACTATGAGAGAGGCCCGTCTGAGGGTGCAGCCAAATCGGCACTGCTCAAGTTGCGTCAACGAACTGCATACGGCAGAACAACATGTGAGATGATACATATTACAATACAGTTATTGTTATGTTTTAGGATCCAAAGGTTGCTACAGAGAGGAGGGAGAAGCTGAAACCTTTCAGCCTAGCTTGTATTTATGCGCGCAGCCCGTTATTTTTTGCTCTTATTCGCCTCTTGCTGACAAAATAAGGAACTGCAACCTAATTTCAGTGGCAGAAACTCTACGGAATGTAGTGGTTCTCATGCATTAATGGATTTGCGAGATCTCGCAAAAGAAACTCGAGATCTCGCAAAAGAAACTCGAGATCTCGCAAAAGAAACTCAAGATCTCGTAAAACAAACTCGAGATCTACATACCTTTTCTCAGTTTCTGTGTTTTTTTTACCATTGTTTTTTTTTTTTCATGTCACCTCCCGGGCTCCGTACATACATGTGCTTTAGTACATTCAATACATTTATTATCTGTTTTTCTACAATGAAATATTGTTTGTATGCAAAAATTCATTTAAACTAAAAGTTCATAATTTATGTAATGCTCCCTGTTGTTAGTGTTTTTTAGGTAAGTATGTTATGAGTGACATGCATGTTCTCTGAATGAGAATCTGTTGTCAGTGTTTGGCGCAATAAGCTTATTTTGAGACATGTATGAATAGTTTACTGGTCTAAGTGAGTTTGGAGGTTTAATCAACTGTTTGGCCAAAATAAATCTTGGTAATGCAGATTGTGTGAAGTGTAGTTTCAGTATTGAACAACGCTTGTTAGTAATTGAAAAAAACTAAGTAACAAAAGCATTTGCTAGAAAGTATAAGGCAGCATTAATGAAACTGTGGAGGCAAGTTATCACATGCTTTAAACGACAACCACCAACTAGTCTGAGGTAATGTTATAATTTCTTTTAACTTTTCAAAACCAGTTAACTTTCTAATTTCCTCCTACTCTACAAAATACGAAACAAATAGTTTTCTTTGCTTTAGCCAGAGCATTTCATCAAAGGATGATAAAGCACTTGGTGAATAAGCATTAGCTTGACATCAGCACAGCCTCTGTGTATGCACTGGTTTGAACGCCAGTGTGTATTTAAGTGTGTAAAAAAATGTGTTCGGGTGAAGTTCTGAGCAGAGGTAATGCAAACCAATGTTAATTATTCAAAATGCATAAATCTGACTACTTTAATTAAATTAAAGACTTAACTCTGGTATTAAGGAGACCTCCCTCTGCTCTCTGCACTGGTAAGAGGTGTGTGTGTGTGTGTGTGTGTGTGTGTGTGTGTGTGTGTGTGTGCGTGTGTGTGTGTGTGTCGGGCAGAGGGGGGGTAAACAGTCAGAGAGAAGCTCATAAAGCATATTGCTAAAATTGACACGTTTGGCTGTTACCCCTACATATCAATGGATGTGTTAAAAGATTTAAACTTGGCTTTAAGTCATTGCTCCACAGATCCATTGAACCTTAAACTGTTTTAAAGTAAAGTAGCTTTTCGCATTTTGAGGGATCTCTGCTGCATTGGATTATATACAAAAAAAAAAATTATAACAGAAAGGTCTGCCAATTCTAGACCTTCATTTGCTCAGGTCTTTGACTGGGATAATTATGGGAAAGCAAAAAGGTAGGACAAAAAACAGGATAACTGAAATACTGACTCTTGGCAAATGACACACGGCCATATTCTACATTTTTTTCTATTATTAATAAAGCCTGTGAAAAATCCACAAGCAATGGTTAACTAACCATAGTTGCATGTATTACTGCCGTATCGAACACCTAGTATTGAATATATTTGTGTTTATTTGTGCGATAAGCCTCTGATGAATGACGTGTTCCCAAACTAACAAATTGTTTTGGTCTTAGTCGTTTCGTGAGATTTTTTGACAAAAACAAACCTGAAGCCAGCTTTGTGCTTTTACTACACTAATCCATTGCACCTACATCGGCCTTCACTGTGACACACACTCAGGTGTAAACAGAGCTACGTGTGTGAATATAAAGCAGGACTATGCTGGTCGAGGGAAAACAGTATGAATACCCTCTACTTGGTATGCAAACATGTTTGGGATAAATCAGCGTCAAAGTAATGAAATGGAATCAAGGTTGAAGACGATTGGACTATCATATTTTAATTGCCTCCCTAGTCAAATTATGTAATTGACAAGACAGCATGGCTTGAAATATTGGCATATACCCACTGATGCACAGTTGGTATAATGCAGCTGTAGCAAGGAAGGGAGTTCTCTCTCTCCCAAGTCTCTTGCAAATCAATTGGCTGATGGATAACATGTCTTTTCAGAAATGGACTGGACTGCGCGTCGCACACTTGAAGGGATTGCTTTTGGATGGCAAAGTGGCAGTTTGAACTGTCGTCATGGATTCTTCGGACTCTGTCATTTGTAATATTATGGTTTCGTTAAAGATTACACTGAAGCTGAACCCATCGCTCGTCTCAAAATAAATGAATTCCCATTGGCTTTTTACAGACACATACAAAAAAAAATCAAATGCTTTAGCCACAGTCAAGACACACACTTTTGTCTACACACAGCTGGCTGATGGGATAAGGGCAGACACAGGTAGGCCAGTTACGCCCGGTGCCACGACTCCCAGCTTCAGGGCAGAAGTGTGTCTCACAATACGGAGCGGAGGGAGAGCTAGGAGACAGTAGCGAGAGCCACACCATATTTCTCCGGGGGTTGTGCGTCTCGGCCATCACTGCCACGGGTCTGACATAAGGCCTGGCCAGAGATCATGGCTCAGCGCCCCTTGCTGCAGGCTTCTACCTCAGCCACTCACTTTAGCCGAACAGAGCCCTGCACAATCACACTCTCTGCCTTCGGTACTAGACAGTACGCTTTGGGTGGATAAAGCAACACTTATGCGGCTTTCAAGGTGTCGATGAGATGAATAAATTAAAATGCAGATGGATGCAGGTCTTTCTTTGCCTCGGGCTACAAGTCTGCCGTCGGCTTTCAACCCACTCTTCCAGACACTCGCCCTCAGTGTGAGCTCCAGACGGCCGATTGGCCTCTCCAGAGTTGAACCCTCTGCACGCATACAGACAAACCCATTTTGGTTACTTACTTTGCAAAAAACAAACATATTCAAAGTGCTGTGTGATAAATACACAATCATTTTCTTTCCTGTCATGGTGCTGTGTAAGGCAGCGGAGGAAAAAAGAAAGTCATATAGGCTTTGGCTGCTTCACAATTGCTCAATTTATAAGTGTTGACACTTGAAGTCGTTTTCATTATTTGCATTCTGTTTCAGTTCATGAATAGGACATGGTCGATGGGGGGGTGTGGGGGGGGGGTTGGGTACACACAGCATTATAGTATAGAGGAAAACAAAACTTTGCGGGCAAGCTCAAATCAAAAGTAAAGTCTGAGAGACGGACACTTTCAGCAGGGTGAGTGAGCGTTGAGTGGGAGGAGGAGCGAGAGGGGGCGAGTGTGTAACGTCAGCGGATTTAGTGGCGGCAGAGCTGGGAGGAACAGTGAGCTGTGTGTGCTAAAGAGGAGAGTCTGCCAGCTCGTGCGTGGAACAAACACGCGCTCTGAGAAAAACACATTGAATGGGGTCTTCAGAGCCAATGTTTCCTCCTCTCCTCCCGAGTCCCCTCGGACTGTCGCTGTCCTGCCTCACCTGCCTCGCACTCAACCACGAGACACTGCTGAGGGAATGACACTTTACTTATCCCCTGCAATACCCGCGAGAGCTCTGAGTGTGTGTGTGTGTGTGTGTGTGTGTTTGTGTGCGTATGTCAGTGATTTGGTAACTAGGTCAGACTGTTGAAGGAGACGCAGACCCCAGCAAGGTTTGGCTGATAATGTCCTCTGGATGGCCCACAGAGTAGAACGCACTCAATAATCCCTCAGCTTTGCTTCTAACATGACAGTAAGTAAAATTTCTTATTCTGCTGCACACCGACAGCGTGTCACCAAATGAATGTGGAAGGGGTTTTTTTGCACGGAGCATGGACCGGGTGTGAGGTGGAACGCCTTGGGCAAGGTGCCTATTAGAAGAGGCCTGCAGCAAGAAAATGGCAGCCAAGTATTGAAATTAAGCAGAGAATGAAAGGGGAGTCTGTGGTGGTGTTTAACTTAGGTGCCGCCTAGAATACAACATACACAAGTGCCGTCAAGCCAGTAGCTTCATGCTGTTCTCAATTAGGAAAACAGCGTGGGGGGTAGATGTTCAAATAAATGCATCCTCTGACTTTTATAGTGAGGTGTTCAAATATGGTGACTAATCTGCTCAACCAGATGTTTGCCCTTGAGCTGATGGAATTTATTTCCACATACAGTGAGGGCAAAAATTGAACAAAATAAATCTGTTTTTTACATTTATTTATCATAGGATGGTTTGTTACACCTTCCAGAATGACTTCATCTGGTCTATTCTTTGAATTGCTGCGTTTTACATCCAACCGACAAAGAACGAATGTTGACACGTGCAGATTGAAATAAAAGAATCAAAACACTAGTAGCTTGATTTCTGTCAGAGATTGGGAGATACAATGTGTTATAATACCTTGGAGCCAATTGCCAGGAATGGTAAGTGCTTTCAGTGTGATGAAACAATTAACGCCGTCTGAGTTTTTTATTCATTGTTGATGTCTTGTAATTGTTTCCGATTTCACTGGGAAAACTCAGTTCATCATAATAGGTTCCCTGTCAGAATTATGAAATGTGAGTACTTGTAAGCACGACTGTCATTTTTCAAAGACATGCTGAAATCTAGGTATGCACTGATCTGGTTTGGTACAATACCGTGCTCAAAGTACAAATGTGTTTGTTTGTTTGTTGCTGAGTAAATGCTGAGCTATATTCTCATGTCTTGCTTGTCAGTCAGCTGACGATAAATCTAGAGGGGGTTAGCTCTGAAGTTAGCCACAATGCCAGCTCACCCAAAGTGGACTTGCCTTTAAGATGGATCAGCGTTTCCACTTAATATGACAAGCAGGTCATCACAGCTTTACTCTCTTTTTCCTAACTGTTAAACGGATGGCTCGATTTAATTTTTAATTATGAATATCCCTGCATTTTGTTTGTATTATAAAACAGTGTTAAAATGTAATATTTAGTTTGTTAAAAATAATATCATTTAATTTGTTGGAACTATTAAAGCATTCTGCAGTACTTGTATTGGTGCTCTGTATCTGCAATGTTAGGATATGTAGGAAATGTAGGTAGTGACATAAATCTGGACATGGATTTTCCGTTCTCTTACCCTCATACATAGTTCATCCTGAGCCATTCAGCCTGTAATTAAAAAATATTACAACCCAAATATCAATGCTTTAGTGTTATTAACTAGTGAAACAATTTTAGTATGCTGATGATTACATTTATTGAAGGAGACATGCAGATAACAAAGCGAAGATGAATGGAATATTTTAAAGCTATCTGGAAACACAGATGGTTGTTAAAACCCTATCCGCTACCTGTTTTTATTGATCAGATCCAGTCTGCCTGGTTTGTCAATAGATAATTTGACTAATACAAATTAATCAATCAATTAATGGGATATAATCTGACAACCACTAACCTGCTTCACCGCCGAACCCACTTAAACTAATCAAACACCGCCCACTCATCAATCCATGTGGACTAAGCTAAGCAGCCAACTGTACTGTATAGGCTAACTTAGCATGGGCTGCTGGCCACAGCAATACCTAATATTTATTATTAGCTTTTACGTTTAGTGAGAATTGTCTGAACCTATTAATATGAACAGTAATTTAACAGTTTCATTTACAAAATTAAAAAAGAAGAAATGGGTCTATATGATAAGAAAGAGTGTGATTTTGCGCTGTAGTTTTGCTTGAATTCAGTATATGATAACACATGAGAGAGGATTTCAGGGTATTTGACACAAATATGAACTTTGACAATATGCTGCGCACGGCCAGAAAAACGATTGGGTGCCGCTTGGGAATCGTGTCAGAAGGGACAAGCTCATGTAATTGAGAGAGAATCCGCTAACTTGAAAAAAATACGATTTTGGTTTTGATGCTTGGGAACCCCGCTGTAGACCACTAACCTCCATCACACTGCTCCTTCAGCCCTGTCAGTCTCCTGCTTCTCTCTCTCTCTCTGCCGCTGCTGATAAAGAATCTTCTTATCTCCATCTGGTCAATGCATTCCATGATATACCTGTACCATAGCGTTATATTAGCTTTTCACGAGCATTAACTGATTATAAACAATGGGGAACAATATTATTGTTTCAAATACCTAGAGAAATATTTCAATGCAAAGAATAGAGTGTGCAATAGTTATTGCTTATACTTCCAATTAGCTCGTTCGCACTGTTTTTAACAACGAGCTAGCTTAGTGTTAACATAGCCTACTCCAATATTCCCGTTCATTTGACTCAAGTAAACCCAGATGTAAGCAGGTTATCGTTAACAAACACTGATAGCCACATTCTGTAACTACCTGTACTTACAGTTTGACGCAGTGAGAAAGCCAGGCGCAGCAGCCTCCCCAAGGTCCTAGTGCCCCGCCAATTAATGATAAGTATGACAATGGGCATGGAGCCAAATCTACAATCTTCACTTGTATTTATTTTTGATATTCACTGTATTATATTTTTCGGATGCAGATTTTATATTTTCAGATTCAAAGCTTATATTTTTAGATTCAGATTCAGACAGCCTCCAGCAGACTAAAATTATGATGCCCCTAACCGTAACCCTACAGATACAAACTGAGATGTTTATTTTTATAACAAATATAAATATAAACTTTCACCAGAGATTTAAGTCGTGGCAATAAGGATGCCAACAAACACATAATGCATTTAATCTCCTTGACGGTTAGTTGCAGCTAGATCTATTTAAGTTAGATGGACTGTTTCTCTTTTGCAATAGATTTCATATAGCCCAGTGGTATCTTAAGTACAATTGAAATAGGAATAACTGAGTTACTTCAAATACTGACCCAGCTGGATGGTACTACACATTTACAAAAAAGCAACCATTTAAACTCCAATCCAAATTGTATCCATCAATTTATGTTCACCTTTGAGTAAGAGATTGTATAGATGTTAAATGGTAAAACTATCCACACTCTCATCCTACGAACAAGAACATGCTAGTTGAGGACTAAAGGACTGTCAGCACATCCTTTGTATCCTTACCAAGGGCTCTCCTTTGTACAAACTAAAATCTAGCTCAGAAAAAAAACTGTGTGTCCTGTTTAGACATATGTTTAGTCGTTATAACCAATATTAATCACCTACTAGTTTACGGAATAGGCCATAAATACTATTATAAAGAAAAAACACTTTGATGTGACCTTATGATGCCGTTTCAAGGTGGATTTAAGGGCATTTCAATGATGAAACAAACACTTGTATCGATGGGCAAACACACACTTTAAATGAGTGGTATTCTGCAAATCAGCAGTATATGCTGCAGGCCTCTGCTGAAGCTGTTACGAAGAAAACCATTCCAACCACATCTCTCCTTCACCTCTTTGCCCTTTTCAATTTTTATTTAAGCACCTTCTTAACCGTCTTTAATACTCTCATCAATAGGCAGCCCCACACACACCACAATGCCAGAGTTTGCCATTTCCAAATCCAAGCTCCGTTGGTATCATTGTAGAAACACTATTTGCAACTGTGTGTAGAGAATTTAGGAAATTGTATTTTATTTTGTGTAATAATGGAAATTGGAACTGATTTATTAATGTTTACAATAATTGTGTACTCAGATTTGTGAATGAGTAGACCAATCTGTAAATGCATACTCAGGCTTGTAATCTGTTTGAAATTTTAGGTTTTCTTTACTCTCACCCTTCTGCTCACAGGTCCGTGCTTCCAACCTGATGCTTTTCACTAAGGAACCTCCAATTCCACAGGGGACTGTCCAAAAGAACCATGACAAAGACCATGGTTCATTCTCTTTTCATTTTTTACAGGTGACAGGTACCTTTATATTGGTGTTCAATCTAATGCAGATTTTTCAGCCACATGTGCAATCTGTAGGCAGGGACCAAAATATTGACCAATTACATTCGACTTTGGTACGCGGCTACTTCAGATTCTGAAAATGAAAGCCAAAGCCGAAGTGTCTTGAACTTGCATTGCCTCTTTTAGCCCTTTAGAGGTAAAGAAGAAGGGGTAAGAAAAGTCAAATTTTAAGTCTACGAGCACGAGTATTTGGCATCAACTACTTTCTAGCTTCACTAGTTTTAGACCTTCTTTAATACAAGATGATGCTCATTTAACGATGAAGCATACTAGTATGCTTGTAATTTTTGCTCAATAAAGTTTAAAAGTTGCTACCAGAACTGCATTTGTCACGACTACGTCAGTCCTCTACCACTCCTCAGTCCAAATACTGTATAGGTGCTTCCGTTCACTGGTAGCAAAAGACAAGAGGCAATGCTGAAGATGGAGACAAATGCCAGGCTGAATGCTTCAAAACGCCAGTCCACAAACCATTTGGTGACTCCATGGGGACTACATCCCCATTATTCTGTTATACAGTTTATCGTTGCACGCAAAAGAGCAAAATACGCTGAAAAACTCACTCTGGGTTTTTTTTTGGCATCTGCTCCAAAAACGGAACACCAATTTAAAGTGTAATAACTACTTCGTCTATGTGGATATTTTTATTTTCTGTGGGGATAAAGGGGAACCCCTGTAAGTGTTATGTAAAAATAAATCTGATGAAAGTTTATAGGTTACTGGTGAAGAAATAACTATAAAAAAACTCCCCCCTAAAACGGAGTGCCGTTTCCTTTGTGCATGTGGCCTTGCTGAGAAATGTTACAAATGCATATTACATTTTATAACTTTTTTGAGTTTTCTCAAGGGGTTGGTGCTACGCGGCTACAATGGTACCGTTGGTCGGTTAAAGGCATTAAAAAAAGCTTTATTTATTATGTTAGGACTAGCGAACAGATAAACACAATTATCAATTTCAATAAACTCAGAAAAAAGAATCCTAAAATATCTCAACAAACACAGTTAGCTATTAATCTTTAAGTCATTCTCAAAACCACTTATCCTTCATACAGGGTTGCAGGGCTTGAGTCAACATTGGACAACAGACTGGGTGCACCCTGGATTGGTCACCAGTCATCGCGGGGTTGAGACAACTGTTCACACTCACATCCACACACCTAACGGCCATTCAGAGTCACCAATTAATTCAATCCCCAGAGCATGACGTTGGACGGTGGGAGGCAGCCGCAGCACCCGAGAGAACCCAAAATGTTTTGACTGTGACTGTTTGGCTCAGTGTAGTCTAGTTAACCTGTAAAACTATATTTTTGCTTAAGGAAGGTGGTGCAAGATTCCTTCGAGCTGCTTGTTGGTGTGAGACTTAGCAGGAAATTGTTTCTCACCAAAAGTGGGACAGTTTGCGCCCCTTTCCTCGGAGCGCAGGACAAGCGAGGGTCACCCTGGAATTGTGAGAAAGAGAGTGTAGAAATCAATGCTTATTTGGATTATTATTATCTGATTGCGCACAAACAGACTGAGATGCGACCTTCAAGCACATTTTCCACAGTTTCACACGCATCCCGCTGCGCCATGTGCACCACCCGCTGGAGCACACAGACAGAAAGACAGGATGTCACTCAACCCTGACCTCGAACACGGGAGGGGGGGGGGCAGGCAGGTTCATAGCTTTTGCCAGTCCGGCGCTGTAGGGTGTCTTTCAGGTGTCACCGCTGATGGAAACAACCCCCCCGCCCCCACACACACACACATCACTTCATCATTGAATATGGATTGTTCCGCGTGGTTACACTCCCACCCAATGTGGTGCCCCCCCTTTCAGCAATAATGCCCTTGTGAGAGAAACAGGCAGCTGGTCTACGGTGGGCGAGGGGATTGATCTCTTCTCCTACCTGTTGGCTCCTTACCCTTCAATAACTCGGATCGACTTCACGAGCCACCAGAGAGAGTCAGAGGGCCGCAGACATCAGGCCCGGAGAATAACGACTGTCCTGCCGAAGAAAAATATTTTCATCTGCCTGCCTCTGCGTGAGGCAGCCACCAAGAAAGACAGCTTGGAGAATGAGTGCTGATAAACGCCCCATTAGACAGGTAATTGCCAGAGTTTTCTTTAAATCTTAATTACATTCCAAGTCAACAGCGATGCCATCTTGTGATAAAGAGATAGATGTTTAATTAAATACATTTTTTTTCCTATTTTCTCTTATAAAAATATTTAATATGCATATATGAATAAGCATAGTGAATTCAGGGACTTAATGAGCCGTTTGTCTCCCGTATAGAAGAGCCTATCCCACAACATAAGCCATCCAACCCTTGCAGCATTCTTTACAACTACTCACCATTAAGTAAAGTACTCTTCTTGCAATGGCTAAAATGGTAATTTATGAAGATGGGACAAATGGCCCAAAACATAACATTTTCCCCTTCAGTTTATTAGTTTTGTGCCAGAAAAATAACATTCTATTCCTCTTTTTATACCTAAGAGGTTGTCCATTTGAGTGCTAATGAATACATTCCAATCTGTGCACTGGTTCTGCTCCGGCCTGTTGTTGCAATGACCCCCGAGTGTTTTTTGTTGCACAGGAAAAAAGTGCCCAAATGGCAGGGTTGACCTACAAAGCTTTTTTCCATAGATGAAAATACACAAATGACCAACTAATAACCTAGAGACGCAAGCATGCACAATCGAAATTCTTAAATAAGTCTTAAAACCGAAGGAATGAAGGGATCTCATTGAGTTCAGAGTTGATTTTAGGAAACAGAGGCCAGTAGTTATGGTTTCAGCGCCTGAATTTTCACTCATTTCCTGGAATTAGTATGCTGACCAGAATTGAGCGAAAGCCATCGCGTGGAAACGGAACACTGTGAACGCGTGGAGGCCTTGTGATGTGTACCCTTTGCTAATACGGGCACTCCAAGTGATGAAAGTGTGATGCGGTGAAGCGCTTCTTTATTTTGACAGCTTCCCCTACGATGATCATGACAGTCAGTGATGTGAGTTGATCTAGCGAGCTTCCATTTCCTGGTCTCTACATGAAGGAGCTTCCTGATTGACCTCCTGCTACAACAGAAACGTTTCAGATTGTGCCAAGGAAAATAATGGCAAAACTAATTGCAATTGATTGACCTAATGAAAAGATTAAACAATGACAAATCACATTGTTTTCAAAATTTCATGATAGAACATAAAGAAAAAAAAGTAGTTCCCTAGTCCACTCAGTAGTCCACGTCTCAGGATAGTAGACAGACCCAAAGGACATTTGCCTTGTCCACTTTGTATATTGCTCCTGTCATTTACCTAATCCTGATGTTCACACTCCAATGGCGAGACTTGAGGGACAAAGAGATGGGTGATGAGAGGATGGAAGACAAGGAGAGACCAGAGTTGTGATGGCTGTCTGTGGACGGTCCCAGGAGAGTGTGGGTTGTTGGTGGTGGTGCTGTGGTGGGAGAAGAGGGGAGCTTGGTAGGACCGGGCCGGCCAAAAGTGAAAGCTTGCCTGACAAGCCGCATCGGAGCCACTGACACATCTCTGAGTCTGTGCGCTGACTGAAGTGGACACTGCAGGACGCAACGCGGCAAGAATCTCAAACACAGTCACCCAGGCAAGGCCACTTGAATGACATTAACTATGTATTGTGCAAAGTGTCATGAATAGGCTCACAGACCAAATCTAACTCTGTAAAACAACAAATCACATTAGGATGATAATTATATGGCAGTTAATTCGTTGAATAAAATTGAGTTGATCAATTGGTGGTGGGGTGTATTTGTTGTAATTTTGTTTTTTGCTGTGATTTCATACGGCAGATGAACCTTGTCTTTTCCATGTATGATTAACACAGAATTTTTAACTAGCAAGTTTGTTAAAATTGCAAAATATGAGATAGAAAACGGCAAGAATAATTGACATAACACACAAGTGTTGTGCTATCTAAAGACCTTTCCATGAGATCAGGTTGCTAACAACCAGTGCACAAAACTCTTTAAACTGCACAGGTTTTCTTCTTAATTTAACAGTTTTTAGTATTAAATAATTTATCTGATTACAATGCAAGAAATAGATTGCAAGCAGATTTATAATCATAAGTGAACAAGTAATGGCAGCTGGGTTTAATTACCTCACAAAACTTTCCACTTTCCAGTCTTTGAAGGTCAGACAAAAACAATGCTTTTTTCTTTCTCAAAGCCTTGGGAACCAATTTCAAACTAGTCATTTGAGACTGAGAAACTGTGTTTGTCTAATTCATCTACGAGAGGAAGCTATTGGTGATTGTAATCAGCCCAAACATCCCTGTCTTCACTGTCATGCTCGGGTATATTTAGATACTGCCTATGGTGCACAGGCGACATAGGTGGTCAACTAACCCTGTGGAGATGTATTACATTATTCATAAAACAGAGTGTAGGATAAAGGTACCCTATGGAGTTTTTCAACCACAAATATAGCTGAGGAGCAATGTTTTTCCTGAGTCCCTATTGGTTTGCATTGTGCACATTTCACTAATTTAATGGTGTGTGTATTAATTTGAGTATTTCTAAATGATGTGATGATTCACCACGGGTAATAAAAAATAACATTTGGTGACTGTGTACAGCAATAGGCCTATTTTCTTTAACTCTTTGAGAGCCCTGCATTGGGAGTTTGGTCGTGGAGTTTAAAGTCCTTCATAGGACAGGTCCTAATACAACCACAAAACACACATATTGATTTTTACTGGAAGGGGGTTATTTTTTGGGTACAGGCTTTTGAAGGGAACTCTTTTGCAGGTTTTGGTTTGCAACCAAATAACTTATTATAGAAGTTTTTTAATTGTCCTGTTCTGCAAAGGGCCTTGCTTGAGAATGGGAGCATTCTTTTTGATCTGATTTTAAAAAAGTAAAAAAAAAAAACATTCCACAAGAAATCGCTTATTCTTTTGTCTTTGTATTTTGCTGGTTCACTTTTTCTCTTTATATGTATTGGCGAAAGTTTGATTTATGTCCAGCAGAATGCAAATTGTTCTCACTCACTTTGCACATTCACTCTTCCACCTGGTATCCCAATGCTTCAATCTCTGGAAACATCTTTTCTGAGATAGGCTTGCGCTTGGAGATTCATTTGGGCCTGGAATTGCACACATCACCGCAATTATTGGATCTAACCAAGCCAGACTGCAGCAAAAAGAACAGTCGGGCTTGTT
Source organism: Apeltes quadracus (assembly GCA_021346845.1). Taxonomy (NCBI): domain Eukaryota; kingdom Metazoa; phylum Chordata; class Actinopteri; order Perciformes; family Gasterosteidae; genus Apeltes; species Apeltes quadracus. The sequence continues at coordinate 13,330,273 of CM037920.1, read as the reverse complement.
GAAATTGGATATTCTAGTAGTTCAATAATTCTGAGGACGGGACTGCATGCAGGAGCAGATATTTATTCATGTTAAAGGGTTGCATAGTCTGACATGCATTTAAATAAAGTAACACAACTAGATGGCATCAAAACTACTATCAGCAGAGATGATGAAGCCACTTGGACGGGTGGTGAAACGCCTTTCAGAACGCCTGCGTCCGACTGTATTTCTTCACATTCTATGACCCACATTACTGAGAATATTAGATATTATTGCTATGCCACTCTTTTTCCTTCTGGGGCCCAACATTACTTCCTCCCAAGGGTGGGGATCAGCATTTCTAAATAGAGATTGTTTGTTGGAAAAGGTCAATTCTGTTAATTATACACCTTGTCCCTGTGAGATTGAAGATTGTGTTCATAAACTGTCTTCTTACAGAATGGACAGGTTTAAATCTTTAATGTGCCATTATTGTTCTTGGAGGCATGCTCTCTGAGAAATAACGAGGTGAGCTTGGTCATTTGCAACTTACGCAGGAGAGATTTACAGTCTATTAGGCGTGAAAGTAGGGGCCGAGAATGTGGTGGAACGAAATTTTGACTGCATCTTTTCATATAGTCTTTTTTGCCTTTTTTTAAATTGCATGTGTTCAAGAAACTTAAATAATGTAAGGCTTTGATTCAGTTTCATATCTCTGGCAGGCAGGCTTGTTATAATTACAAGCCATATACTTTATGGTGATTAGAAATTCAAGCAAGCGCAGTGAAGGAATGAAAAAAAAAGCAAAGGTCCCACAGGTATCAGATATGATTTTTGAAAACGGGTGAACCTTTTGTAAACAGTCACACTTACATGAAGTCTTGTTGATGGCAATCACATCCACCAGGTTTCATATGAACACGATAAGAAAGAGAGGAAAAAATCCCAACACATCTTTAGCGTTGGTGAAAAGAGCAAAACCACTTTGACGAGATAATTTGTAAAAGTCCTGATTGTGATTATTTAAAAGAGATTGGATATCCAGATTGCATTAGCATCATGTCTGGTGTCTTTCACAGTTCTGGCGCATAATGACGACTGATTTATGGCTGATGCGTCGGGATAGAAAGAGTTTGCAGATTCCTTCTGCATGTTGCGCATGCACATAATAACATAATCCATATGGAATGCAAGATAAAATACGGAATCCAAAAGATACATTGCGCCGCACACTAATGGAATATGTAAGTGAATCCTGTAATGTCCAACGGTGTCTGTAGTGCACTTACCAGGAGCTAAGCCTGCAGGCTGATATTATTTGTTTGCTCTCGGACTGATCTAAGGCCGCTCTGATGTGTGGAGTGGGGTCAGAGGGGAGGGGTTGTTGCAGCTTGATGGACGTTGAGAGGTGCTTGGCTGTAGCCTACTGTAGTGGCTGATCTGTCTGGGATCAATAGCAGCTAATTGCGGCCCGCATTGATCCAGAGGGTTCGCTAATTTAGAGCCGGGCCCGGGCCCTCTCCATGCAGAGCCAGTGAAGCAACTCCAATCGCAGCCCTCTGGCCCTGCAAACATCTCACTCAGCACTCAGCAGCTCATTATTTCTTGAGGAGCAACTGATGGGACATTTGCATTTCAACCCAGGATCCGTTTTAATATCGGCCAATGGGATAAGAGTGATTCTCAGATGTCATCTTTGTCTGTCCGAACAACCTTGATTCCTTCACTCGTCTTCTCTCATCATTTCTTGCCCCTCCGAAGGCAACGAAGTGACACATGGAGGGATTAGTCGAGGCTTTGAGGCATTCAACAAATTACATATTGGTTCTTTGGAGTAGCCATTTTAAAGAGTGTTTAGTTATTGTGCTTGCAGGAGAAAACGGTATGGCTTCGGATTTTAGTTTTTATAAACCACTGCAGATGTTGGTGGGAAAAGTTCAAATTAAGTGTGTCAAATATAATGTAATGTACGATTGGCCCAATTTTCTTGAGCCAAAAAGATTTCCGCAAAGGAATTACTTCAAGTTACTTAGCAATTATACACAATGTGTGTATGTGCGTGCATGCGTTCTGGCTTGTGTGTCTTCAAGATCAAGGCTACGATCTTTTCATCCTCTGCCCTTCTTTAAGCTTTGTTCTGACATTTCAATGTCACACCTTCTGTTCTTCCATCGCTGTGTTCTTCCAAGCGGACACCGGAATCTGTGCTGCTATTGCCTCTGGGATGTCCGTCTCAGCTGCAGAGTATTTTTGTGGAGGTGACGTGAAGTCGCCAGCCCCGCTGCATCCCTCCAGTAGGTGAGGACTCACACGTGAGGTGGCATGGCGTTGAATAGCAGCGACCACTAGCTCAACATCAACTGACACAAAGGGTGGTGTGTCTCATACATCCGCCCTTCAGTGTGTGTCACCTTCACTATTTACGGTAGCATTCAGCTCTGACCACGCTCTCTTTCAACAGCGTTCAACTCCACAAGATGACCTCACTCCACAGCTATTATGGCACATCGCCACTCTTTTGGATTGAGCGCTTTGCTCACACACATTTTCCCCTCATTTTTTCTCCGTCTCCCCCTATTTCTGTCTCCTGCTCCAATTTCCGGAACCCCTCCCCCAAGGTTCTCACCAAAGGTCCACGCTCACGGCGGCAGCCGAGATTTGGCTGGGAGAGGGTTGGGGGGCTGTAATTGCTTTTTGTGCTCTGGTGGGGTCATATAATAGAGTCGGTAAGCACATACATGCACACAGGCACACCAACGATCAGGCACTCATTTTACTCTCTCAGACACGCACACCGAGATCAGCAGCAAAAACCATTATGGGGGTTTGTCATTACTTTTTGGTAAAGGCTTGAGTGTCTCTCATCCTGCTGTGCCAGACATTAACAGAAAGGAGATTCTGTGCTAATAGGACGCAATGAATAGGACTTGTGAAGCCTTTTATTCCTTGTGGATTGTTTGAAAACACATTTTTGGCTCAAATGGCTTGGATAATCATCATCAGTCATCAATGCTCTAAAGGTTAAGAAATTTGAGTCGGAAAGTTAGAGAAACTACCAATGTGTGTTCCCTGATTTAGTTCCTGTTATGAAACCAAACAAGCCGACATTTCAGAAGAGGATTCTTTGTCCTTCTAAGTGGTCTACGGTGAGTTTCAATGCACCTCTCACACTGAGAAAATATGCTTCACACACACACACACACACACACACACACACACACACACACACACACACACAAAACCTCAAGTGAAGAGGAACACACACATGTGACAGGTAGCATGTGTGTCACTGAAATGTCTATCGAATCCAAACAGGAAGCGTGTTCTGTGAAGAGTGTCCTTTACTATACTACTACTGATGGTCAACATCATGAAACATATTCCCTCTACATCTGTTTTTTTCTATTCATGTTCTTTCAAAAACAAAAAGGATCAAAAAAAAAAAGGATTCAAAAGGATACATGTAACTGCTGTAAATGAATATATTACGGGTAAATTAACAAATTATAATGATTTAAAAGCGCAACGATGCAACATTACAGTAAAATGATAATGCAAAACAACTGTTTTGTGATAAATTACTATTCTGTGTTTTCCCTAATGTATGTGTGGATGTGTTGATTTACGTGTGAAGGTAGTGTGTTTCTACTTGTAGAAAGATAAAAGAGTCAAGACAGTTTATATTATCTCCCAGAGGGAACAATGTGAAGAAAGCCATAACCTGCTCATCGAACGTTGAATGTGAGACATTGTTCTTAGGGAAACGACTGAAAACTCATTCAGGTGACATGCTGACACACTTTGGAATGCTGCTGCTGTTATAAACAGTACTGTTCTTGATCCTTTGTAAACCCTTTGATGAGTATTTATAATCATATTCATACAATACGTACATTGATATATGCACATACATATACACATTTGTGATCTTCATAACTTGTGTATAACTTGTATCTTCATAACAAAACTGATAGCTTGACATTATTTACTTTCATAATGATAACTTGTGGGTGTGGCTTTTGAGGGAGGTTGAAAGGGACTGGCTGTGACGGTTGCCGACTTTGGAAGTTTGCCATAATTAGCAACGTTTGAGTCTAGAAGCTATTGGAACAAAGTTGGCAACAGAGGTTGCAATGAAAAATATGCATTTTAAAATGAAGTACAAGAACGCAACAATCAGAATGTTAAATCACTCATTATGGATAATAAGCCATTGGAGGATATATTATACCAATGAATTATAGTTGCAGAGACAGTAATATATAACCATCACTAATTAAGCAGCTGAAAAAAATGTATTTAATTAGATAATCTATTATAATTAGGGCTGTCAAAAATAGTGCACTAACGGCGCTAATTAATGTTTGCCGTTAATTCTTTTAACGCATTTCATGCATGTCAGGAATGTGTCCGAAATGCGGTTGTGGTTGGACTATTATAACAAACAAATCCTCCTCCTGGCGACTTTTGTGTCAAAAGCGACTAGAGACAAATCTAGTGACATGTATATAGCATATTTCTCATAATCTAAACAAGTCTCCTGAAGAGAAACGGTATCGCTCTCTCCCCCCTCCGCCTGCTGCGCTGTGGACGTGTGAGAGAGAGAGAGATAGACAAGGGCGTAAATCCCAGGGCGTCAGGACCCCCCCATCTAAGGGTTGTCCCCCCCTAGAAATATCATTAAAACAATGGTGTGTATTGTAAATAACATAATGATGTATACTTAGAATATCTGTGTAAGAAGTAAAACAATGCAACCCCCCAAAAATGCTTTTAAAGTTTTGAAACATTTTGAGTCCCCCCTCCCTTGCCTCACAGTGGTTTGGTCCGCTGCTTGCTAGCGCTGCAATCTGCACTCGACTCTCAGTCACATCGGTAATGACAGGAACGTAGTAAGTAGGCGGTCTAAGGCTATTTTATTCACATTAAACAACGGATGAAGTTATTCTTTTGTCAAATACAAATGATGCTGAGTAATTAATGAATTAGTCATGACAAAAAAGTCCGCTATGCTAGTGTAATATAATGTAATGTTACCCAGCTTGTTTATTAGCTTGTTGAATATGCCCCCACTACAACTAGCTAACGTTATTATTTGTGTCCCCTTCAAAAATTGCTCTTCAGAAATGTTATGTTTATTGTCCCCCTCTACTGTTAGATCAGATTTACGCCCATGGAGAGAGAGAGAGAGGCAGCCCGCTCAGCGCACTTTTTGGGAGTTTTACCTGCCGACGCTCCTGTTTTTTACCCCTATCACCCGGACACCTCCCGGTTTGTTATTTCTCCCGGGAAACGTTGCATATGTGGATTAATCATGGTTAATCAATCAATCAATGATCAATCAATTAATCATGATTAATCCACTGAAAATGTTTAATAATTTGACAGCCGTAATTATAATGCATCATAATGTACTTGTTGGTTCACATATATTTCAGCATTACCATGACATTGAAATATGTGTATCTTACAATTATACACAGTACTTTCCGCAACTCTTCACATACATGTGAAAATGAAAAACCTAGATAAAAAGAACTACTACTAAATATTAGTAAACATAAAAAATCCACAACGGTGCATGCTCAGGATGTTTTGTTTTTCCTGAAAATCTTAAAACAATCATACTAATGGCAGTGTATCATTCCATTTTTCTTCTTAGAAGCATGTGAGATGAGTAAACCGCCAACCAAAGTCCACATCTTAGCCGGGCTCTCCATAATCTCAACTCTACAAAAAGCCCACCGTTTTTTGCCCCCTACTTGTGCTGCTTCTCTAGACAACATTTCCGTCCATGCAATTTCTGCGGGAGGAGCTCGGCACAATTGGTTAAATTTCCATATAAAAAGAAGGGGACAGAGAAGGAGCGATGGGGGCACAGAGTGCTGTCCCTTTCATCTGTGTTACCATGGGAATCGATCGCAGTGCACCCTCTAATTGGCTGAAGAGGCCTCCATTTGGCCCCTGAGAGTCCCACTCACGTGCTCTTACTGCGGTATGATCCATCTAGCCACTTCACTGCCCTATTCACATGAAAAATAGAGATGTTGGTTGCATTGAGAAAAAACTTTGAGTACAACTTCATTCTCTTTGTCGTGCAACGAAACATTGTATTGTATCTCTGCCCGCTTTTTTTGTTGTTGATCAGGAACGGTTTTTCTTTTTAGAAATATCACCAAAGAAAAGAACAACTTCAACTTGAATGTTCATCCCCCAAATACATACAAGACTACCCCCCCAAAAAATGAAAAATACATTAAGAGCGCTTCACCTTTACCATGGAAACATTAAGTTATTACCAAAGAATTTTCGCCAACTAAACTTCACCCCCCAAAAACTGAGCACAAAGTGCAAATCAATGCAAAAAAGTAAAACCACATTTTTTACGAAGCACAGGTCAGATGTTCAAAAGGCTTTGAGATAAAATGTCTGATGATACAATCAGTTTTTCATTTTATTTACTCCCCCCCACGCTTCCCCCAAACACACACACTCACACAAACACGCACCTGCGCACATTACTTTTGAAATTATATTCACAAAAGGGTTTTTCATGAAATCCGCTCACATAGCCCTTTCCGTTATCAAGATGAACTGCTGATGTGCCTCGGTGAAGAAGACAAAAGTGCTAAGTCAGACGGCCCGTCTCCGAAAGAATGCCCTCCGTCAGACGAGTGTGCTTATCGCTGATGGATTCGCACCGAGTTCATTGCTGACAAAGAGCAGCAACTTTAAACTAGGAGTTTTGTGTGACATGTGTCAAAATGTTACGGAGGAACCTGTTCAAATGTTGACATCACCATGTTGTCTCAGTTCTTACTCTGTTTTGCAGCCTTCTCTAAATAAAAAAGGAGCTGGTGTTTCAACTCTTTGCGTTGTAGCATTCTCCACTGTAAACACACACACACACCCATAGGAAGACGGTAGTGAAATGAGGGCTGAATTCTATTTAGTTTCGAACACAGTCATATTAGTCACTACTGCACCCAGTGTAAGGGAAACCTGACCTAAAAGAAGAAAAAAAAAGTATTCTTTTTGGACAGACAGTTCTGCGCCGACATGTGCACGCTTCAGTCTTGAAGGCGCACACGGTTGCAGGGTGGAACTGCCTGCCCCAAACAAAAAAACTATTAAAAAAAAAAATCCAGACTTTTTCAGGGGGTGAAGGGTAATCACCGTGTCTACATGCTGATATCCATTGAGTTGCAGCCATGTGATTGGCTAATTAGCCATTTGTGTTAACAAGCAATTGAACAGGTGTACCTAATAAAGTGTCTCGTGAATGTAAGTTTGAACTAAAATGTTAGTGCCAGGCAACGATTAAAACTTTTAATCACACTTAATTGCATGATTTTCTGCAATAAAATCCAATGAAGCCCATGTTTGTACTGAATCTAGGCGATGGTGGCATGTGCAGTAGAGAGGGTGTGCTGGGAACTGCAAGGTTGGTGGTTCTACTCCTGGCTGGCCCATGTGCTATGTCGAAGTGTCCATGAGCAAGACAGCCAACCCCTAATTGCTCCGTGGGAAAAATGTATAAGCCATGGGTTAAAAATGCAATGTAAGTCGCTTTGAATAAAAGCGTCAGATAAATGCAATGTAATCTTATCTAATTTTTTTTTAAACACACTTTCAGTGATGCAGGTTATAAATAAATCCACATAGGACTTTGCTACCTTGCTCCATTTTTCTGTCCCTGACAATTATTTTCTGTTTCGGTTCATGTGAGCAGCTGCAGCAGCCTGGGGCCAGGCCCTAAATCAACATACTAGTGACCCATGATTAGTTTGTTTGTGTATTTGGAGACATTAAGTAGCGGACCTTTTAAATAGTTATATTTTTTAAACTGTCTAAATATATATAAATATATATATAAATATATATATATATATATATCTTTTTTTTTGAGCGTTAGTTTAAAACCTTTTGATGGCCTTACCTGTGTAGGCTGAACCAAAACATAGACATGGTGCAAACGATCAATCAGGTCAAAACCTTACCTGCACCCCAAAGCGCCATTAAGCATAGGTTTAAAGAAATTAATGTTTTCAAGTCTTTGAAATTAGTTCATTAGTTCGAGTCATGAGAACATTTTACCCAAGCCAATCAATGGAGCTCTTCAACCCCAAGTCAATGGGGATTTCCAAGACATGAATGATGCAGTATGGATGTGAATAAATTGATTGCAGTCATGGCAACAGTACATCTAAAAGCAAAAATATGGAAGAGAAATGATGGAAATAGCTCAGTCTGCAGCTGTTGTCTTGTTTACTCTGACTTTGTTGCTGCAGTGCAATCAAACCTTAAAGTTGCGTATTCAGGAGGTTTACACGTAAGTCAGATGCAGGCTTGAAATGTTTTTATAAAACACATTCTGCACAAAATAATGTGAACATAGTGTTGCAACTGATCACTAAAAAATAGTATTCCAGACAGTGGTGTCTCCTCCGGCACTGAAGCAGTGTGATCTGCCTATCTAGCTACCAGACACCGTGACCTGAATACAGCATCAGAGAAACTGTCAGCTCTCTCTTCTTTTCTGGGCTCATTTGCTGGTTGAACAGCATGGGCCCTAAAGGAAAAACAATGAATGTGGTAATGGGATAGGTTCAGTTAGACACATCCTGACAAATGCAATTGACCTTGGTGTAATGGCTGTGTTTGCGCTGTCATTTGAGGGAATAATGTGTTATCAGGAAAGTCAGACTCAAATGATTTAAAATGCACAGGCCCTGAGTAAATTGTGATATAAGCTTGATTAAAAGTCAACAAATCCACATGCATTAACAAAATAGAAGTTAGCAGAAGCAAGGAGCAGGTGACATATCAATGCATGATAGTGACATCAGTATGACCATAATAGAATGTTGCATGCCCACCAACAAAAGAAAATAGTAGGTAACACCATAAATACGGCAACCCCTTAACAAGCACTCAGATTTGTGACAAGCACAACAATACTTTAACTAAAACCTTTTTGATTACAGTCTCTACCCTAACCGTTCTGGCTAATTCTCTGCAAAAAGTATAGCATTAAAGCATGGAAGTATCTAGTTATCTGCTAGTTAGGTAGCTAGCTAATTCCACCATGCTTTTAATGCTACACTGGCTTCAGACAATTTGTGTGTCTGTGAACTCAATCCTGTCATGTTTATGTGAGCCCATCAAAACGGTGAAAATGGCATCATACAAAAAGCTGCTGCTCAGTTAATGAAAGGGAATATCCTTTCATCTCCTGTTTTATTGATATACACTCACTGGCCACTTTATTAGGTACACCTTGCTAGTACCGGATTGGACCCCCTTTTTGCCTTCAGAACTGCCTTAATCCTTCGTGGCATAGATTCAACAAGGTACTGGAAATATTCCTTACAGAGTTTGGTCCATATGGACATAATAGCATCACGCAGTTGCTGCAGATTTGTCGGCTGCACATCCATGATGCGAATCTCCTGTTCCACCACATCCCAAAAGTGCTCTATTGGATTGAGATCTGGTGACTGTGGAGGCCATTTGAGTACAGTGAACTCATTGTCATGTTCAAGAAACCAGTCTGAAATGATTCGCACTTTATGACATGGCGCCTTATCCTGCTGGAAGTAGCCATCAGAAGATGGGTACACTGTGGTCATAAAGGGATGGACATGGTCAGCAACTAAACTCAGTTAGGCTGTGGCGTTGACACGATGCTCAATTGGTACCAAGGGGCCAAAAGTGTGCCAAGAAAATATCCCCCACACCATTGGACCACCACCAACAGCCTGAACTGTTGATACAAGGCAGGATGGATCCATGCTTTGATGTTGTTTACGCCAAATTCTGACCCTACCTTCCGAATGTCGCAGCATAAATCGAGACTCATCAGACGAGGCAACCTTTTTCCAATCTTCTATTGTCCAATTTTGGTGAGCCTGTGTGAATTGTAGCCTCAGTTTCCTGTTCTCAGCTGACAGGAGTGGCACCCGGTGTGGTCTTCTGCTGCTGTAGCCCATCCGACTCAAAGTTCGACGTGTTGTGCGTTCAGAGATGCTCTTCTGCATACCTCTGTTGTTACGAGTGGTTGTTTGAGTTACTGTTGCCTTTCTATCAGCTTGAACCAGTCTGGCCATTCTCCTCTGACATCAACAAGGCATTTGCGCCCACAGAACTGCCGCTCACTGGATATTTTCTCTTTTTCGGACCATTCTCTGTAAACCCTAGAGATGGTTGTGCGTGAAAATCCCAGTAGATCAGCAGTTTCTGAAATACTCAGACCAGCCCATCTGGCACCAACAACCATGTCACGTTCAACGTCACTTAAATCACCTTTCTTCCTCATTCTGATGCTCGGTTTGAAATGCAGCAAGTTGTCTTGACGGTGTCTACGTGCCTAAATGCATTGAGTTGCTGCCATGTGATTGGCTGATTAGAAATTTGCGTTAATGAACAGTTGGACAGGTGTACCTAATAAAGTGGCCGGTGAGTGTATATGCACAACTTTCCACACAAGAGTGACGTCACTGTGCACTGACACACCCTGGAGTACAATTCCGTATCACATCGAACAAATCCAGTTGTGGAAACAATGTGTAACGATGAGCTCACTTGTAGCCCTTCCACCGCAGTGCGGAAAGTGTGTGTGTGCAAAAACAAAAGCTGTGTTTCCCATTTCTTGACAATGACAAATAAATATGTGCAGTAATCATTAAACACGTATATAAAATTCCTGCAACAGGTAAACTGAGATTAACATCCTGTTGTTATGGGAACCAGACGCGTGTTCCACTTTTTATTACTCCTCACAAGTAAGCGCCCGCGGCAGTCCAGTACAGAGCAGGCCAGACACTGGACGATCAAAGCGATACTCTTTTCGTTATGGGAGATAAACCTAACTGAAATAGTAGAAATTAGTTCTTGGAAAGCAAAAAGGTTTATTTTCCCTTCTTAGCCTCTGAAGTCATTTTCCAGTGCTTTACTTCCACCAAGCTTCAATAAAAGGCATCTTCGAAGTGCACTCCGTAACAGAAATGTCTTGTTATATACTTACCTATCAGATATGATTCACTCAGATTCACTTCAAATGCTCTCAGCCAAATGAAGTATTAAAAGGTATTTTGCAAACAATTGGTCCCTTTGCTCCTACTGTGCACGGTGCACTGAGGGGGGAAGGAGCAGTGGCTGAGCGAGCTGTGGCATTGTGCTAGCATCAGCAGGCCTTCAAGGGAACCGGGCTCCCTGGCACAGGAGTTAGTCAGGATTAATGAAGATGCCAAAGTCAATCCTCTGCTCCCGGCTATAATGGCGCAACACACAACGCAAACGCATTTAACACAAGACGCCATATGGCATCATTGCCACCGACACGCCGAGAACTTTTGGGCTGGAACGCTGGCACGGACCAAACACAATGTGCGTATTACACGTTTGCTCGCACATGCATTTGTGCGCACACACAGGGCCGGATTGTTAAAATGACATCCGAGTGCCGCCTGGGCTAATTTAGACCAGCGCTGTGGCAGGAAATCCTCTGGTGCCCAAGCATGAGTGATACACAAATCCACACACAAAGGCCCCGGCTCTATCTATCTCACACGTCATAGGCATTCTAAATCTCTCAGTCATGCCTGCATCCATAATGGCCCAATTACTGCGGATGGGGATCCCACTCCCTATCTGACAATTACATCTGTTAGGGTTTGAGAGCAGTAATGCCTAAAAAATATCAATTAAGGTGATTGATCAGGACGTTAATATCCTATTAAACAGCAGTCTGTGACTGCACAGCATTTCTGTTGATTGGACTGAAATGAGAGATACTGGGCAGGATGAAGCGACTGTAGTTTAGAGAGCCAGTTAGATTGTAGATCTAATGAACACAGAGATGGCCCAGAGTTGCATTGTATTGGCAGATAAACCTGAACAAGAACAACTTTGGGTAATTGCTACTAAAGGGCATTTTATGGGACTCTACAAGGCTGAAACGGACATACTACTATCTGGTTAGCTGAACCAGAAACAGACACGTATGAATATTGTTTTAAAGGAGTGGGAGACGGCATAGGAATAAAAGGCCCTTTAAACTTTGTATTGTATTACACACTACGTTATTTGTCAAAGTAGCCTTTAACGTAACAAAGTCAAATCAAGATTTATTTTTCATTAAAGTCACTGGCGGTCATAGTTGTGGTACGGTACGAGTCAGTGATTCTCATTGACAGATTGACTAAGTAAACTTTGGCACCATCATCTTTGTTGAAATGGAAAATTTATTTTAAGGATGTTTTATCTCGAAGTGAACGTATTTCCTTTTTTCCAGCTTTTGCCGTTTTACCAAAATGTTGGAAGAGCTCTACTATTGTGGCCTGTTACCTTTGCACAATTTGTGCAATCTATAGAGGAGATTGAAGGGTTGAGTAAACGAAGCCTTATAATAGTGGTGTCAGAGGTCATTAGAGTTCGATTAAGGGACTCAAAGAGTATATAGGTAAAAGAGAAACAGCCCATCATCCCCTTAAGTACCCTCTTTTTGTAATTAACAAATTCAGACTCCTTTCCTGAGGTAAGGATAATGTATCTGCCTGCTATTCAGCCTCTGTGAGACGATTGGACGTGTTTTCAATTTCAACATTTACCCGACTGTTTAAAAACATAAAGGATCTCCTTGCATTGTTAAAGTGCCCAGTGAAGCCTTCAATGGGGGGAAATTAAATCCTAAAGTGTAATTTCATACATTTGCAGTGTGTTACAAATTGTTTTACTCTTTTTTTTAATCTTCTTGCTGATGATCACCAGAGTGCCGCACTCATCTTTCCCTCTGTCCTGCCTCCCGTCCCTCCCCATCGTCCGCAGCGCCCGGGTTTTGAAAGGCTTCTTGCCACCCCCCCACCTGGCACAGCATCACACACTCATTTCATTTCTCATTTACAGACTGATAATCAGAATGTCATTACAGTGTCCACACTGGGCCGCTGGAGGGGTAATTGAGCAGCATAAAAGGCATTTGAGATAGGGATGAATAATACAAGTGGAGAGGGGGGTTTCGGGAGGGGTGGGTTGAGTGGCAAGCTGGACCAAGGCCTGCTCTCTCAGGTGTCTGGCTGCTATCGGGTGGCTTCCGCCTTGGCGGTATGGTTAACCATCTCTACGTCAACGTCATTTTTCACTTCCAGCACATTAGAGGCTGAACAGCCATTAACACGCGTATGCCAAACGGGAAGGAATCAATAGGAGAGTTTTAGAAGGTCAAAGTCAAGCATCGACAGTCACTTTAGGTCCTGTGAGCCCTCCATTTAAATGCCCAAAGAGGAGACATTGTCCTTGATTAGGGTGTTTTCGCGACTCTGTGTGATTCCCAATAAGCTGCATCTGTACACTGAGCATGTTCACCCAGGTTAAGTCAACGTCCCACTAGGATTCTACACAGACTTTATTTCTAATAAATACTGTCTGAGCTTCTCCTTACTTCTTCCTCTCCAAATCGATTGATTAATGAATCTCTGCTCTAAACTGTTGTTATGTCAAAAACAATACATTTCTATTCCAAACCTTTAAATCCCCAAATTGAGCTTGACTCCAGCAGTTTCACTAACACACAACAAACAGATCTAATTTGATCTAATGTTTTGTTATGTCCTCCTCCTCTCATCCGGCCTGACTATGGCGTGGCAGCCTGGCACAGAGCCAGCCCCATTTGGCCATGGTGGTACATTTCCATCTCATTCATCACATAAAGACAGATAATCAGAAAGTCATTACAGTGGCTTGACACCAGCGCTCGCCCCAGGAAGACAGAGTAATTGAGCACCACAGAAGGGAGGAGAGCAGGCTGAGCCAAGGCCGCACGGTAATGAATGTAGGATGTCGACATGCAAGGAGAGAAGGAGGATCTTGACTCGCCGAGACATGGACGGACCGGGAGCAACAGACCTACACAAAATAACGCCGTTCAGTCCATCCAGACCGTGTCCTGTGAGTAGGTTGATTCAGAGAGCAGCGTGAGCACCAGCACAGTATAATGGCAGCATGAATAGAGTCATGATACTGCGATTTACCATGCCAACAACCACAAACAATCGGTTGGCATACTTCACCCCGATTGAGCTGGAAATATTAATGCAAGCGTACAGAGTATGAACCTGCTATTAGGAAAAAATGTAACACCGCTGCAGCAAAAGACAGAAACGGTGTGGGAGAAAACTGTTGGTCGGGTCAACACGTAGTGTTGTCGGTTAATATTTAATGTACACACTAATCACAATCCATACGTTTAGCTAATTCCCAGTCGTAAAATTACATTTTACACACCACACATGCTTGAAATAGACACCCATGCTCATATTTAATCAGAAGAATAATATCGCTGGTACATTGGTATTGAACCTAAAATGTATTTTGTTAAGGTGCATCCTGTGGAACTCCTCTTTAATAACTCTCACTGGTTTGTGTCCAGGGAACAAATGTCACAAGGGCGTGTTAGGAAGGAGGACCCAAAAAGTTTACAAAACCAAGAGGGACTTTAATAGTAAAAATTTAAAAATCAAAAAACGCCAAGGGTTAAAAATGCAGACGGGGACCAGGAAATCGATTCACAGGCTCAGTTACCATAGTGACTGACCCTGAGGTTCAGTTAGCTGCTGATAAACAAGAGTTTCCCTCATCTCAGGGTTGAACAACACAGAGTTTTCACTAAACCCACAGACCCCAGGTGTGCTGCTCCGCCCCTTGAAAGAGCTGGGTGTGGTACAGGGGGAAGTAGGGACTTGGAGGTGGACTGGCAGATTTTTAGGTCCGCCTTTTGGCTTCGTACAGACTTGTCCTTGTGGCGGATCCAGAGTGGAATATATTAACATGTTTAAATTAATTTGGTTTGTCAAACGCTTTAGCACACACACACCCCTTTACTGAGGAAAACCTTTGGTTACATGAGATCGGAGAAAGTTGTTTTTATTGGACTGTTGACACAGAGACAGAGAACCCATGCAGACTGGGCCTAACTAATAAGCCTATTTCTTCTATTGAATCATAGCCAAATAAAAAGTACACAGTGCTTTTCCAGATAATTGAGACCTTTTAGAACAATTTGAAGAATTTTTTAAGCTACTCTCTATTTTTGTCTGGACGCATGTACACAAATACATACAATACAAAAGACAATTGTTGGATTCAACTACAATGGGAATTATTATCCCAGATTAGACGTTTGAATCAGTGTGCTTCCCGATGTTGAACTATCGCCTGGCCCCACAAATATTGTCACTTGTAATACAACCAGAATCTGATGCTTCTGTTCCTGAGCTTCAAAGTGACAGGAAAGAAAACAGTAAAAACTAACACCACACCACTGTCAGCTATAGAAACAGTGAGTGGATGCAGCTCACCTTTACATCACACACTTTGCACAAATGACCAGAACTGACAAAAACTGTTAAGTATGCAAAGCAATGGAATTACCTTAGAAAAAGAAAATGTATGACTCATAGTTGCATTCAATTTAAGGCCTTCAAGCAAGTTTTTATTCTGATATTTAAAACAGCTGGATATATGTACCGTAATAAGATCCATTATGAATGCACAATAAATCATCATATTGTCTTAGTTTGGCTTGCCATGTTGAAAAAACGGACACAGTTCTGAACCTAAGATCACTCTCTTAAACAGCAGTGCTGGTTCTCAATTACAGTTCCTGTTCATGCAGCTATACTGATGTCAAATCAGTAAGTGATTTGTCCCTGCAACACCAGGTGACAGCGGTGAATATGCTCGGTATGTCAGTGAAAGTATAATCCCCCAGGACCTGGAATGCTCTGTCAGACCCTTTGTGTTCTGTCAGACTGCTGGTGGCTTTATGGGTTGCTGCCAGGGAAACTCTTAACTGAGGATGATCTCATTTTCGTGGTTGGTGAGTTTCCAAACTCTTTGAAAAGTTGCTTTTTATTTATCCCCAACATCCGGCAAGAAAATGAAGCTACCTGCTCTTCCTGTGTTTATTTGCTTCCACTTACAAGTGGTAATACTCCAGTCCTAAAAAGTGTGCCTATACTAACAACCAACTACTAAGAGTTCCTCAATAAGTGGTGAAAAAAGTTTGAATTTTTAAAAGTATACGGTTTCTGCTGCATCCTGAATGTCATGCAGGGCAACTGGGTTATCAGCAAGATAAATTGTTGTTGTTTTCTTGGTTCTTCACCCCTTTCTTCAACGAGTGAGTCACAAAGTGTCTCCACACAACCTCAAGCACGTTTCCACTGGAGAAACAAGGCTTGATCTTGAGGAGACGTGCGGATTAAATGGACAGATTCACTTTTCTTCACTTTAAATTCTTGGTAAAAATGCACGTGCCTGTGTGCATGATTATTATATGGTAAATTTGATTCCCAAGAGACATTCTGTCTGTGTGTGATTAAGGCAAAAACACAATCTGACTTTTATGCTGCTACGTTTTGTCGGAACTGTTGTCCAAATCAAGCCTCAGAATTTGTTCTTCTCAGAAAAACCCGGATAGTCCTGTGATAAAAAAAAAGTTCACACGATTTTTAGATTATATCAGAAAATACTGCAAATCCCTAACAGAACAATCAGTACCACTATCAGGGCCGGAGTGGGGCCACTTTTCAGCCCCGGAATTTCAGGCCCAAGACCGGCCCACTTTTTCCATGGTAATCAAAATTGGATAAATGAAGCAGTTCAGCACTTACTATCCTGTAGTTTTTTTTATTAATGCTTTGGTTCAACAAATAATGTTACAGTTAAATAATAATCCTCTTAAGCTGAGAAGTTAACAAAAATAATTCCACTATTCCACAAGGATAGGTTAATAAATTAACTAAAGCAGAAAAAAATAAATAAAGCATTTGAAACGTATCCCACATTTGGCAGCATCCTCCTCCAATGCTTGTCTTTATTTTAACCTGTTTTTCAGCCCCTCCTGGCCTCTTCCTCCCATCCATCCTCCCTGACGCGTATCGTTGCCGTAGGGCCAGCCCAGCTATCAGTGGCCTTTCTGAGAAAACTTTTTGGAAAAGACGGGCTATGGACCCAACCAACTCTATTTGGGAGGGGAGAACTTCCTCGCATGGTACGACCCATGCAGAGACTGCGGTGTCAGAATGCGGGGTGTAGCCTATTTTAAGAGAAGATGGACTAACGTGACGAATGTCAAAAAATAAAATTCTCGACCGGCCCAGAAGTGAAGCAGCCCACCGCAATTCCCCACCCCGTGCCTGATCCCTATGCATTGTATTATCTTAAATTATCATCACCTGCACCCGTATCACATTGATAAAAACATAGAAACCCTTCACATAACCCATAATGAATACGGATAGTAGTTAAAGGCACATTACTCTAAATCAGGGGTGTCAAACTCATTCTGGTCTGGGGGCCGCATACAACTTAATCGGTCTCATGGGGGACAAACTCATACCAAAATAAGTCCACTTTTTTCTTTGTATTAGTGCAAAGAAGAAGTAAATTATAAAAATCTTTATATGCAATGAATTGTCCTTTTACTAAATATATTATGAACAACCTAAGTGTTTTCAAGAAAATGATGTGCAATTTCAACAACATTTTCATCCAGTTTAACATTTATTCAAGTGCTTTATGCATAAAAACTGATCACAGTGATTGTACACTGTTGCAAAACATTTATTGACAGTTTTGTGGAAGTTAAAACACTGTCCTGCATGTTAAAATACATCTCAACACCTCAAAATGTATAAATGATTTAAAATCTATTTTCCACAAAAATCCATTTTGCTTCTGGGAAGCAATCCGCTTGTTAAGTTGTGATGTCACCACGCTCCAATAATACTGTTTCCGGGTCCAAAGTCCGGGTCCTCTCTACCTATTTACCGCTTTCGCCCGAGTTTTAACATACCGCAGTGCTGTGTCCCGTGTTGTTTAAATAGATCGGAGTTTAAAAAAACAAGTGACATTCAACTGTCATTCTATCGCTTTCCCTGTGACGAGAAAGATACGAGAAAATGGCTGCAGTTGATGACACCGATGCTATGGGCTAACCCAGCTAACAATTTAAGGTCCCCAGAACGTTTTTGGTTACGCTAACGTTTGGTTCGCAAACGTTGCCTGAAGGTTAGTTGGTAGTTAGGTGTTGGTTTTTCGGGAAGGTAACGTTCCGGTACGTTAACGTACGTAGGTTTCACGTGTTCACACAATGATGACCGCAGCTACCATACACATTGACACATGTTCATCAGTAACTAATATTCATAGCCAGGAGGACATGGATTAGCGGAGCCGAGGATCGAACTGTGCTCTACTGCTAAGGCACTCCGTTGTTTCAAGCGGCTGTTTTCATAGATATTAGCCATGTACACGATCACAAACTACATTGCTGCCAGCGCTGTTTATCATAACAATACTTATGTATATTTTTTAATCTTCGTTTAGTTACGTTCACAGTTATAGAAGTCCTGTAATAATTATATTTTGAAATACCTCATCCAGAACAAGGAATGGCACCTTATGTCAACTAGCTAGCTAGCTTAACCTTACAGCTAACTCACCCTTAATTATGCCACCTGGATGATGCGCTACACTAACCACTATGTTGGAGTTAAACGAATTTAAACCCTTTATGACCGCCAAGGGTGCATCACTAAAGTAGGACGTGATCGTCAATAAATTAACAGGTTCCGCCAGTGTTATTAGATGTGGACGAGCGGAGCGCTTGGACCCGGAAGTCCCGTGTGACGTCAGACTTAACAAGCGGATTCATGAACGCATGAACTGACTCCACACACAGCGCCATTACCGGACTAGCGGCCAATATAGGAACTGCATATTTTATAGAAAATTAAGTTTATTATTTTTTTTCTTTCAATAATGCAGATTTATCCCGCGGGCCAGACTGAACCACCTGGCGGGCCACCTGTCAAACGTGACACCCCTGCTCTAAATGCTTCTAAAGTGAGGCACATAACAATCAACACTGAGCAAAACAGTCCCACTGCTAATCTTTGTTACGGCTTAATTGAGAGATGATGTGCAGAGGCAGCTGTTGAACGCCACCTGTCAGGTTTGACCCTGGTATCTAGCTCAGCTGTGTCCAACCAAGATGCGCTGCGATTGGCTGCGAAGTCTATGCTTTCTCCAAGGGCACCTGAGGACCATGATAAGTTTATTATAGCAAAGGCAAAGCGACAGGCAAGATTCAACACTAGTGGTCTGATCTTCGCATTTAGTCCAAATATGGAACAACCATGTGCTCATTTGTGGCTACCATCCATGGAATACTGGCACCATTATTTTGTATGTTTTTATAATGTATTTTGTATGCATTTCTTGTTGCATTGCCTGTTTTGTTTTAAGCACATTGAGTCTAATCATATGAAATGATGCTATACAAATAAATTTGACTTGACTTGTAAATGCGGCTTCTTGGGTGCGTTCGTGTGCTTGCGCGCGTGTCCGGGCTATGGAGGTGCGCGTGTGGTCGTGACGCGGATCGGTTTCCCCTCTTTGTGCGCGCCGCTCGGTGCTTCTGCTTCCTCCTCGTAGCCAAAGCGTCCGTGCGCGGGGGTCTCCGTAGCCCAGGACCCAGCTCTTTAAGCGCCGAGCTGCTGTGAGTGATGACCTATTACTTTTGTATTGGTTTTGCATATTAACAGGCTTTAGACATATTTTATTTGTTATTTACACAAGTAGCCTTCCGTGGTGATTTTTCACGTCCCAGATTTTTGATGCCCCCCCCAGGCACGGTGCCCTACGCGCAGTGCGTGATGTGCAGTGTGCAGAGCGCCGGCACTGCCCCCGGGAAAAACGGTAGTGTTGGCAGGTACAACTCCAAAAAACCTTGCTGAGTTGTCTCTCTCTCTCTCACACACACACACACACACACACACACACACACACACATCCACAGCGCAGCAGGGCGGAGGGAGGAGAGAGCGATACCGTTTCTCTTCAGGAGACTTGTTTAAATTATGAGAAATATGCTGTATACATAGATCACTAGATTTGTCTCTAGTTGCTTTTGACACAAAAAGTCGCCAGGAGGATGACTTGTTTGTTATAATAGTCCAACCACAACCGCATTTTAACATCTGGGAATTTCCGTGAATTTTTTTTTTCTCCCATCCTGTAGCTAACTCACGCCCCCCTGGGAAAGTGTCTGCACCCTCCCAGGGGGCGCGCCCCGCTGGTTGAGAACCACTGCCCTATACTGACGTATTTTATGACTAATAGCAAACCCTATCAGGGCTAGATCACTGCCTCCTGAAACTGTATCCCATAATTCACACACAATTATCATAATTTAAGGCCTTCCTATAAAGAAAGTGCGGACCTTCTGGAAACCTGACTCGCCTGCAGGTGATACAGGATACAGCGTACAGAGCTAATGACGGGTCTTCCCATAAATACTTATGTGTGCTGTATGGAGAATAATCACCACTCCTGACCCTGTCTCCTGCTCTTGATGTGAAACTGGACAGATGCATCTTGATGCAAACCGTCCCATGTTGTTTTTGCATTTGATCATTGAACGCTCCCCATTGCCAAGCATGAACAAAATAGGACGGCCTGTGATCCAGTAACTTTTCTGCAGCAAAGATAGAAAAGCCAACTCAAAGGCAAATCCCCAAGCCACCATCTAGTAGGACATACATCCGAGTAATGAGTTATCCCCACTGCTGTGGGTGAGTCAGATCAGGCACAGATGTTTCTGTTTGTCGGGGAACCATAGTGATGTCGACAACCAGCTACAACCCTCATTAACCTCCATTTTACCAATACGCACTGATCTGCGAGCTGGACGAATCACAGTAGTTTTAATGTTCAGCCGCCTGTGAACAGAAACATCCCTATGGTTACAGAGAGGTGTTGTTTGTGTTTTTACCGAACTTTACCAGACGCCATCGCACAGATGCTACCCTGCGTAGCTAAATGACATGTAATGTAACAAGTACGGGTCCAAGAAAGAAACACTTTGACAGGGAAGTAAATTGGGGAGTCTGATTTGAATCTGAAAATATAAAATCTGCAGCCAAAAATCTAGAAAAAAATTCAGCAAATATCTAAAAAAATGTATAAGTGAAGAAGGAAAAATAGATTTTGACTAGCAGCATTGAACGGGCCTTCGCCTCGCCTTGCATGTTGGGGGGGCAGCGGTCAGCCAGACACGTGGTCAAAAAGTAAAGAAAGATAAAGAGAGCCTGCAATCAGAATACCTTACCTCTAAGGTACTGTCTTTGCTGCAATGTTACAAATAAAACATCACCCAAGGCAAAGAATGGGAGCTACTCAAACCACTTCTGCTCCACCAAGAAGTATTCACTTGTGAAGTCTGGCAGTCATATTTTGCAAACTGAACACATTGAATGGGTCTCTGCAGAACACCAGCATTTAAACATGTCCAGTCATGTCGGTCACAGCCGACTTGATTATCGTGATTCATTAATCTCAGGCCTTCTCTGCTGATATCGAGGAGAAATCTGCACAGCTAAAAAAATAAAATGAGAAAAATAACCTGGGAATTGAACGCGATTCCATGGCCTACTAATCAGAATACCTTACCACTAAGCCACTGGATTTGCTGCAATGTTACAGACAAAACGTCATTATAATATGTAGGATCACGTTCATTCAGTCAAGACAAGGAATGGGACACAACTTATGCTGCACAGAGAAGTATTATCTTGTAAAGTACACACATTTCTGATTGTAAAACATATCTGTAGTTGCAGAACAAAGTGACTGCAAAGACGAATCGCTTTCGTCGAGTGGATAATTGATCAGTTACTGCCCTTGGTTTCTTATATCAACTTGATCATTTCTCTTCAGTGAGGATGTGGGCAGAAGTCAAGTAATATCAGTCACAGTGGGACATTTGACCAACTGTATTTATTATTTTCAAGCCTATTCTGCTGATATGCACAGCTGTGATCTCGAATGAGTGCACCTGGATCAAAGCAGTCGCTGGGCTGCTTTATGAAAATGTGTAGAGCAGTTGCTGGGCTGCTTTATGAATACATTTATAATATTGATGGACTGCATGTAGCTGTGTGTTGTATATTGGGGGTAAATATGTTTACAAGCTTTTAATAACTTCAGATGGCATTGACAAAATAATGAATTCCTCAAAATTTCGTCAGAATCGGGCACCACAAGAAGGACACCAGAAAGGATGCTCACAAGGGATTTCCAGATTCAGGCCCTAGTCCAACAAGCTAGTGCCGTTAGTGCCGGTGACACTGAAGCACAATAAGTGGCTCCAACTTTAAAATTTATATTTACAAAGTTGCAGTTAAAGGAGCTGTTATAGTGTACTTTTCGTCACACCTACCACAGCTGAAGAGATGAAAAAAAAGATTGACAGTTCTGACTATTTTATCAAAATAGCTCACACATATTGCATAAAACTGAAAAGCCAGTTGATTTAAATTCCTGCATCTTTGCTTCTGCAGCTACACGCACACACACACCACGTTTCCTGCCTTTTGTG
Organism: Apeltes quadracus; assembly: GCA_021346845.1. NCBI lineage: Eukaryota > Metazoa > Chordata > Actinopteri > Perciformes > Gasterosteidae > Apeltes > Apeltes quadracus. The sequence continues at coordinate 13,307,868 of CM037920.1, read as the reverse complement.
TCCGTGGGTTACCTTCATTTCCTGCCCTCGTGTGTTTTTGTGTTTGTGTTTTTTTTACTGTAATTTAACCATAGGGATACAAACTCAAAGAACAAAACTTCAATATTAATGCTATTAGACCTCAGTGCTGCATTTGATACTGTCGACCACTCAATACTTTTGGACAGGTTGGAAAACTGGGTGGGGCTCTCAGGCACAGCCTTAAGCTGGTTCAGGTCCTATCTACAAGACAGAAGCTATTTTGTTTCCACTGGTGACTTTGTATCAGAACCAACCGGCGTAACGTGTGGAGTCCCCCAAGGTTCGATATTAGGGCCGACTTTATTCAACATCTACATGCTCCCACTAGGACAAAGCATGCAAAAAAATAAAATTGACCACCATTGCTACGCTGATGACACCCAAATCTATGTAGCGCTATCACCAAACGACTATCGCCCCATAGATCTTCTGTGCCAGTGCATTGAGCAAATCAAAGACTGAATGTGTCAAAACTTTCTACAACTAAATGAAGACAAAACTGAGATCATTGTATTTGGTGCTAAAAAAGAAAGGTTTAAAGTAACCCAAAACCTTCACACTCTGTCCCTGAAAACATCAAATAAAGCCAGAAATCTGGGGGTTATTATGGATTCAGATTTACACTTGGAGAGTCACATCAAATCAGTAACAAAATCGGCCTACTATCACCTCAAAAATGTAGCACGACTTAGAGGGCTCATGTCAGCTCAAGACTTAGAAACACTTGTACATGCATTTATAACTAGTAGGCTAGACTATTGTAATGGTCTCCTTGCAGGTCTTCCAAAAAAAAACAGACAGCTCCAGCTTGTTCAGAACGCTGTTGCTAGAGTTCTAACAAAGACCCAAAAATGTGAGCACATTACACCAATTCTTAAATCCTTACATTGGCTCCCTGTAATTCAGAGAATTAATTTCAAAATCCTACTGCGCACATATAAATCACTACATGGTTTAGGGCCAAAGTATATCACTGATATGCTTCTACTACATAAGCCTTCAAGATCATTAAGATCTTCTGACACCAATCTGTTAGTGATTCCCAGAGTAAATACAAATCATGGGAAAGCATCATATAGTTACTATGCAACAAACAGCTGGAATAAACTTCCTGAAGATTTAAGACTTGCCCCAACTCTGACCACGTTTAAAACAAGACCGAAAACTTTTACATGTACATTGCACTTTTAACCTCTGCCTTTGATTAAACTATTTTAAACTATTTTAATCTTTCACTCTGCACTGTAACTTTATGCCCTTAATTTTATTTGCTGTTTTTAATTGTCTTTTAATTCTTGCATTTTATTTCACTTTATTGTATGACAAGATGTGAAGCACTATGAGTCTGCCTTGTGTATGAAAAGCGCCATACAAATAAACTTGCCTTGCCTTATTATTAACATTTGTTGACCTGGTTGTAATTTGCGTAATTTGTTCGTTATTTCTCGTGAATGGCCGAATGATCTGTCACCATTTAAACATTGCCGCCGCAAGGATTTGTGGGGTGGAACTATCTCCCATACTTTTGTAAACGATGGTTCAGTGGTTCCTATGCTGAAGGAGTTAAGAAGGGAAGCATTTAAGCTCCTTCCCTTAGCATTACAGAATTCATACAGCTCTAATTGTGGCAGCCACTTCAACCTTCCTACGCAAATTTGACAATTGAAATCCACCATTGTCTGCCCTGTCCCTGATTGTTTCCTCATGTGTCCAATAACCTGCATCTTCCCAGTGTATTTAAACCATAGTTATGTCTCAACTTGTGCACCGTATCCCGCTGAGGACCCAGCCTTTGCAGTAGACGTGGGCTGGGTCCTCCAAGGGCCGCTTATGCTGAACCAAGCAGTCTCTGAAATGGCATTGTCTGGCATACTGCTTGGGTCACCAGCTTTTCCTCTGCCGCTCTCGTTGCTGAGCAACCTGCTGCCCTTGAGTAAAAGCCTTAAAACCTGAAAAAATTATAAAATGCAGAAAAGGTAATTATCTTCTAATTTCATTTCATTTGGAGGAGATGCTTCATCTCCGGTGTATGAGATATTTCAGGGTGAGAGAAAAACATTTTCCGGTCATTTTGAATTCAAATAAATCAGTTAGCAATCTTGGGGCAGAGGAAATCCATTAATACTGTCAATAGAAACCACTTGTAACTTGTATGGACTTTTTATATTATACAAGCTAATTTCACCTTCAGATATTACAGAATATATCCAAGCTACAGTAGCTGAATGTCACCTTACACATCGTTCTCCTTCAGCTCGATGCTGCTTCGTCCTTCATCCTGGCTGCCTAAAACACAACTAAATGTATAGTTTCTTTATAATCACTACACTAAACAAAAGGAGCAAAGCAAGTTCAGTTTCTTTCTATATCTTTCTTTGGCCGTGCTCGTTCTCAGATTAGGATTTAAAGTGGACCCATATACAGGCAGGTAGCACTTGAGTAACAGGTTAGGAGATCAGTCGAACATTGCAAGTGCCAAAAAAAACTCCACATGAATTTACAAGAGTTTTGTGAGTGTGATATGTTTCTTTGAGAAGATGGAGAAAACAGTAGTCACAATCATTACACAGATGGATAACAAAAGACTAAATCACACAAACAAATTGCCAGAATAAAACAGACTATTCTGCAAGTATTGGCCACACTTAATTTCAAAATATTGTCCTCAAACATACATAAAAAACCTAGCAAATGCTCTTTTTCCACAATGACACACACACATACACAAACTCATGAAGTAAAAAAACAAACCGTTGGCAGACTGTAACAGCTGGTAGTGATGATAATATGAGGGTAATAATGACAGCTGGTGAGCAAATGCTTTTGCTCAGAAGACAAAGCGTCTATGAGGTGATGACAAGACTATTAAAAAGGGTTAAAGAGTTTTCCGATCGACCCACGAAACCGGGCTGGCTCGTTACTTGTCACAGCTGAGGCCCAGGCTGGTGTTTAGCTTCCCTCCATGTTTTATTCAAGTGTCTCCGCTTTTCTTTCTTTCAGACTTTTACACAAGATGCATTTAAGCATTTATGCATTTAAGTCTAATTATGCGACACAGATGTGTAACATTGCGTGTATTTGAAGCTCAAGGCTCCGATTTGATTCTTCACCACCACTAGTTTGAACCCTCCCGCGTTGGTTTCAAGAAGAAGAGAAACACTTTGGCAGACTTCTGATTCAGAAGTCTGATTTATAATCAATGTGATTATAAACACTGGATAATGACTCCAGTTCTATGGTACAACTGACTTTATAACAGTTGAAACAACTTTTTGCAGAGGGATTTCAACTGTGCACTTCAACACTTTTGCCTGTGTTGTGTAGTCTACAAAAGTCAGCTCAACTAAGACTCTCTATGAAAAAACCTATTAAGACCATTATGAAGTTTTTCCAGACGTTTTGCAGTTGTGCTACTCTTGGGAGAAATATAAACTACCAAGTTAAGGTTGAGTAGAAGTCAGTGGCTTTTTATATGTAATATAATGCAGCACGGTCTATTCATTGGCAAAGCTAAAAATAAATAGTTGAAACATCATGACAATCCATTCAAACGCAACAAAACAGATTTCTGGGCACCGGAGTGGTCCCGCTATTCTCATTTACACTACTCTCTGCTGTAATCCTCCGGCATCGCGACCCCGATTATACCGCGCAGGTTTTGTCAGCATGATTCCGTCTCAATTTTTTCTTATGGAGAAAAAATAAAGCTGCTAAAGGTCCACCATTCACCCGGCGGAAGCGGCTGGATAGACTTTTCAAACAAGAACACTACTAAACAGTAATCTACAGGGGATATCACCCAAAGTTCACAAAACCTTTAATGCTGGTCATAATTTTATATTCTACCTGCAGAGAAGAGTGTTCCATCCTTAAAGCACATGACGATCTTCAGCCATAACAGAATGAAGAGAGAGTCTTTTGCCCTCGGCCCATATTTCCATTTAAAAAGACCCGTGGAACTGACAACAAAGTCGATGTCCAGTGGGACAGACGCATGGATTCCGTCTTGTTTTTTTAAAAGAAACTGTTTCAGTGCAGTCTATTTCTGTCGGGATTGGGTGTCGAGGTGAAGGTACGGACGGGAAGGAGGGAGACACAAGCACAGACTTGCAAACAAAAAGGGATTTTAATATCCAAAAAGACAAACTCAGGATTTCCATAAGGACAAAAAACCTCACATGAGGGTCAGGAACAGGACCTTAAACTCGGACCGACAGACACGCCAATAAGAGTGATCAACTACATCAGTGACGCAACAAAAGACAACAGACACACAGGCCTTAAATACACAAGGGAGGTGCAGGTGATTAGAAACAGGTGGAATCAATCAGACAATCACAAGGGGCGAAAGGACAAGGCAGGAAGTGAAGTTACCCAGGGAAACCAGAAACATGAAACTTAAACAATAAACAATAAAACACGAACAGGCCCAAACCGTGACACTTTCACGTAATAGCACTATAAATTACAATTAAATAATAAAAATAACGCAGTCACAATTTACCCGTATAAGTTAAGGGTATTCACATGAAATATGACAGCATACCTTTAGAGCTCGATAAAATAAATCAACTTTCCTTAACATTCTTATCCCCATTTCTGCCTCAGGTTAAATATCTTTAGGATTACCACCCATTTTGATTAAATATACATTTGATTTATTACTCATTTATTTTATCACTGTCTTATTGAAAACATATTCTTTATCCCATATGAATTCATTCAGGCAGCCTTAACTGCTATCCCATTTTTTTTTTATTTACTCAAAATAGTTTAACAGTATACATTTTAGCGGCTATCTGACTGACAGTCGAAATTCCATTGACCACAAACGAATCCATTCAAGTCAATTTCCTGAATTCAAAATGTTGAATACATTGTACTTCATCTCAGTCTTTTTGAGAATATTATATAATTGTCTAGTATGAAATAGCATAAAATAGAAATACTCAAGAATAAGTATGTCAAAATGGTAGATGAGTATAGTACTTGAATAAATGTACTGTATTAGATTTTACTGCTTTTAATACAAGGTCTGAGGAAAAATATTGTACCGTAATAAAGCATTTCCCACTGAAGTCCCACTAAGACAATTGTGTATTTACAGTAAATAACTAGAATATAAACACTCAATATTTGCCATGCCCCCTGCCTAGCTGTTCTGCAAATCTCACTTTCTCAATAGATTATTGTGGTTGCCTTTGCCTCAGTTTCGCTCTAATTCGGTATTTTATCATTTTTTCCCTGTGGTTATTTCAGTAGTTGCTAGCCGACTGCTGTGACAAAAATAAGTAAAATGTTTCTAATTACTTACTAGATACTCATTTCTTTAAAGGTTTTCTTTAAAAACAAAAACGAAAGAGGTTACAACCAACTTTCACAAATCTTAAGGTGTTGCAGCATCCCGATTCTCCAAGAAATTAATCAATAAGCTGCCAAACAAGCGTGGATGGCTGCATTCGTACAACTGTCAGTCAAACAGTCATTATGGACACTCACTGTTGTAAACCTTCCCGCTCTGCTCTTTGGCAAAAACAGTGGCCACCTGGATTCGTTTTTTCACTAAAAATCACCTTCAGAATAAATTGCCGGCAGCTGTTGCCCTTTTCCCTTTCAAACGCAACCTGAAGGAAACCGAAGAACACAAAGGGTTGGTGAGAGAAAGTTTATTTTTTTTCCCTCTGAATTCTGAAAGAGTTCCTCTTTAACAAAATAACATACCTCTTTGTTTTTCAGAGAGGTAATCAAGCCTGCTTACAACTTCCCATGCTGTGTCGGGATAAATCTCATCCAAACCAAACTCATTACATTGCTCCTAAGCGGTAAACTTTTAAAACGTGTATGCCTCCAATACAACTTTGTATTTTGTAAAAATTACAAGATAAGTTGCTTAATCTTTTTTTTAAGCACTGCTTTTTTGTTTTCTTTTTTAAATTGGAGTTTTACAACATATTTAATGGTGCCAATATAAAGTACGAGAGGAAACACACATTGTCCTTAAAATGTAGCCACAAATTTCCGCTTGGATCCAGTTGCTGCATAGTTTACTACAACAATGCACACTATGCAGAAACCGATGCAGTTGCAATGCAGTAGAGAACATGACCCATCACATTGTTATTTTTTGCTTAATGCGAGGAAAGCAAAACACATTGGAACATGTTAATCATGTTAATGTTAATAATATTAATAATGTTAATAAGACAGACTCTCTAATCACTTTATTCCATTCAAAATAATATATCTGACATTGCCCCCTTTTCAAACCACTAGTGACTTTAGATATCTCTCTGGTCCGGCTTAATTTACAGCTGACACTGTTTCAAAATAAAATAGTAGTTGAAGAAAAATAGTTTAAAACCAGGTTGATTTAGGGCGTCTCCTAAAATGTACCCTCACCTCCAATGGTACTTTACGTAATGTGCAAAACACACAACACCCCGAGAGAGGATTGTCAGGAGTACTATTTGCTTGCATTTTAATCATCACCTTGTCCATAATATGCATAGGGATAGTTTTCTTACTCCCTGCTCAGGTCACCGCTCCACGAAGGATGCTGGAAACCAATACATTTTGCAGTAACAGGCTGCATTTCAGTGTCACAATTTTCTCTATTCACATTCACATTCCCTATCCACTGGCCTCCCTACAGACGTCGATCTGATCCACGTCAAAGCAGACTTTTTCATGACCTCTCAAATCCTGTCTCCGCTATACAAGGAGCAGCACAAAACACATGCCACCATGCCTCGGAAAATCAGCATGCAGGACAACCTCTTGTCATTCTAATTGTGTGAGAAGTGAGGCTCTGGACAGCTACCGCCACACTGCCCCTCACCACCCTCGTCCCCAACCAGCTCCACGACACTAAAAGTAGCCCGGCAAATGCTGACGTCTCATTGGGAACTGGGCCTGGCAGTTAGGTCCTTAATACTATACTGGCAGCAAGATGGTCAATAAAGAGGAACACGTCTTCATTGTAACTTATTCTTAGGGTAATTCCTCACTGGTGTTTGGCTTTCAAACTGTCAGTTAACACACATTACAGTCTGAGTGATTAAGCCTAAGGAGCTGCATTACAGGTTACACGCTTCCAAAAGTGGTTCCAAAGTATCCTGGAATAAAATAGGTTATATACATTCCACGTGACCACACTTAAAGGTGAGGCAAAAAGTCTTCTATGAGACGCAAAAGATGCACAAATTGTACAAATGGGATAATAGACCAATTTGTCAGTTTCGCAAAGTGATAGAAATGCCTATTGGAGGAACAGGGTTTCAGACGCTACTTGTACATTTGACGAGCACTTTGCTTTAAGCACACTGTGGGTTTACAGCCTTTTTAGTAGAAAAAAACGTATGGCTAGAAGAGGGGGGACAACTCCTATAAAAAGAAGACAGTTTGTAAAAAAGCTTATGAGAAAATCACCCTATTTTTTACTGGGTCGATTACCTCAGTAAATGTTTTATACATAAGTTTGTTGGTTTTCTAGTTTCATCATGTTTCTTCCATACAGCATCATGTTCATCTGGTATAAGATGGTCACAATAAGAACACAAAAGATGCTTGAGCATGGTACGCTTTAGGGCGCGGCTACCTAGTTAATGACAAATCAGTCAGGAAGTTTCCGGTTTCAACTTCAACCCTTCAGTGTTTGCAATTAATGGTGATTAATTGCAAGATTGCTGTTTGACTTAAATTGTCTTATTCTGCACTTGGATGACCGGAGCTCCACCCTCTCGTTTTTCTTTTTGGTTCCAAAAGCCTAGATGGATACAACCACAATGCCAAACTCAGGGCTTCAAAATGTCCACAAACCAATATGCGACACTCCGGTGACCAAATCCGGTTTTCTTTATCTATGGCTTTACATAAACAGCTATGTATGTGTGTTGTGTATGTGTTCCCAAACTTTGAATGCCAGTTAAGCATTTCAGCACAATATGGATGTCACAAGGCTGCATACCCACCAAATGTAGGTGAAATGCAGGGAATTTTGTGGCGGTGTGGGAGTGTCACTCAGTGGCCCAACACATCACCAAGCGGCAAAACCGTTTTGTGTTTTTTTCCGCATGGCTGGGTTGTACAGCTCTTGATAGCCTGTTCTGAGATTTGGTCACCGTAGCGAGACGTCAGGTTGGTATTTCTCCCTTTTTTCCATCACACTCCCGAATCCTGAGTGCCCCAGGTCATACCACCCACATTCTAATGATTAGGAGGATTTTTGCCACTCCATCTGATCTGGTGTGAATGTATGCAGTTTTTTTTCCCATTTATACTGTTTACTTTTGTCAGATACTATCGTTTCAGAACGTACATGCCGGTCCCACTGCATTTTTAGTTTGAGCAAAGTCAACAAAAAAAAGAGAGAACTAGAAACCTAAAGAGAAAGTGAGTAAGAAAAGAGAATGAGATGAAGAGAAGAAGGGGAGAGGTGTAATGGCAAAGCTGTCTCTCTCAGCTCTGGGGCCGGGTCATGTCAGTCTGATCTCATTATCCAGCACTTAGTCCTAGAACAAACAGCCAGTGGCCTCCTTCCCCCCCTGCATCGCTCCATCTCTCTCTCCCTCCATCCCTTCCTAACGACTAGCACTGCTCATGTCCTAACAACTCGCTTGGCTCACTTACTGTCTAATGACTGCCACTCCTTATAGCCCGTGCTTCAAATCCCATTTATCTCCACTATTGGAGGCTCACATTCAGACCATTCTGTTTCTAATGCCCTGGGAGAGCACAGCGAAGAGGGTGTGGGTGGGAGGGTTGGATGAATAAGTGGGAGGGTGAGAGAAAGAAGGTACGGTGAGAGGAAAGAGAGAACTTCCTTCTGACATAAGTCACGGTGGTAATGCAGCTTTTAGGCATTTCAATCCATCTCAGCCTCAAAATAGTCAGGTGCTCGTTTCCTGCCTTCTCTTCCTCACTTCATTTTATGTCGGCCCGCGAGCGGCAGGATACGTTTTTGTGGATGACGATCACCTCGCTCCTTAATTTTGATGTGATCCGCTCTCATCCTCTTTCCTTCCCTTTGTCCCCCTTTCCTCTCCGTCTTTGTCCTGAGTGTTAATGTGTTAGATGGAGGTCTTTCACCGAGCAAGCACCATTACAGTAATTTCCTCTGTAATATGAATGACAGCAATCCATTATTTATCTCAGACTTGCTCATTACTCTCCAGCCCATTGCATACCCTCCCAGACAAAGCTCCCTCGGCCACTCCAGAAATTATTAAGAGGGCGCGGCTGCACTTGGCTGTTTCGAAACGGTGCCGTTAAAATGCAGGTATATTGAATTCAATGGTTAAGTTCTTAGTTAAGCGAGGAAGATGGGTTTGACTGTTGTCTTGAAGCAGATTCCCATGTGATCTGCAGCCGTAGAAAGGTCAGGATCCCTGCAGTTCAACTACAGTTTCTGTACGGGACCCCTGAGGAAAACAGGTATAATTGCATGACTTATGTTAAGACTTTCAAAGACTTAAATTTACTTTTTGATAAAGTCAAAATGTCATTTCTATGCCAATCAGTGGTAACACAGCTGGGCGTATCGCTGACCTTGAGGCGCTTACTTTGCATTTCCTTTTAGTGTTTTGGTCGGTGCTTTTGGCTAACAGCTAACGGAACTACCAGTACACACACTAATGACTACATTGGCGCCAGTCAGGCGCTGCTATACATTTTGACAGCTTGGTGAGTTTAATTTAGTTTTGTGCGATGACTTTGAGGCAATTGCCTGCATACACATTGTGTATGCCATTCAGCTGCTGCTGGGTGGGCAGACACCCTGATTGTTTGATTTTGTTTTCTGCAAGATTGTATACCGTTCCTTATACAGCTGATTGATTATTATTATTATTTATTATTATTCATTTATTAATTTCATCCTGTCTCATCAGACATTTATCCAATTATAGGTTGTATTTTTTCAATTCCAAAATACAGCTTGTGGTTGTGGCAGAAACACCTGGTGGAGATCTCTACCCTACCGAGTGTTCTGTTTTGCGTTGACCTGAATAGGCCAAGCATCTTTGTTTGTTTGTTCGTTTTCATCTATGTATCTCTTGCAGAAAGTGATTGTTACCTGCCAATTACTACTGCAGCTTTAAAAGTTAGTCTTCCCTGACTAAAGATAAGACGTTCATCACTCATACAGTGTAGAAGTAAGTTGCAATACAGGACCATCTATGCAACTTTTAGCATTGATCTAAAGAACAACCTAATATAAAGATAAAATGAGCACTAGATGGAGGTTAAAAAAGCACCCACGTCACTCTTACTGCAGTCCCGTCTCTCTCTCAGAACAGAGACAAAATCGTGCATAGGATCGTTGTTCTTAGACTTTACCTAAGGTTCATGCAATAGTGCTTGATTAATCCTCACACATACAGCATGTCCCTTGCTGGTAATGATTATAGGATATTAATGTCTCCCGAAACTAATGAATCTGCAGCACGCAGATGACCTCTTTTGGAACTGAGGTGCATTACAGTGATACCTCCCTTCAAGGCTCTCTGTGTTGAGATCTCTTTCCTACATTCTACCTCTCCCTCACTGTCTCCTGCTCTGCCGTTCTCACAGGGTTACACCCCCCCTCGCCACATACACATACTATTCCCTGTCACATCAAGTGGGGCAGGAGACGCAAGGGATCTGGTGAGTAAGGCTCCGTCTGTGCCGCCAGACAGGCCTCAGTCACAGTCTTACCCCTGTCTGGTGCTGAGGTGTACACATATGGCAAATTAATCCCTATGCCCTGTCTGCTGCACATAGCTCTCGTGTCAAAAGTGATGCGCTGCGTGTCGGAGACTTGGGTGACATTTTTGTGGAGACAGACACACTGTGGGAAGCCGTTACACTAAGACGCAGCGCGGGGAGAGCGGCGGGCCTAATGAAAGGAGAGGCAGCAAGAAAAAGGAGACAGAAAGAGGATTAAACAGGCAGGCTAATGAAGGGTAAACGAAGGGACACAAATAAAGCGGCTAATGAGACGGATGCATCAACCTGCTGCGACCTTTTCTTCTTCATCTAATCATGCATGGCTTATTATAGTCTTTTTATTCACTGTTTACCATTAGTAGTAGTTGTTGCTGTCTCTCAGGCGCCCATGCAGCTCTTGCACAGATTATAGTATAAAATCAAAACCATTTGTTTTAACTCCCGTTTGTTTAACTTACCCTTGAATTCATTGATTTCAATCATGCGTTATACTGCAGGATCAGTTCTTGTCGCTTTAAAGAATCAATGATATAATTATTTTTTTCATTTTAAGCTGCCGTGGCCCCTTCCATGAGGAGAGAAATGTGCTAAAGGTGAGGCTGGTGGCTCATTCAGGTCAGATAAATGCGAAACAAAAAATAAAAAGGTTTTGGAAGCACCGGACCTTTGGGTTAACTCAGGTCCAGCATCAAATCTTGGAGCAGCTCAGTAGTCAATATTGGCCGGGAGAGCAGGATTTCATGCCTGAGTTTCTTTCTGTTGTCATGCTGGTGAGATCAGGGAAAAGCTAATGCCCTTTTTGATTTCTTCCAGATGGCAGAGAACGCTTCCCCTTTTCTTTACACCAGTGAAGGATGCCACATTTCCTTTGAGTTCACCTTTTAAATGTGCCTGATGCAGCAGTTTAACGCTATATTTCCTTTTATCTGTTCACATGCAAGATTCAGCAAACTAAGAGTTGAAGGCACAGGGTCTTTTTCTCCTTTACTGATCCGCCGAGCCTTTACCAGATGTTTCGCTGCAGCTGGACCTGTGCTATGAGGTGCCTAAAATTGACCGTACACAATTTAATTGCTTGGCTACTTAGTTATCTTCATCTAAATGCAGTTTTAAGAAATCATTTTATAAGCTAACTAAATCAAGCCGCCATATGCTTTGGTGTGTTTTCGCCAGCATAGAGTGAATGGACCTCTTGAGCAAAAACAACTGCTGGTCGCCCCCTCGCGCCCCCCCCCCCCCCCCCCCCCCTCGCGCCCCCCCTCGCTCCATCCCCTTTGAGAACCCCGGCGGAGGCTGCCAGCATGCTGCCGTTTTTACAGCATAATGCTCTCCCATCAAAGACGGAGAGGGGCTCAATCAAATGACTAATGGCATTTTTACACAGAACCACGTTTTTTTGGGGAGGTCGTTTATCTCTGCGTCAGAGAAGACAAAAGGCTTCGGGAATACGGTTAGAAAGAATATCTTCCCGCCCTGTTTTCTTTGTCAGTCCTCAAAGACAACACGTCCCCAGAGAGCCATTTGAAAGGGTCTGTACTGAAGAGTGAAATTAAATGATTGATTGTTTTGATCTTTGAAATAAGGTCGACCTCTTTCTCAGGAGATATCTCTGCACCAATCGAAGATCTGAATTATATAATCCAAAGATGAAACCATAAAAATGCATGCATTCTTTTTTATTTAATATCTGATCTTGTGAGGATATTTTTGGATAAACAAAAAAATGCATTTGTTCAGCAACATTACACCCGTGTCATCCAATCTTATGGTGAATATAATGCTGTGATAAAGAAAGGTGTGGTGCTTCTTGAAACCGTTACTCGCTGTGCTCAAAGGTTGCTGCGGGGCGAGGCTATTTGGTTTCAAAGCGACACACATTTAGGCATCTCCTCTTGTGCCTTCTTTATTTCTCATTTGCCTTCTCCTTTACAATCCCCCTGGGAACCACTGTTTCCCGACAACCGCGCCGACAGAGACAAAGCCGGAGAAACAAAAGAAAAAGTCTCCAGCGCTTTTTAACGTGTTGGAGACGGATGTGATGCTAACATATCCGAGTCTATTAATGTCACAGGGAGCTTCCCTGTTTTGTGTGGAAAGTGCAGATCCATGTAGGTTAAGAAAACAACAGAGCTTGGTTTAGGGGGAAGGGATGAAAGTGTCAGGACTACAGGGATCAGAGATCAAACCAATCGCCTGCAGTGAGAGAAGAAAGTCAAGAAGGATGGAGGAGAGGAGCAGGAGGAGGAGGAGAGCGTGATGGAGAGAGTTACAGAAAAGTGCTCTTATATACACAGCCTACGGGACTCTCAGGTGTGAGAGGAGAGCAAGGGACGACCGCCTATTTTCCCATCTCACTCCTGTCGAGACCCCGCTCTCCATCCATGCTATTTTGGCCCTTGTGTGGGTGTGTATATGTGTGTGTGATGGTATCTTCCAGCTTGCCTGCAGCCATGGCACTGTGTTTCACAGCTAGATCAGCAGCAACCACTTCCACTACCAGAGCTGTCACTTGTCGGCGCTAACAAAGCTACAGCTTCCTACTGCTAGCACGGGTCACATTTACAAAGGATAACAGCATGGAATGTACACAAACTGTGCTCAATGCTTGCACAGCTTACACAGCACAGTTATATCTGATTGTATGTACAGCATTTTGCTTTACACAAAGAGGCACACACGCCAGTCACTAAATGTTTTATATTTAGGGAAGAAAGCCCTGAAACAAAGAAGAAATTATTTAATAAATTATGGAAAAATTTGAATCAATAGTAGCGGCAGCAGGAAGTCAATATACCATTTTGTTCTTGTGAAATCTGTATTGATTTTATCTGTAAAAAGAAATAAATGACGACAGTTAGTTTCACTTATTTGCTTTTCACCTCTTCGCTCTAGGTAAACCCTTAAAATATACATGTATATATGGAGTATATATATATGTATTATATATACTCATATTCCTTTGCTCCTAGCCCCTCATTACCTGCAATATAAGAATTTTTCCTCCACTGCCAAAAACATAATCAGAAGGAAGATGAAAATAAGGAGAAGAGGAAGCTCTGAAGAACAGAGACGGATAGATAATGTATATAGATAGATGGATAGAGAGGAAGAGAAAGCGACGCTCTGGCTCATCCCGAGGGACGCGCTGGCCTTAATTATGGTAGTGTGGCTCATCAGTCTCCAGGCTGACCTGTGGCCTCCACGTCCTTTCTTCTCCTGGACTGGGAATTATACGTCGCTGCAGTGTTTGTCCGCAGAATTAGTCTGACAGATTAACGGCTAAACACCCGCAGATCACACCGGGAGCCCACGGGGACTCTTGCCGCCTGGGGATTCCTGCCCAGGGAAAGAGAAAGATGGATGTAGAGAAAAAGAGAAAGCACAGGGAGAGAGGAGGAAAAAGGCTTTCGGTGACTCAATTCTCTGAGGCACTGAGAGAACTTTACCTGACTGGTTATTTCTGTCTGGAAATATCTCAAAAGCCCCGAAGGCTGTGGATAGGCTAAACTTTTGGAAAAATAAATGAGAAAAAAATAGAAATGTGTGAGAAATAAATTTGGTATAATAGGGATAGACGGGCAATGTAAAATGGTGCATAAAAGGGATGAGTGGAGAAGCGAGCAAGTCATGCAGGGACTCGCTAATTGGAACAACGGCAGCAGTACTCTATTCCTGAGTGACATCTTCCACTCAGTGGTGGCCTCTCAAACTACAAATATTAAGAATTGGAGGGGGGATGGGGGGGGCGTAAACAGGAGAAGAAGCATTTTAATACTTTTATTGAGACTCAAAAGAATGTGCACTCAGTGTTAAAAAATAGAAATGCAGATTATGGGAATGAAAAAGTATGATTTTTAAGGGTGATTCCAATCCACAATTGTTTTACAATGTTTTGTAGGGATTAAAAAAACATAACTACCTACTTGATTATGACTTTAGAAAATATTGACTTTTTGGTTGTGACCACATAATTTATCAGTGAGTTGTTTTTGTCATTATTTTAATAAAACAGAGCAGTGTAGGCATATTTAAATGTGAAAGCAAAGCATGTCTCAAGTCCAGTTGGCGCCTTGATGATTTTCCCTTCTCTAGAATGACACTGTATTTGAATCAGTGACTTTTAAACTACAGTTTCAGTCTTTCCAATGCAATTCGTAACGAAGAACATTCATGCAACAGCAAAACAAACAACTGTTTAGAGCTTTGAACGCTGCGAGGACGCCGGTTCGGAAATGTCACTTGATCAGAAGGCCCACCCGCACGTTTCCACTTTCATATCGCTGGCAGACGATAACGCTCTGCGAGAGAACACTTGCAGCACGCAGCGTCCTCTTGGCTTGAAGTTCCTGCGTTGTGCAGCTGCGGCACAGGCAGACTCCAGAGTGCCCATGGAGCAAATGAAATGCTGTTTATGTTTATTCCCGTTCCATGGAACAACCACTCCAGTGAGCTGCGAGCGTAAACAACCAGTTCCCTCAGATCTATTCATCGCCTTCCTGTTTTGATCACGGCGGCACAACAGACTAATGCAGAGTGGTTGCGTTAAGAGACCGGGGTCAATTTTTTCAAGGATGGTCCTCTCTCTCCACTTGACTCGGGCGACAAAGACATTATACGACACCCCGTCACATCTCAGGGGACTGGGGAAATGGCGTGGGGGATGGGGAGCAGCTGTACCTGCTCTACTGACAAAGACCAGCTTTTCCGGTGGAGACAATGGATGTAGGAGCACTATTGTAATTTAGTATTAATGAAGGTTGGTGGGGTTGTGGAGGTTGAAGGGGGGAGGGTGGGGGGTTCTGTCTGATCTGATAGGAGTGGCAGGGCCTCTGCGGCACAGGCGGCTAGTGTCTCTGTGTTTTAGAAGATTTGCCTATCTATTATGTATGAAGGATTAGTCTCCTTCTGCTCCCTCCACCGGTGGGATATCAGCTCCTTCGATAGCCTCGACTGCCAGGCTCCACACTTGTTTGCGCATTTGGAGCCCCCACCGCTTCACACCCCCCTCCCCCCCACTCCCCCCACTCCCTCTCCTCAGAGTCCTGTTTAACCTTGGAGACAGGGCGAGCCAGAAGTGCTGCTAACGATCAAAACCCTGGTGGGGAAACATCACTCGTGGTCTCTGGTACATCGTTGGTGGCTCAGGTGGCACCGGGTAAGCGGTTAGTGCCAAAGGTATTGTACAGCACAGACACACACACACACACACACACACACATGCTGTATATGCACACAACCGCCACACACAGTGCTTTTTGCATACATGTATGTACATATATCTATATCAATGGGGCTGCAGGGTTCAACTGCACACACCGACGGCTTGGAATTGGCTGGTTTCATATGCATATAAATATTAATAAAAGATCCTCGACGGACTACAGTCCGGCTATGCTCCTGTAATCTTTTACAATTGAAAGCCAAGGCTCATGAGATGAGAATGAGTGGAGGCAGAGAAAGAGGAATAGGCAGAAAAAGACAGCAGAAGAGAAAGAAAGGAAAGAAAGAGGTTGGTGGTGAGGGGGGGGGGGTATTAAAGGCCTTTGTGATTTATCATTCTGAAAATGTCTGAGATGTGGAGAAGGTCTGTAATCCATCAAGATCTCTTTTCTTATTAAATTCTTCAGGATACACTCTCCACTCCCTAAATGTGGTTCACTGTCCCTTTTGATTTGATGCATAAATAGATAAAAGCCCAACAACTAAGTGAAACACCCATGCCTCTAGAGACTAAGTAAGGTTTATGAAATTACATTTGCACCGCGTGTACACTACAGCCCCAATGCCATGCCTCTGATGATACAGAGATGAGTAAAAAAGGGCCATATGGCCTTCTCACTTTTATGTATCAGTACTGGCAGTATGAAATATGTGACATATCTATTTTCTTGTGTGCATTTCTAGTAAACCACTGACAAAACGGCTGTATTCCTTTAAACCAGAATGTGTCCTTAAACGAACAAGACAACTCCTACAACTCCTGGGCTGCCTGGCTCCCCACAGCGTTTAGAGTCTACTTTAGAGAATGTGTGTTGCAATAGACATTGCTATAGTCTTTATGTCTGCTTATGGGCGACCAACCATGAATGTAGATCACACTGAATTAGGGTCAAAGTGCTTGAGCTGTGCTGCAGTGTTCGTCAACGTCAGTCCAATGTGCATTCTGAAATCAGGGTTTTTGAAATTATAAATTTTAACCACAATAAAACCACCATAATCACTTCTTGTACACTGCCTCATTGACGGAGGTCTCTGGGCTTTTCCAGTTAAGTCTCCCGTCATTACGGATCTCCCGCGTCGCTCACATTGGTATAGGGAAATTAAAAAAAAACATTCAGTAAGAAAGTGGGATATTAAAGAATGACATGCTGATGGGCCTACGTGTTTTTTTCATCCGTCTGACCCCTACAAAAAATCCTGTCGCTTGGACAAATGTGGTGGATGACCCCTGCCATATGTCTTTGTCGAGCCAGTGCCGTGGTTCGATTGTAATGACAGGGACATGATCCCTCACTGACTTGCCATCACTGCCTATTTTGTCAGTTGGAAAACAGAAACCAGCTGGAGGTACTGCTACCTGTGACTGGGCACTCACCAACAGCACTTTGATGACTGTGTTGTTGAAATAATGCATTTACAGCCCATGAGTCAGATTTTCTGACATTTACCATCACTAGCATTGTGCGCTTGTGATGTACATTGCCAATGTGCCAATCACCCCAAATTGTTTAACAAAGTAACTAAAAAACTAAACTTTCAAATGCAAAATCTTAACCTGAAAGGTGCCAACAATAGATGTCTTTGGTGGTTCTGTAATGATTTGAATTGAATCACGTTCGGTGAGGTAAAGTAAACATGTTTTTTTATTAATACAAAGGGTGATTCAAATGGCATTTTTATTCTTCAACTTTTTAACCTATGTTAGTTATAATTTGTCCCCTTTTCTAGCTCATTGTAATCGTAGTAAAATACAATTCATACTATATTCATGTGGAGAAAAATAAACCATAAGATCCAAAGGCGGAATAAAAGAGACAGAAAAAGAAGAGTGCATGTGCACTGGCCACCACCAGTGGCTTTCTAATGATGAAGTAGTTTCCATGGTGACAAGGTTTTATGAGACTCCACCGAAGGCGAGGCCTTGCCCTGTACCATTGGATGTGTTTGTGTGTCTGTATGTGTGCTTGTGGCCCCAGCACGGTCACACTAAGCATGCCTCACTGTGTCCTCGGGCAGCTTGGAGGCTGCGAGTCAAACTACCTGGCTCTGGAACCACAACGCTCCCCCACTCTCTGCCTCTTTTCTGAGGCCACCCTCCCACCTTTGGCTCCCTCACTGGTTGGATTTGACCCACTGAGCAGACCACAAGCCATAGCTTTTGTCTAAGTGTCTAAGTGTGTCCCTATTGCTGTTAATTCAATAAGTGAATGGCATTGCTTTGATTTGCCCTTGCAGGGAGAGTAAATAGACAGAAAATACATGAATAATATGCTGAAGAGAGCGTAGAAAGAGAGTACCACAATGCCAGAGACAATCCTGTCTCATCCCTTCATGCTATGACTTTAAATTACATCTAACAGTGTAAATGAGAATGTTTCCTTCTGTACCTTCATTATGCCTGAATTCCAACGCAAAAAGTAATCAGCTAATAACAGACATTTTCTTCATCTTCACTAGTCTCTACTTGGCTCAAGCTCTGGAGGCTGCAGAGTGAGCTTGTTGTGGTAGCACAAGAAGTTCCTGTTTGCATGAAAGAAAACAGCAGTTGCTAAAAAATGTTAATGTCATTTTTTTGTTTTTTAGGTAATTGGTAATAGGTAATAATGTATATGTTGTAACGTCGGGGTGTGGTGGCTCACTCAGCACGCGCAGACGAGTAGTTGTGGAGGCAGAGATCCTTTTATTTGCAGGTACTACTCGACTCTCTACCCCGACCAGACCCTCCCCCAAAACCGGAAACACCCGCCTTCACCAATCACTGGCCCGTCCAATTGGCCGGAGCGCGGGGAATGACGCGACACTGACAGAACACCTTAACAGGTCGCTACACTATGTTTACACATATATACACATGCATTTTTAACGTATTTTGTTTCCATTTATACAAAAAAAGGGGTTATTTATTGAACTGGGATGAATGTAACCAGGTTCACAATAGAATCATTTGAAACATAATAACAAGTGATTTATGAATAATACATAAAATAAATGGCCATCTATCGCATACATATTCATTGCACCATAACATGTTAGCAAACAGTGGCCTACTTACTTACCCTTCAAAGATGGAACGAGTTTACCACTGATGTAGTCGAGTTGTGTTTCTGCCCGTCAAAAGAATGGAACTCCAATGTTCAGTCTCCTTCTGTTTAAGCTTCCACTGACTCCAGACAGAACTATCTGGCTATTTAGCCGCTAATTTGTTCAGCAGCTTGTTGCTAACTTTGTCTTTTCTGTCGATTGGTGGGTTGTGCAGGCAGTGCCCAATGGGTTTAATCAAGCTCTTTTATTGCCGAGAACAACAACAAAATTGAGACAGATTTTACAGAACTAAAAATCGTAGTTGAGGCCTATAAAACCTAAACATTGTGCTGACAGATGCTAAAGGGCTCTGTGTAGCTGAGGGAAACGAACAGTTAGATTAGAACTCACAGAGAATCTGCCACCTCAACTGACCTCGTTCACATTACACACAAGTCTTTTGATTCACTGTTTACATAAAACATAATTAAAATCATATCTCAGGTGCTATTCAATCAGCAGGATATTATACGATTTTTAGGACTTTAGGATTTATTTCGCTGTACCTGCATCTATTTTTCTACCTTTCTATATTCATGTTACTGCTACTAATACAGTAGCCGGTGAGTCACCACAGTGTGTTTCCAATTTTATAATAAGATACAGAAAGGCCAAGTGCACAACTCAGTTTGGACCTGTTGATTATACACAGCGCAGCAGTTGGAAGCCAACGCTTTTTCAGTGATTGCCGTGCCTACGAAATCCTACAGAAAGCTTGTGGGCGTCTTCCCCTTGATATTTCAACGGTGTCTCCGTCTAGCTGTGCGACAAGCGTTTCTTCTCAGATGGCTGCTGCTGCTGCTGCTGTTCTGAGTGAGAGAGGATCAGCACGTCATCGGGCCGGCGGTTGGGAGGGGGGGCTAACAAACAAGTCATCTCTGCAATCCTGCAGACAAGCACTCATCAATTAGCCTGGTCTGCGGCGATAACGTTGCTGTTTTCACTCGCTGTTACATCACACTCCATTTCATTTACAAGAAGCGGCGCCCGCTGTCTCTGTTGAAGACGGTATAATAAAAGCAATGAGGATTCATCCTGTCAGCTTGTCATGTTATTTTAGGGAATGCCGTAGCCGATCCTTAAATATTAAAGATATAGCCTATATATACTGTATGTACATGCCATTGTACATACATGAGACTTCATAGCAACACCTCAGGGCCCTTATTGAATTCCCTTGTCTTTCAGGAAGCACGCCACATAGAGGAGCTCCTAAAATGTGTTAGGATATTCATTGTAACTCGGAGCCTCTGATCCTGTTCTGAGATCTCCTTATATAACACTTGAAGGTTATAAGATCAAATTCCTCCCAGCCAGATAAAGGCTTGCGAGGGGTGTACTGAGATGGGCTCTGAGGCATCTCTTGACTTGTGGGATTCTCCTGCTCCTCCACACAAACAGATCCATCTGACATGACAGACCTTATCCCCTGAGGGCCCACTTAACTCGCCTCTTCATTAATTGAATCTGGCCCTTGTGAGAACGCTATATAGAAACACTGCACCATGAAATCCAGTACATCAAAACAGGGGATCTGGACCAAAAGAGAATGCACGTCAAGGGGTCGAGTTTGGATGTGATTTGAGGCCGATGAAGCTGAATGCCGCGACCTATGTGGCTCAGATCATTAGGTCGAATCAGCCTAGATTTATCCTGAAATGCCGTTTTTATGGAGCAATTTACCTATCTAGCAGGTTACATCTCATTTTCTCTCTGTATCTGCCACCCGTGTCCTCGCTCCTCCCTCACAGGCCGCTGCAGGTAATGGAGAGGTATTCTGAGTATATTTCTTTCACGCTCCTTCAGGGATCTCCATGGAGATAACTTTGACTTCTGGGTATGTAACCATACTCCTCCATTTCGCAGGTGAGGGAGGTTAGGACATGATCTCGTACAACATGCCGAGGCGAGTAGGCACACAGACATTCAGCGTAAGAGAAAAGAAACGAAACAACACACTATCTGCAATCACCTCAAAATAATCCCTGTTTACTCGCTCGAACGACAATTTCACTCTGTCAGAGGATTAATCACTGGACAGAGTCTGATAATGTAGACCTAGAGAAATCTGGGGCTCCTCCTTTTTCCCAAATGTCTGATAAAGTCATCTTCATCATATTATTACAAAAAACCAGATTACTCCTCCAGCCAGGCGCGTTTGGGGATAAAAGTGGGGATTGAGTCAAGAGCCCTGACGCAAATTGGATTTCCGCTCCCCTATATCCTTAAATATAGATTTATTATCCATTAGCACACCCGTATCCCCAGCTATTTACAACGCAGGGATTTACGCTAATGAATAGAAATCACGCGGTACGTAAAAAAAAATATTATTTTCTCTCTAGGGCTTCATTGAATTGGGAGTAAAAAGTGTCTGAAAAGGTTCAGGCAAAGTTGTTTTTAATTTTTTTTTGATGATTCATGTCCATGTTTTTGTAAGCTTATCTTTTTTTATCAGAACCCATGTCATGCTTAACCCAGCTATTTTGCAGGGTGTGCGATGTTTCCGCTGTGTGAGGTTGAAGAAGCTCACAAGAACTTAAATGTAAGTGTGTGTGCGTGTGTGCATGCGTGTGCATGTCACATTGCCTGCTGGCATGTCTATTCCCATATCTCCGCAAGGGTGCGCATGCATTCGGGGTCAGAGAGTGTTTCTCTCCCTGGCTGGTTGCTGTTGGGCAGGATTAGCGACAGGACAAGATGTTACATAAAAGCCCTCAGTTAGCTACGCCAAATATTGCAACATGCTTCATGTAGCACAGCGCACAATTTGAGGATTTACTCTCAGACCTCTGACCTATCTGTAGGCCCTTTCTAGAGGGATCGGCCGCCGATGCGTTTTAGCAGATGGATAATTTTTGTGGCACATATCCCAGGCTTAGTAGCGAAAATATGTTTTCTGGATAGATTTGTGATTCTCCCATTCAGAGGCATTTTGTGAAAATGTCTCATAATGCTGTGTCAAGGATTACATCAGCTAGCCTTTCCAGTCCACATTATGATTTCCTTTTAATGGATTATACATTTTGTGTTTATCACAGATCCGGTTCTGCACGGAGGAATTTCTCTCTACACTTTGTTCTATCACTGCATACCTGTCTCTCTCTCGTCCACTGCTGTGCTCATCTCTCTCTCCATCTATCTCCCTTCCTCTCTCCCTCCCACCCCTGAGAAGCCTTCTTCACATAGAACTCCTCATCTCTATCTCCCATCCTACCGTCTCTTTATTGACTTCTACTTGTCCTCCCATCCATCCTTTCCATCTCTCCAGGCTTTTAGAGTGAATGATACAGATAGATGCTCTCTGCACCCTTTCTCAAAGCTCTCACACACAATCAACAACTCCTGCACTCAGCAGTCTACCTCTCATCTCTCTCTCTATTGAGCACACACACACACACACACACACACTCTGTAAGTCTCCTTACACCTGTTTGTTACACCGGATCAGGGGGGTGCACGTTGATATAATGGGGGCAGTAAAACACTTCACTTGTTTTCACGATGGATTTAGTAGATAGAGCTTTAGTTCTATTCCCTTGATGAAAATACATATCATGTAATAATGCACTGAAGTATATTTTGCTCGAGAGGAGCGCATATTTTGTAAATTAGAAAGTAAAATATATTACTTTTTTTTCTGATGGCATAGCATTTTTTTGTAACAATTAGCTTCCTCCTGCTCTTCCTTACACTTGTTGACTTCCCCGTTCTCTTCCTTGGCCTCCTCTAATTCTCACTCCATTGTACTCCACACGGACAACTCCCGTGTGGCTTATTGATAGTGCTTAGGCTGATTGCAAAGTGAACTAATTACCAAAAAGTTTTCACTTGTGACAGTGTGCCAGACAGTTGGCTAAATAGTTTAAATAATAGCCACAAAGTGATTACTGTAACAAGAGAGAAAACATGATTGACAAAAAGAGACAAATATGAAACAAATTTAAGAGGCACAATGAAATACTCAATACAAACATTAAAACAGGCTTCTGTGGTGGCCACAGGACAATGGGTGAGTTTGGAGAGTTATAATAACAGCGATCTGGTCCCGTTAGCATTATCCCTATCTTGTTAGGTTTAGCTGGACTACATTACACATATTCCCTAGAGGCACGATGAGAGCATAAGACTGAGGTGTGATGGAGGAGATGTCAGAGTTAATGCTGAGTGTGAAATAAATCCAAGCCCAGCTGTCTTTTTGTTCCCGAGACTTCTGGACCTCGAACATTGATTTCACCCAAACGCCGGTCGCAGTGCAGTCACAGCATTATGTAACTTTGGAACCAGTACCTCGAAATCTCAGACCCCACAGGGTCAAGCGAGTGCATGGACAGATAATGTTTGGCCTGAGAAGGTGGACTGGTAGGAGCAAATTAGTTCACCTACATATGCTTGAGTCTGACCATGTAGTGCTCTGTCAGTGAGAGTCAGAATTTTAAAGTGTACCCTAAATACTACAGGGAGCCTGTAATGTGATCTGAGTATGGGGGGATGTGAGATTGTTTGTTTTTCATAATGATTGATTTTGTGGCAGTATTCTGGATTAACTGCAGGTTGGTACTAGCAGACGTTCTGAGTGAGGAGAAAAGTGCATTTTAATAATGAATATGAGGAAGAGCCATTAAAAGTACAATTTAAGTGCTACAATTTGTTCGTTAGTGTTTTTAGTTAAGGTAGAGCCTGAAGGTGTGTCTGTAAAGGCTCTCTGCCGTCCTGGTGTGATCAGAGAGTTCGTTCCACCATTTCGGAGCAAGGACAGCAAAGAGTCGTGATCTTGTCGAGTGTTTTGCTGTCAGTGAGGGAGGAACAAGCAGTTTGGCAGATGCAGAGCAGAGTGTGCGGGTTGGGATGTAGGGTTTGACCGTGTCCTGGACGTAGACCGGACCCGATGCATTCACAGCGTGGCACGTGAGCACCAATGTTTTGAGGTAGATGCGGGCAGCCACTGGTAGCCAGTGAAGAGAGCGGAGGAGTGGAGGAGTGTGGGAGAATCTATATTTATATAACACAAATGATCATAGATATAGACCTAATTTGTTGAGCGATAACACACACACACACACACACACACACACACACACACACACTTGGCCTCTGTGTGACAGCCCAGTTGAGCATGTGTTTCTTGGGGATCCCACACGGACAACGAAAGGCGCTTGAGGCAGGAGAGGTGGCAGACTACCAAGCGGAGGAGCTGGCAGAAGGGGCACTAAGAGTAGCTTCATGATGGGGCAGGTACTATGCGTAGAATGCCATGAGGATACATATAAGCAATTATATACATATAATGGTCATTATTATTATGTACTTTATTGTACCATGTTGTTGGATAATACTGGTAGTGAAGATATTCATTTTAGAATTACTTTTTCCTGAACTACCTGTACTCCAAGGCCTCTCTTAAAAAACTGTGAATCAGTTAAGCAGATTTTTATTTTGACCTGGTTCGGCCTGGCCAGACTTACACTTTCATGCAAAATAGCTTTGTTGTTTAATTTATATATGCCACAATAAATGAAAAAAAACCCTGCAGTAAATGTGAAATCTGTGAAGCAGTTAGGGTTCAGTTTTTTAAACAAAATCTGATAAATAGAATTATTGCATAATCCCACATATGTCAATGTGTACAGTACTTAATCCCCACAACAGTGGGATCAGTGTGCATTGTTGTTCCACTGTAGCTGTCACTTTGCATGGGTCATTGTTTCACAATGTAATGCGTTTTTGCATTACCAAACAGTTTCACTGGGTTGGTTCACAGCATTATACACAATGATCACAGTGTGATTCTCTTTGCATTGATTGTCTTTAGGATCGGAAAGCAAGAGGCAAAATTACATTATCCTCCTGATCAATCAGGGTTTGTGTTTCCCAGACACCTAAGCGTGCAGGAGGTTAATTTAACATGCCACTATAGTAAGATGCGATTATTACGTATGTATTGTAAATAGGATACATCCACTCCCTCTGCCTTCATCTTATTCATCATATCTCCACACCCACACCCACTCCAAGCTTTACACCATAAGGTCCTGCAGTACACATCAGGCTGCGGTAATAAATGAAGGGCTTTTACAATGTGATGAAGCCCCTTCAATGGGCTAAGAGAGGAAGGTTATTGTTGGTCCGCCAAAACCTTTTATTTAATTTGCTGTAAAATAAATAAATTAAGAGTTAGGTTGGATCTTGCATTGCTTTTAGCAAAACTTATTACATTTTGCTCACCCACACGTAAGCTTTTCTTTTGGTCAGTCTTTTATTCACAAAACATTTTCTTTACTTTTAATTTAATCCTTTGAGTTTTTTTTTTTGTTCTGCTTAATTTTTGACAGCAGGCGCAGTCATCGCTTGCATTTATAACCTACATTAGACTGCTAAAAGTCCCACAAATTATATATAATATATAAAGACAGACAGAAACTACGAAGGAGATGAGCAAGAGTAACCCGAGAACATATTCAACCGATGAAACATAGAAAAATCTTCCACAGTAATGCAGATTTCACACCACTTCACATGCCGTACCTGTAAAAAATAATTCCCAGCAAAAAGAGTAGTTTAAGCACATATTCCAATTAATAGCCAGCAGTAGTAGAGTAGTAGTAGTAGCCTTATTTCGTGTCATAATCTTTTTCAAAATGGAATTCCATTTTGCATAGTTATTGAACTAGCAGAGTGCCAAACAGTTTTTGAAATTGTGGACAGTCAAAATCAGATAGCGGAGTTGCCAAAACGGTTTGTCGCTTGCAGCTCCTTTTCTCTCTGTTTCCCTTCTGTCACTGAATATTTACAAATGGAGGTGAAAATTGAGTTAAGCCTGAGGATCCTGTTTTACTTTCCGTTCAAACCAAGAAATCAAACCAAGTGGTAGGGTCGGTCTCTCTATTCGGGCACTAGTTACCGCTCCTTGCAACAAGCATAGCTGTCCATGGTTCTGAATAAACCGCTAAGCCAGTGCTCTTTTCTCTTTAGACTATAAATACCCAAAGGAAAAAACAAAGGGGGGTAAAAGGCAATACAATGAGGTGGCCCAGCCCAATTAAACCCGTCATGGGGCCCAGTAGAACTAGCAAAGATTTGTGTGGAAATATCATGATTCCAAGATGCATCAAGATGCATACCTGGATGATTTAGTTGTAATGCATTGTCTCAAATGAAATATGCAACTTATTTTTTCCATCATAGACTTTTTTTCTTTTGAATGTATTGATTTGTATATTACAATGTGCAGTAATATAGAAAATGTGACACAATGAAGAGCATTATTGTACCATCGAATCAAAGACTTATACACACAGGTTATGTACCCCACCCCTTCCCCTGCATGACAGCTCTGGTAGTAAATTAACTCCCAATAGTGGAGGATCAGTATTTTAGTACGGTGCGCCGAGTTTCACATCCATCCTGTGCTGCATTCGTCCACTCCATCAGTGCTGTAGCTACCATCTTCAAGAAAAGTGGTGCATTGGCCTATAAAACACTCTTCTTCTTCCAAGCTTTCAACCTCACTTTACAAAAAATAAAGTTGAAAATGAAATGAATGCACAACGTTTTCATTAAGATTATCTATGTTTTTTAGAGAGCTGAGATCCAAAGATTTTAGCTTGAATCATCATCATACCGAAGAAATATTTTTTTAAATACACCATAATACAATAAGGAGTAATTTTGCAGAGTGTGTGCTCCTCTGGATGCAGTATAATCACGGAAGTTGAGGATGTCACCAGAAAAGTAAAGGTAGTCATGCTGAGTTCTTCTAACTTTGCTTACAATTTTCTTCCCTCCACCTCTGTACCTCATATCATTTATGCACATTGCAATCCTTGTAACCTTTTCTTTTAGATTTGTCTTTTCTTTTGTTCTGTGTACAGCCTTGGAGTGAAGTTCTCTTGGAATAAAAAAAAACAAATTGTAACAAAGAATCTCTCCCTCTGTGTTCTCAACTCACCACACCCCACACTACAATTCTCCTGCATGGCCTTGAGACTGAGAAAACATCTGAATGAGTCAAGCTGGCATGGTGCTTGTACCCCCTTTCAGCAAAGGCACCACATTTCTGTTTAGCATTTATTCCAGTTTCGCACCAGAAAAATTTAATTAATTTCAATTAAATTACATGAATTTCCCATCCACCCTGTGTGCCTGGCCTCAGTCTCTGTCAATGGTGCTGTCCCTTGTGCCCCCCCCCCTCCCCCTCCACTCTACCTACCTCACCTTTTATGTCACCATATTCGTCTGCTTACCCAGAGGGCATCAGCAAACGAGGGCTTTAATTAGGTGAACCCTCCGTAGCTTTGGGGCTTTAACCATGGATTGCGCGCAAACGCGTGCCTGCCACCTAAGGCTTCCTGACCCAGCCGAGGAGTGCTGCGATTGGGGCGGAAGAGCCTCATCTCACACTCTCCCCGGAGGCCCTGGCATCGCGGCCTCGGCATGCTTCCCAGATCTCTCCATCTTGTTTGTGTCAGTGTAACAATAGAGATTCCCATCAGCAGCAGTAATGACTGTCTAATAGGGCACTCCAGTCCTGCCTGTGGACGGTAATGAGGACGGTTGCAAGCGAGGCACAATCGCCCTTGCTCCACTTGCCGCTGCAAGGGGCAAGGCTTGCCTGTTTTTCACAAGGAAGAGAGAAATCCAACCCCTTCCACACTCCCCTCCCATTGCTTTTCCTTTTTTTGCTCTCACTTTCTGTCTCACACAGAAAAACAGTCACAGGCTAATTCCATCAGTCACCCTGAGATTGTGTTACATAAGCAGAGTCAAAGACTCAGTGGGAGTTTGGCCTGGGGGTAAGTCTGTTTGCTCTACCTTAGATGCCCCTATAGTGATAGTCAAGGAGGGAACAATTACATTTTAACCTACAGCGCTGTAGAAGAGTACTTATAGTTCCCCTTTCATCTTTTCATCACTGTCTTTTTCTTTCTCTCGCTCCGTCACTATCCGTCTTCGTTAGCAGCACAGTATGGCTGTATTTATCGTTCTCGAAGAGAGAGTGGCCTGCCTAGGGGCTTGTGTGATCGAGTTAAAAAAAACTCACAAATACGCACAGGCGGTCATGCAAGGAACCTGTCAGGTCCTGTGGGTGACGCGACTACACATACACTCAGAGACCCGGAGGGTATTGGAACTAATGAGAACACTGGTCTAAAGCAGGGTTACCATAACAAGCTTGGCTCTGTGTGTCCGTTGGGCTGCACACAGGGTTCTTGTCGATCTTATGAAGCGAAAAGGCCCCTTAAAGCAGGAAAGATACCATTAGCTGGCATGTAATCTGCTGGTGAGGGAAAGACGGGTTGAGGTGGATGAGATCAAAAGAGGTCGAAGCAAAGTCTTGATCTCTTGGGGTTTTTCGCAAAGCTTCCACATTCTGTTCACCTCAAAGTCCTTTATGTGCGCACCGACTTGCTCGCTCAATTATGAAATCTAAACATCAAAAGTATGGGGTTTTTCTTTTCTTGACAGCTGATTTAAAATGCCACAAAGAAATCTTGCCTTCCTGATTGGAAAGGTGCTGGCTGTTGATTAGAATAGATAGATATATTATCTCGTGATGATTTGTCTAAATAGAGGCAAACCCACAAACCAACAGTATGGATTTCTGGAGGTGATTTACCACCTACAGTCGCTGCCGTCTAAAGTGCCCAAACTAAAGCCCTTCAGTCACTTTACAGTAAATAAGCTCTCCCCTCTGCTTCATCATTCTTTAATTGGGAGTGTTAATTGCTTCTTTAATGGCTTCTCCTGGACCCAGAACTGGCAATGTGAGAGACACAGGCCGAGGATGGCTTATGGCAACCGACTTGCCAGACCGGGAGCTGGACAGGAAAACATGACCTCCTCGACCTAGCAGCTGGAGGCTGAACAACATTATCAGCCCTCAGGGTCAGCTCAATGTGGCAGCGAGCAGAATGTGTGCATTAAGCAAAACAAATGATCATTTTCTCCATGATCTGCAGAGTGCTTTACTCAGGCATTAGTGTGAAGATGAACTCAAAGATCCCTCTGGAATGTGATTGGTATTGTGGGTGTTGAGAAGTGA
Organism: Apeltes quadracus; assembly: GCA_021346845.1. Taxonomy (NCBI): domain Eukaryota; kingdom Metazoa; phylum Chordata; class Actinopteri; order Perciformes; family Gasterosteidae; genus Apeltes; species Apeltes quadracus. Next base: position 13,278,797 of record CM037920.1, on the reverse strand, counting down.
GGCTAATTTAAATACAGAATTAAGAAGAGTATTTCGGGGCTATTAGCAAAGTAATGACGTTCTTCTAACTGAGACAAGAGTTCTTCTGTTTACTCGTTAAAATCTGCCACCTGAACGGTCTGTAATTTTCTCTCACCAGTGATTAAAATGCATCGCACACATTTTGGCCAGAAATGTCAAAGTGCTTGTTGTGTTCTCACTATATAACCACTATGTCATATTTGACCTTTTTCCTCCATCACTGTCACCGCCACTCATGTCTCGGTATCAGGCCGACATTGTACACCTGGAGAACCAACTCACTGAACAGCAAGATGGTGTGCTGACAAACCGAGGGGAAACAACCTTTTGAATGAAGATCAAGCTGCCGTTCTCCATTGTCAGAGCTGATTTATCTAGTGGCCAGACACCACTGTTGATACGGATTGGAGATTCAAACAAAAGTGAGTTCCAAATGACAATGAAGGCTTGTGCTGGCTGAATGCTAGTTTGTTTCTAGCCGTCGCCCCTCCCTCTTCCTAGGAGTTTCCATGGAAATGAACACAGACCTGTGCTATTAACACTATTTAAATCCGGAGAGACTTGTTGAAATTTGAACACGCTTTATTACAATAGCCATGAATATTCATATTGCAATGTGTTTGGGGCTTGGACTCCATCCTGCTGTAGGATAGACCAGGGGCCGGGATGCTGAGCCGAGACGAGGCATATCCCCCCCTTTGGGAGTCCAGACACTGGTGGTGGTAGAGAAGGAGTTGCTCCCATTTCCTCATGTGCCAACTTCTGCTGTATTGGAGGTGTCGGGGGTGGTGGCGGGTCGCTTTTGGTGCATGCTGCAATGACAACTGACAGCAAAGAGAACAGTCTTTCAAAGTTTGCAGGCAACTATGCAATTGGTTCACTGAACCGTCACCCACGCCTGGTTGGTATTACTCGACCCCGCCCCTAATCAGCTGGCTCTGCTCCTAATCAGCTGGCCGTGTGCCTCCAGGGACCGCCACAGCCTGTCCAGTCTTCCTGACTGAATTTTCTCTAAGCTTCATTTAGAACCACTCAGGGGTACTGGTCCTCTCGTGAGGGCATACCGTGAGCTACAGTGAATCACTACTGCCTCTGGAGGAACAAACTGTAGTACAAGACAGGATGAGCTGGAGTTGCTTAACATCAAGTGGAGGAATGCGGAATTGCCTTTAACTTGATTGATTACTTTAGTGAACATTGTAAACATGATGTATGTTATGGTTTCCTTGCTAGTTTCTTCACTAAAGTTCATTCCGTAAATGATGCTTCCAGTGAGAGTAAACTAGAGTGTACAGTAGGGTATGCTTTAGGGCTGGGCTACCTTGTGATTGACAGTTTGCTACCAGAGCTATACACGGCATCTGTACGAAGGCATTGCTCTAAGTATGGCCATGTTTTTCCAGTGGTTGCAAAAGAACAAGATGGCAAATGCAAAACATCCAAACCTGCTAGAGAATAACATGGTTAGCATGCCTATCTAGATATATCCTCGACATTATACAGTCTAACTTCCTCACACTACTTCCTGATGGTGGTAGTTGCTATTTATAAGGGATTTAATCCGACACATAATGGTGAGGAAACATCCGACACAGATCCGACACATTGCACCTTTAACCAGGCCAGCGAAGCTCGTAAATACAGCCTCCAAATGTAATCCACAAACAGCCGTTTGTTCTAAATACATTTGAGCGTAACACGCACATTTATTTTTCTTTCATTCGCTTGTTTGCATCTGGACAAGAAAAAAAAAAGATGTCTTTTCAAAGTTAGTATAGTTTAAACAGACGGACAAAACACGGAGCCGAATCAAAGACTCCTGCTCTGGGCGCTGCATGAATCTGCTTCGATTTCATTTGATCATAGAAAGTAATCAATAACCCATCACAATGTTCCCCTATTAATCTCAGATCTAAATCAATTCAGTTTGTATTCCCATGCAAACTCAGGTAACAAGATTCTCCACACATTTGTAGGCACACACTAACCGAACAATTACCCATTCAGCACTGGGCACTCACTCATAGATATAAACGAGCTGTCAGAAAGCCACAAGAAAACTAATTGGATTGAGGAACAAATGAACAAGCATTTTGTCGTTTGGTCAATACAAACTGCATGGATTGGGAGTTTTACATAAAATCTACTTAGACTTTGACAACAGCCAATTGATGTAGCCTTCGGTTGGGTAAATACAATATTGGTTATATTTGTTTCTCTCTTGGCTTGGTTTTAAATAAACATATTTTAAAGTGCAGGGCTCAAAGAAGAGCCCATGTAGAAGAGCAGATCAATACAATTGTAACCCATGAATTAAACACACAGAAACGTGCGGGCATACATAGGATACTTCGTGACAAAGTTCTTAAAATCTAACTAAGCATCTGACAAGAGGACAGAGAAGCAAATGTGGGCAGATACTTTTGACAGTTGTAGGTGAGAATGATTTAGGGAACAGCTGCTTATTTACATATTTTGCAGATATTGAACAACATTAGAATTAGAGTCATATTTGGGTCCATCTGAATTTGAACTGTTTTCAGGTTTTCTGTTGATCTTCTCCAAAAAACCTCACTCCATGACTCCACTGTTGGAATTGCATTTTGAATAGACACTAACTAAACTCGCCGTAGTGGGGTACCTAGAGCGTTGTGGTTTCAAGCAGCAGTGTTTATTTTGCCACTAGTGGGAATCATGTTGGTGGCGGCACGGTGGTGTGGTAGTTATAGCGCCGTCGACTTACAGCAAGAACGTCCTGAATTCGACTCCACCGAGCGGCCTTTCTGTGTGGAGTCTACATGCTCTCCCCGTGTCTGTGTGGGTTCCTCCCACAGTCCAAAGACTTGCTGTGGGGATTAGGTTCGTTGGTGGCCGGAGGTGTGTGCATGTGAGTGTGAACGGTTGTTGGTCTGTCGAATGACTGGTGACCAAGCCAGGATGTACCCCGTCTCTCGCTCGATGTCACCTATACAACCCAGAACCCCTGTGAGCTGCAAGTTGATGAAATGCGCGGTTAGGTGATGTTTCTCTCGGCGTTTGTGACTAGAATTCACACCTACTTTCACATGTGTAAGAAAGCATGAAATACAAATAACACCACATTGTCACAGTGCCGTCTGTCTTACTGCAACATGCTGTAATAGTATGTAGGCCAGCCAACAGTTGTGGAGGGACTAACCTGTCTTTAAGTTTTTGTCAACTGTCTGAAAGATTGATTTATTGCCTGAAGTCAAACAGAGTTTTTTTTTAATGGTGAAATTAAACAGACACCAAAGCAGCCTCCGATGTGATGCTGGCATTAGTTCAAGGCTGCCGGTAACATTAGCTTAAAAGCCAACCAGACGGCATGCATTCACGGCCCTTTTATAGGTATATCAAGTTGTTTGGATGTTTTTCACTGCTCGTGGTTTGATCAAGTCATCTGTTCCGTTTAATGTCGAACCCCTGCGGCTGACAGATGCAAAAGACAGAAGAGGGCTGTTGGAGGAGTTGAATCAAAACAGCTTTGCTCATGTTGAGGGATTCACAGTGCCTCAGTGATCATTCAAAAACTCTCAAACAAAGGCTCTTGTACAAAACTCGTTGTTAAAGTGGGAGTTAAATAAGTTGACAGTTAAAAGGGGATTGGAAGTCAAAAGCCTATTAACCGTATGCAAGAGCCACCTTTCACTTTGTCTTTACACATAAGTAATAAACCACACCGTATACACATTACCTGTGTATGCACTGTTATATAGACACAAACACCCCAAAAAATGGAATCCACACGCTCACACGTATAGTAGCAGGTGCTCTCTGTTGGATGTGGATGAAGACAGATGAGCGGTGATCATTCTCATTAGAGCAGTGATGAGCTCCCGTGAAGACATACACCTGGACCAGCGCACACCTGGGGAGACAAAGAGAAGGTGCGTGTGTGCTTATGTGTGTGTTTGTGTGTGTGTGTTTAAGGGAAAACTAGAGTGATGAAAAGATTAGACGAGACAAGGGATTGAAACGATAAAGAAAGTGCGAGAGAAAGGATGACTTTGGACCCACCCAGCGCGTAGACACCAGGATACGAAGAAATATTTATTTCAGAGACTTTAGTCCTGTACAGCCAGTCCAATTCATTTCCTCACCATTATGAGAAATATTTTCTCATGAGAAATATTTTCTCATAATGTATCTGCCACAAATATCTTCATCTACAACCTGCGGGCCATCTTTCTGCGGGAATGCTGACGGCCTGTGTGCACACACGTACACACACACACACACTCTCACATATGCACACTCGCTTTATATCTAATGATCCCTTTCTCCAGATTGCTCAATGTATTGTGAGCAAAGATCTGCGGTATAATGGTCACTGTCTGCGCTGGGGTTTGTTTTCCTCAGATATGCTGTATGAGGGGAATCGTGCTCAGTGACACCGTCGGAGGCAATGAGACGTAATGTCACGGCTCGAGCGTGGCGTTACAAACAAATATTACAGCGACACCAAGGGAGGTGTATCTGAGCTTCTGGGCCGACTTTTTCTCTCGCTGTCAGAGGTGTCATCCCACATGTGCATTGTTATATTAGCTTTATCAGTAGATGCAGCATGCTAGAGGCAGATTTGATGTCCCGGTTTTTGTGTGATTGATAAAAAACGTAAAACCCAAATTGTTAACGTACGCTGTTAGTTTTTGCTCCTACAGACACCTTGGCGTTCCCTAATTTAATCTCGGCTCTGATAGAATGCAATCACGTTAAAACGGGCCCCTTATTAACATTTCCAGAATCATTTTCAGCCATTGATGGGTAAAGAAACTTTCATTACAGGCAGAAATTACAAAGGGAAGATTGCATGTAGATGGGGAGGCAATCTACTGGGCTGGACAAAGATGTATGGGAGGATGGATACAAAAGCTGAGATCGTTAGCTTTAGTGTTTGCCCTAAATACAGGAGAAAAGGAGACATACACATGCACACACACACACACACACACACACACACACACACACACACAGGAGTATGAGAAGAACAGTTCTGTGGTTGAAAGTATGTACAGTTGTTTGTACAGTTTACTTTACCCTTCACCAATTAATTTCAGAGATTAATATTGTATAATATTAATATTCTCCACTTCATATATTGGACAGCTGCATATGTTCTTTTCAAATTAACGTATTAGATAAAAACTATCATTTTTAAATAATACCGCTAAATGTCAAGATCCCAAGCTGTTTTCTTCCAAAATTGACGTAGTGTAGTTGGTGATGTTCCTGATTTCCTTTTGTTTATTAGTGTTACCACGTATTGCATGGTTTAAATTAGATTACTGCACAAAGGTGTAAAAGTATGCTGTAATCCTCCCCCTACCCCTCCCCCCCCCCCCCCCCAAATACTGCCGTTCTGTGAACACTTTGAGGGGGCTAAACAGTATTTTAAGAACCACTGAAGCAAAAATGACAAAAGTCTAAGCTGGCGGTCTTCAATAATGTAAATGACTGTCCATTTAAAACAAATTTAACTTCTACGACCCTAAACTGCATTTTGAACCAAGCCTGCACGTACATGGGAATACCAATATAATGATTATTATATCGGCGCTTCAACATAAACATGCTTGAATGCTTCTTCCATCCCAGATATAGCAACACATACAGCCGGAAAAACACAACACCCTTCCCCTTCTGTTAAGATGCAATCTATAGGCCGGATGATGTCAAACAAACATTATAAGCACCATAACAACGGAGCACAATCCAAAAGGCTTAAGGGTCCCAAGAGAGTGAAACAGCCCTGTCCTTTCTCTGAGAAGACTATTCTTCTCCCTTCCCTCCTTCAATAGGTCCAAGCTATTACTTTTGTCATCTCTCTTTCACCTCACTCCCTCCTTCCTTCTCCTCCTTCTTTGTCTGCCCCCTGCTCAATGCCAAGAGAAAAGCAGAACGAGCCAAACAAGAGTTGGCATGGCGCACGTCTACGGATGACTTTTGTTTGTGTCACGGTGCATCCTGCAGTCAGTGTTGTTTTTGTATATAATGTGTAATATAATGTTTTTTGAAATTTCTTGTATTGTAATTTCTTACTCTAGTACTTCATTCATTTGTACGTCTCACATGGGTCCCCTGCTTCCTCTTGTACCTCAGGCTATGTACTGCAACCCTCCCCTGTGCTCAGTGCCCGATGCCACCTTCTTTTTTTTCTTCATCCCCTCCTCATCGTCCCTCTCTTCCCTCCCTGCTCCAGGCCTCCCCCTTATTCCTCCAGTCTCATCCAGCCTTTCGTGATGAAGAGAATACAGAGGATCAGTTCTGCTCAGTGACCTTTGGAGGTGGCCTTCAATCTAACGGTATGGCAGGGGAGGTAGAGCTTACAGAGATTTACTGGGGTCGCCTACAGGGAGGGAGAAGAAATATTCTCCCCTTGCCTGATCTCCGGAGGCAACGAGAGGTGAGCGGGAGAGGAGAAGAGAAATTAAGTGTCTTCTCTAAAATAGAGACAAAATGAACAACTGAGCAGATATGAGTAGATAAGAGGAAAGCAATGACAGAAGGGCAAAAGGGTAAAGAGAAGAAGTTTCCCCATGTTACAGGCTAGTTTCGGTCATTTGTAGAATAATTGAAGGCTCTGACTGACCAATGGGAGGAGAGCACAGGTGCATAGATATAGTGTGGGATTAGAGGGATACGCTTTAAAAGGCACGCTCCAAGCGTCCTGCAAATAACTAAAAAACCTTGTCCGTGTCTGTCTGGTCATATAGATTCATATTTTTTACGGCCTGATCCTTTCAGCTGCCGCCGAGCTGTTCTAAAGGTACGGGAACGGCCACGTTAACCCTACCGCGGGACGGTTGAAGGTTAAAGCTGAAGAAATCCTACTATGTGTGGTTGCGTGTGTTTATACAGAACTGTCCCACGAGGGGTCCCCTTGCAGGTGGCTTTTAATTTTGGTCCAATTTGCATACATCCAATCAGGGTGAGTAAT